>JAVRXN010000011.1:26181047-26276047 GCA_033556935.1 Timema podura
TTTTTTAGTAACAATTTAAGTTTTACATTTATAATATTTTTTAAAATTACATAACCACATGGCGATAGTCTTATATTTTATTATCTAACGTGTATTAACACCCATTCGAATGATCCAAATGTGATCGTAATAATGGGATAGGGGTGAATAAGATAAAATTAAGAGGAAATATATCCATAGAATAAAAAACCAACTAAGTACACCCGGTATGGATTCGAACCCTAACCTCCCATTACGGAAAACCAAACTAGATGCGACTGACGTATTTTCTGCGTGTCCATCAATTCGAATTTTAAATAGTTGTTTTTATTTCTTAGAACCACTTCTTACTACCCGTTTGGGTTGTACGCCTATGTACTAATTACATTAATGTGGCAAGAATTAGGTAGGTTTATTTTAGAGGAAGTGCACCCACATTAGCGAGGAAATGGGGATGGAAAACTATTTAAGATATACCACCCTCAGTACACCCGACTTAGATCGAACCCCGATCTCCCGTCTTCTGCAGTCTAGTATATTGCCAAATTAGCACCTTGGACCATTCAGCCACCAAGGCGGTGGTAATTGTTCGTTTTAAAATATGTATCAGTAGATAATATCATCACTAGCGTCAAATGCTACCAAATGTATGGTCTCAGGCATGTTGCACACGTTCAGAAATAACGCACTATTCAAGCAGTGGTTGTTTATTTCAAAATATGGTTCAAGCCAAAACTAAACTTCCTCTAAAAGATATTTTCTTTTTAACAAAAGCAAAATTTAACATAATTGAGATTTTCTGAGTGTTTTTGATGCCTCGGAACTGCCACTCTTCATAAGAAATGCCTCAGTGTGAGAATATTTACCTTCTAGAAGGTGATTCCCCTGTTGTTTGTTCTTGTTCCACTTTAGCACGCGCCAGGTCCCTCCCCTCCACCCTCCCTATTGTAATGGTAATCCTGACAAGCTTGTTAATATCATTGTCGCAGAGCTATGACTTCATTAGGACTCCACGGCTGGTTCACTCGAATGAGTTGCAAATTACAACTTGTTAGAACAACGCGTTAGACGAACAGTTTTTCTTTACTTTACCCCTTCGAGCACACTTTTACTGGATTTTACGCCAGGTTAACTCCGCAGGGAACCTACTTTTTTTTTTTTTTAAATGTAAAGCTTACGTTCCTTATTTTTTTTTTTTGGTGAAAATATTCGCGTGAACGAAGAAAGTAATACTTGATTATGGTTCTGTATGAATGTGGGGACTGGGGCTGGTTGAAAGTCACTACAAAAATACTCTGAATCACTGAAAAGATATAATTTGAAAAGAAAACACAATTATGTATTCATTATTTTGACTTAATGAAATATAGTGAGAAGAAAAAAAATTATAACATTAACTGGGATGTAACACTTTAGTCCTTTCATTAGAATAAAATTGAGATTTTAAATGTGGATTTAAAAATATATATTATCAGTTATTTATTGTTACTACAACCCTGTAGTTAAGTGATAATCCTATATATCGCTAAGCGATATATCTAATCAAGGCAAAGACAAAAGAAGGTTTAAAAAGAAGAATACAACAATTTACTTCTGGATGGAGGGTGGTGAGCCACACTATCTGTATATCTATACATATAATAAAACTTTAAATCTGTCTGTTTGTTGCCAATTAACTCAAAGTACTCATCGAATCGAAACGAGACTACTTCTGTTGTACTCCATATTTTCAGAATACAGGGTAAGCTATATACCAGCATGCAATATCATCAACGAGTAAAGAAATGCCGAAAAAAAAAATCAACTGTTAGTTTGGTTATATTTGAACCTTAAATTTGTAACAATTCAAATATATTCACTTTTAATGTACACATCTTTTTGGTAATTCTCCTTGGAAACGAGGGTTTTAAAAATATAAACAGACCCACTAGAAATCTCCTTGGCGACGAGGGTTTTGGAATAATGTTTTCAGTAATTCTATACATTCACATTAGAAGGTAAATAGTGGCTCTCTCACAAATAAAGAATAGGCCTACACATAAGTAACCTGTCATTCGATCTTTTATTTACACATATAAGGCTAGGTTTATATTCATGCGTAACGTTTAACTAACATTAAGCATTGAACGTATAGCCCGAATAGGTAGTAAGAAGCAGTGCTAAAAATTAATAAGCAATTCCTAACTAAAACACAATGCAATTTTAATTAAATATAGTGACTTAAGTCTAAGAGCAAATAATGCATAGGCAATGTCTTCTATTTTTCAATGCAACAGTGCCTCCACGTAAGAGAACCACTTTTAGTGGTTGTACTTGTGTCTTAAATTTATGTATTTTTTTAGTTATTTTGTTGTTTTGCTTATAATCTAGGTTTATTAATTGTGTTTCGTTGATAGTAACACAATCAACACTAAAAATATTTATTTTGTGTTAGTTGCAACAACAAACCCTCCCCAAACATACATTTTAAACAAAATTGTTACAGACATTTTCAACATAAGCCTATTTTAATTTTTTTTAATCAACCATAAGTAAATTACTCTTCATTGAATTCTTACCCAAAACCAAGTAGGCCTATACAGTGTTATTTTGGCCTCACTTCCTAGATATCCATTTCAAACAAAATCGTTAGAGCCATTTTCGAAAAATTTGTCTTTCAAAAAAATCTCTTTTTAGTAAAGTGCCCTTAATTTAAGGGCTAGGGTCAAAATTAAAAAAAAAGCCTGCGGTATAGTCATATAACATCTATATATCAAATTTGAACAAAATCCATCAAAACGTTTCAGATCTGTAGCCAGGGATAGACAGAGGCAGCACATCAAAGGTAAAGACTAATCATAATCTCAAGATATATATATTTTTACGATCACAATACTTTCTCTTCACGCGAGAGAGTAATATGAAAAGAATATGATTAACAAAAGGGTGACCTGGTGGTCTAGGGGTAAGGTGTCAGACCTCTGTTCTGAAGGTCCAGGGTTCAATCCTCAGTCCCGGCACAGATTTATCTGATTAAAAAACCCTTCCCTCACCTCTGACAAGACGTGTATTAATCACAACTTGTGAATGTGTGGAGTGCCAGGCCTCCACCGTGGTTCGGATTCCACGTTAAACTGTAGGTCCTCCATTTAATCTCACAATCACCCTACCATTGCACATTAACGTAAGTGCGTATAACCCGAACGGGTAGTAAGACGCGGTGCAAATAATAATAATGATTAACAAAAGTCAGTGGTATGTGTAATAGACTACACAGTTACCGTACACGCCCAGCAGCTTATGACAGCGATCTACTCCTACACTTCTTTACGTGTCTTGGTTCTCATTAGGTCTCGTGGTCTCCTTCACAGCTCCGTAACTCCGAGAGATCATCTAATTACAGCCTCTCACAACCTCGAACCTCGTCACCAACACGAAAACACTAAAAACTAGAAAGGAGAGTCTCATCATTACGTAGAGTTTGAGAATTCAGTGGATACAAAATAATCATAAATAAACTTATTCCTTAATAGGAATCTTTTACCAGTTTATAACATTACTTTTATGTATCAAACAGTTTATCAAACAACTGCACATGTGAGCACGCGGTCTTAAATGTCAAGCTCATTTAGTCTGATTCGCCTACTATGGGAAGGTTGGGATTCAGATCCCAGCCGGGTGTGATGGAGTGGCTTTCCCCCAAAAAAAGTTGTTTCCCTATTTGTCCTCACTCAAATGTGAGTACGTTTCTTTTCAATTCCACAGTATCATCCCTAACCTATTAGCATGGTTAAATATATGCGTATAGCTGGAATGGAACTTGAAAGGTGGCGAGAAAAAATATTTCATGAAATTTAAGGTGATTTATTATTAGGGACTCCCAAAAGCTTGGTTGAAGTGTCAGTCAAAAACTAAACATAGTTGTTAGGCCGCATGTCAAACACATTTCTAAGTTCAAGTAAATATAATGTGCTTATTTATTTTCTCATCTAAAGAGAAAGTATCACATCTGTGAATATTTTTGCTTCTAGATTATGATGAGCCTTTGCGTATAGTGTGCCTCCGAGTCCAAAAAATGGATTCTACAATAATCTGTCAGTATTAATAGTCCCGGCCACATATTTAATACCGTTTAAGGGATTTATTTTTCAAACATGATATTAAGATATTATATGGCTACACCTAGAGGAATTTTGCTGATTTCCACCCAAACCCTTTAATTAAAGTTAATTTACTAATAAATGACGTTTTGGAATTCCTAACTTTTCGAAAATAGCTCTACCAATTTTGTTTATAATGGATATCTATGGATTGATTTACCACCCAAATAGTATAGTACAATTATTTTTTGGTAAAAATTCGTTTAAGGGTAGTTTAAAATTGAGTGATTTTTGAACCTTTAAATTATTTTGAAAATGGCTATCTATTTATTTATTTTAGCTCCACGTCTTAGTACCCGCTCGGGTTATACGCTAAAATGGCTATAACAGTTTTGTTATAAAGTAAATATAGTAAAAATAAAAAGGGTATAGAGGTTAAAAAGGGCAAATCAAACCACACAGAAAAGTAGTTTTATATAATAGTTGTATTAAATTCGAACTCTTCCAATTCCCGGGCTTAAATTTGAAAATTCTTTACGCTCAGACGTTTATCAGCTCTTCGGGATGGTCTATTGTTGATTTACATGTCAAGCTTCTATTTTATATCACATCAAAAAGTGTGATTTATATTAGTTTTGGGAATCTTGAGGGAATGTCAACCCCTCCCCATTTACTACTTATTAATTTTGAAATTTAAGGTTTGGACTTTAAAAGGGGTTGTTCTGATATTTTTTCAATCTTCTACCACACTAAAAAATAATTTAGTATTTTAGTTCTGGGAACTATTAAAGAAACCATTTCACCAGCCTTTTTTTAAATAGTAAATATTTAAAATTAATGTTGTAGTTGGAGTAATCCAACTATATTCCTGGAAAATTTAAATTTTCCGCCTCACCTTAGAGTTTTTTTTTACCTAACCTTAGTCCCCGTCACCCTTTTTTGTCTCCAACCATGATTTGTGTATAGTTGTATATCGGCAAATAAAATATTTTTCTTTGGATGACGTTGCCTACCTGAGACGTCATGGCCGGTCAATATAAGATTTCTCATCTTAACGAGTGTACATTTTACTCAGCGAGTTTTAAAGATATAACGTTGAAATAAAAACCATAAATTCTTAAACAATTCTTAAAAAGTTCTATAATGTCACATAATTATTATTTTGATTTTTGAGTAATTTTTTTGTAAACGTATTTTTTATTAATCATATACAACTTAGGCTATTTAGCTTGGTTACGAAAATGGTCTGTAAGAATCTTCTTAGGCTATTTAGCTTGGTTACGAAAATGGTCTGTAAGAATCTTCTTAGGCTATTTAGCTTGGTTACGAAAATGGTCTGTAAGAATCTTCTTGGTATGATTTAGATTCAAAAAGTCCATAGAAACATACGTCTATCTAGAATAAGAAACAAGGAAAAGGTAAAATTTAAACGCAAGTCATTATTTTCAAGGCGCAAATATTAAAGTGACTGTGTAAACTCGTCAAAGGAAGATGGAAAGGGTTATCAGTACATATACAAGAACCCTCTCAGGGTAAACTTCTCATTTTCTTCTCTCTCTTTCTATATTGTACATTGGTGTCTAAGTGTGATTGTGCGTAGACTGCTTAGGCGCGTCAAGTTAAAATCCGACCCACTTCACAAAATAGTTTCAAAATTTCCAAGTAGGAAACTTTGTTAATTAATGAGAACAGTATTCATTAAGATGTCCTTGATCACTGGAACACAACCAACACTGGTCAATATACATATTATAATAAAAATATCAGTTACAACTCACGGTAACAGGTCTTCTAGCGGTCACTGATCTTTTCCTTTTAAATAAATATGTACATTTAAAAGGTTTATTTCCAATGAGAACACAGGAGAATGACTAAAATAATATCAGACTACCTACTAAGGTTTTGTTTAACTTTTCTATCTGGAGTCTATTTTACATAATAAATCATAATGTGTTTTTAGTTTTTTAAATAAGTTAATTAAAAGGTAGTTTACTTATAACAAATTTGAGAAAATGCTATTTTGTTAATGGCATAAAGATTTTGCTAAAATTGGATATCTGAAATTGTTTTAATAATAAATAAGAAGGTATTTTATTTTTTACAAATAAAAAATTGAAAGAGTTTACAAATAAGTGATTTTTGAAAATTTGCAATTTGTTACAAATTTTAGAACAATTTAGTTTATAATATTGAAGAGTATTTACTATGATTAACATGATGATTTGTTTGTTTTTCTGAGGAACACTTGATTAGGGGTAGTTTACTGAAAAACTTATTTCTGAACATTTGGTTCTTAGCTTCAATAAACTACATGAATTTCTAATGTATTCTAATTACATTATGGCAATAGGAAGGCTGGAGGTTAAATCTCAGCCGGGAGTACTAGGGTGTTTTTTACTATGTTTCTCACTTTCACTTTTCACTTCATACAAATTCGGGTACTCTTCCTCTACATCTCTGTCTCACATCTAGTGCATTATATATATATATATATATATATATATATATATATATATAGCCCGGATGGGGTCACATAAGACCTTCATAGGCCCTAAACACTTTCCCTGCATGTCCGATATTTTTACTCATTTTTATGCTAATCTCATCCTTTGACCGCACAAAGAACCCATAAATGAATCTTGAAAATACTCGCAAATTTTAATGCACCGTGAATGCCTCTGAACCTCTGTTTACACAATATCCTGGGTACGCCAATGGTTCGCGCGATACGTGCAATGCAACTGCTCATAATAACGTAGCCCCGTTACACTAACTGTGTCTGTGATTGTATCAGTGAGGCTGTTGAGGAACTATAACAACTACTGTGTCTGTGATTGTAACATTGAGGCTGTAGAGAAACTATGTCTGTGAGTGTATCAGTGAGGCTGTTGAGAAACTATGTCTGTGATTGTATCAGTGAGGCTGTTGAGAAACGTATATCAACTACTGTGTCTGTGATTGCACTATTGAGGTTGTTGAGAAACTATGTCTGTAATTGCACCATTGAGGCTGTTGTGAAACTATGTCTGTGATTGTATCAGTAAGGCTGTTGAGAAACTATGTCTGTAATTGCACATTGAAGTTGTTGAGAAACTATGTCTGTGATTTGTATCAGTGAGGCTGTTAGGAACTATTAATTGTGATGCATATGAGTTTGAATATCTGGAGTGTATCATGAGCTGTTGAGGAAACTATGTCTGTGATGCATCAGTGAGGTGTTGTGAAACTATGTTGTAATTGCACTATTGAAGTTGTTGAGAAACTATGTCTGTGAGTGTATCAGTGAGGCTGTTGAGAACTATGTCTGTGAATTGCACATGAGGTTGTTGTGAAACTATGTCTGTAATTGCATCATTGAAGCTGTTGAGGAACTATGTCTGTGATTGTATCAGTGAGGCTGTTGAGGAACGTATGTCTGTGTTGTATCATGAAGTCTGTTGAGAAACTATGTCTGTGATTGCTATCAGTGAGTTGTTTGAAACTATGCTGTATTGCACATTGAAGTTGTTGAGAAACTATGTATGTGAGTGTATCAGTGAGGCTGTTGAGGAACTAATGTCTGTGATTGTATCAGTGAGGTGTTGGAAACTATGTCTGTAATTGCACTATTGAGGTTGTTGAGAAACTATGTTGTGAGTGTATCAGTGAGGCTGTTGAGGAACTATTGTGATTGACTCTGAAGGTGAGAACATGTGATCATAGTGAGGTTGTTGTGAAACTATGTCTGTGATTGCATGAGTGTGAGAACGTGATGAAAACTATGTATCGTGAGTGTATCAGTGAGGCTGTTGAGGAACAATGTCTGTGATTGTATCAGTGAGGCTGTTGGAGAAACTATGTGATTGCACATTGAAGTTGTTGAGAAACTATATCTGTGAGTTGTATCAGTGGGTGAAAGCTGTAAGAAACTATGTGATTGACCATTGACAGTGGTTGAGAAACTATGTATGTGAGTGTTATCAGTGAGGCTGTAAGAAACTATTGTTGATTGCACCATTGAGGTTGTTGAGAAATGCGACGACTTAAATCATGTTTTTTTGTCATTCATATACAAAATAAAAAAATTCAAATTAAATATTGCTTTTTTTTTCCTTTTCTTTTTTTGTTGTTGTTTATATATTTTTTCAAGGAAAACGTTGTAGGCCTAAGCATTGTAGGTTCTAGGCACTGTGCCTAGTAAAACTAATGAATAAGGCGGCCCTGATAGCTACAATGTAGAGTGTGTATAACATAAAAACTATTTTGATGTCAGTGTACAAATTACGTTTTAGCTGTTTTGCATATCCAGCTTAATCTTTCAAATTTTACTATTTTCTTTGATAAGACCCTAGTGTATGTTCCATAATGTAAGTCCTATCCTATTAACATATAAAAATGAAATCTTGTCAGAGTGTTTGTCTGTTTGTTGCTCTATCACATACTAACCACTGTACCGATTGTGGTGAAATTTCGAATGGATAAAACTCGAACGTCCGGTTAATATAGAGGCTGATTACAAATTACTCCGCCAATTTGTTTCAAGATAACGGCTACAAAACACTACTTTTGGGGATTTTACTGAACTTATGCTCATTGTATTTTTATTGAAACAACTTTAATGATTCCTAGATATAATTATGTTAGATATTACAGCCATTTTGAAAAAAAAAATCCTTGCTATAGAACACTACTTTTTAGCCTGTCCAGTGTCATAGCTCATTAAATATGGGTGGCCTGACAATGAGAACCAATAATTAATTATCATATAAACAATAACTTATATGATTTGTATTTGTTTGTTTGTATGCGTGTAGGCACTATAGATCCAAAACAAGGTAATTAAAGCTTAAATCATATTAATATAATAAAATGTTGCCTGTTTGTTGATCATGCATGTCCAAACCACTGTTTTAGACTTGGAAAAATAAAAATATTATCAATGTAGTGAGATTACTCCAAATACCCAACTAAAGCTTAATTATTTTAAATTTGTAAGTAGAAGTGGGTGAAATAAGGGATTAATAAAATTTCAAAACTTATGTAAAAAAACTACTTCTCACTGTGGTATAAGATTTAAATTTGTCGGGCAGGTTTAAGAGACACCCCAAAGACTTTGTTTATCATGTCATGTCTATCATGAACATGTCTATCCACCCGCAGAGGTCTGAAATTTTTAAAATGAAGGAATGGGAAGGGAATGAAACGCTGAGTGCAGACAGTCACTGCATCACACCCTGTTGGCTTTACCTTCATACCGTGGTTGCAGCAATCAATGACAGATACATCCTTTGCTGCCGCTTCCTTTTGCCGAGGAGGAGTGTGTATTACAATTATTCATAACTGCTTTCGGCACGCTGGTTTAATTACTGGCTGTATTAATTTGTAACTCTGAGGATGAAATGTCCTCAAGGAACTGCTATGATTCTCTGCATAACTATGTGCACCTCAAATCGTATTCTAAATTCTCGATACAATTTTAATTATTACAATCATTAAACTACTTCGGCAAGTGCTTTATAAAATAGTTAGTAAAATTAATAATTTTATAAAAAAAAATTTATGGCTCATCAAAATTACATAATATTAATTTTATTAAATAACTTTTATAAACTAAATATTAGCATATAATACTGTCCTTAGACCCTATTGGCTGTAATAATACTTTGGCGTCCGCGTCTTCTACCCGTTCGGGTTAATACCTTAAGTACTAAATTATCATAATGGGTTTAGGAATTGTAATGGTTGATTTTAGATAGTAGATAACCCGCATTTGCGTGAGGGAGTGAAAACCATTTAGGAAAACCCCCTCAGTTCACACCCGAACCGAGATTCGAACCTCGATTCCAGTCCTTGGCAGTCGTTCAACCACGAATGGCGCGTTAGTACTACGGGCACCGAAAGGCGGGTCTATAGGCTTTTAAAAATATTTGTCAATTCTGCGTCTTTCTTCCCTAAAGCGAGTAAGTCTCTTCACGCATTATCAGAGGGGGAAATTCTTGATTTCCATTTCATTTTCGCTCTTGCAGTTGATTATAGATAATGTTTTCTCTAACCTTGACTTACCATTGTCTTTATATATATATAGTCCTGCGCCTAGTCTAGCAACATACATCCAATCAGTAAACCTATTTTAGATTTGGGATTGCGAAGAATGATCCAAGGGCCTGCTACTTTCAACTCAAGGAATGAGGCTTAGTACTATGTGTTGTAAAGGGAGCTATAGGCGTTGATTTAACATAAAAGTATACAGTGATATAAAATAATACAATGTTTAACATATAGTACTCATATCCTATAATATTCGACAGATACTACTAAGACACTGTATTTATTAATTAATTTAACAAAGCTTCTTACTAACAGTCCGGGCTATATACTTAAGTACTATTTACGCTAGTGGTTTAGGAATTGGGAAGGTTGAATATAGAGGAAGTGAACCCCTATTTGCGTGGAGGGAGAGAGGAAAACCATTTAGGAAAAACCACCCCCCAGTTCACCCGACCTAAATTCGAACCTCGATCTCACCGTCCTCGGCAATCTATCTCAACACGAAATTAGCGCGTCAGCTAACTACGCCACCGAGGCGGGTCAAGACACTGTAGATTAAGATACATATTTTTTTCACTAGGCTCAAGTCTCAGTGTGCTGACTTCCAGCTACAGCAGAGCCTCCATATCCACGGTTAATACGTTCCTAGATCTACCACGGTTACGTGAAAACACGGATAGTACCGGACTATTATATAACGTGATATTCATGTAACATACATAAATACGGTAAAGTTTATTTGATAAATTATTCACAGTAAGACATTAAATAACGTACATAATAATAACAAAGTGTATTTACTATTCTCCATTCTTCTTGCTGCGACAATCACATGATGATGATGATGATGATGATGATAATGATGATGACGTTGATATGATAGCACAATGCCTACGATGAGGTTATGAAGTGGGGGGATAATGTAGGCATTGTGACTTATAAACAATTTTTTTTAATTAAAAATAAATAAAATTGGGCAGTGGTAAACCGTGGATACTGAGTCAGCGGATACAGGGACCCTACTCTACTTAGTACATCATTCAAGGTGAAGATATTTAGGAGAATTGTCTGATAGTAGAATGGAAAGCCACGTTGTGGCAATATACCAAACATCCCGAATCCAACTGTCCGTATCCCAGGATGGTGTCAATAATGGTGATTGGTCATATTCTTGTCTGTCTGACAAGTAGCCTAGCATTCTTTCTGTAGGGACACTTCCTAAACAAAACTTCCAAAAGATGAACAAGTGGGCACGCGAGCTAATTGTCAAACTAATCTAGTCTGGTTTTCACGGTGACGGGGAGGTTGGGGTTCGAATCTTCCAGGCGTAGGCCTATAGAGGGTGGTATTTCATAAATTATTTCCCCATTCTCCTTTCTTGAGAATGCAGGAACATTTCCCTTTATGATACCTTCTCCACATGTATAATGCGTAGCCCGGGTGAGTAGTAAGACGTAGAGTTAAATAAAATAGAAATATTGAATGGGTCACGTTTATATGGTCGGTTTTCAGCTTTGCTCAACCTACTTAGTCGACGTTATTTACGAGAGAGGATGTATCATCCGCCTTGGAGGCAACTCAACCTCCCAAATACATGTACTACTGTAGACAGGCACGGCTTCCTTCCACGTATCGGTACAGACCTATAACTGAAGAATACTGTAGGTCGTATCTAAACATTGAGAGTCACTTGGACTGTTGTTGTACCACAACCTCCGTTATGTACCGTAAATAAGTACACGGCTCTAAGAAATATGCAAGAGCAACACAAGTTTATGTGACATACAGTTTTGTAAGTAAGCTTAAGGCTCTCTCTCTTACGTACTAGTAGGGCCAGTTCCACCAAACACACTCGGTCGTTCCACAGTGTCGGGGTTTATGAACAATTTTCCGCCATCTCGCCTGGTCTAGAGGGAAGGAGGGGGTGATAGAAGGAAGGCGAAAAAAAGGGTGGAGGCCGGGAGTGATGGTGGTGTGTGGAAGGACGCCCGGTTTCTGCGGCGTCGGTTTCCTGGCGTCCCCGCGCCCCGAATTTCCTTGTTTCTCCTCCGCCCCCCCCCCCCCTTCTCTAGTTTCGGTTTGGGGACCGCGGTGTGACGTCATCAGCCAACTAATATATGGGTGTGCGAGCCATTGAACGTGTATGACGGCGTTGGAGCGAGAGTAATCTCCTGGAGCAAAGGGCGCTTCTGCTGCCTGTGGTACTACTATTGCTAGCCCTAGCTGCCCTTGAAGGGGGGAAAAAATAGGCTTACGTCTTTGTTAGGAGCTAACCACTGTTTTAAGCTGCCTTCTTCGTGTGTTTCATACGAGCTTTATTGGTTATAATTCACAAATAAACACGACTGTGTGTTTTGTGTAAGTAGTATTTTAGGGTACGCCCATTTTCTCTTGTTTTATTATTATTGTTATCATTATTGGACCTCATATTTTTGTTTATATATTACTCTATCTATGTTTAAGAAAATAACACTTTTTAATACTTGCTTTGGTGGTCACGTGAATTAAATTAAGAGCTTATCTAGTCTGGTTTTCTGGTGACGGGGAGGTGGGAGGTTAGGGTTTTATACATGAACAAATGTACTGAGGGTGCTTTTTTTATGTAGTGTTTCACTTTCCTCCATGAAAATGTGGGTACATTTTCTCTATATTATAGCCTCCTCATCACCTCACCACAAAATGATTGCTTGGACTTCCCCTTTCGCAAGTTATATATCTCTACACCTCCCTAGTGCTAAAAAAAATAAATCTCGGCTGCAAGTGATTTTTCACCCTGTATCCTGTATCTTTGTTACCCCTTTACGAGGGGGTGGTTTATGTGCGACTTTTATAGCTTTTCCACACCTCGCGTGGAGCGTCGAGATACCGGGAGCTCGGGATGGAAGCGGCCTAAGCGACTATCGTCTCAACAGCGCGATAGGGAGAGCCTCACTTCAATAGTCACGTGGCTGAGGGGATTACTGCTAGTAGCAAATAGTAGCAAGATGTCGAACTCAGGGGACAACAGGAACGCAAGAACGAGCTTATAGCAGGATTCTGGTGGGAAGAAACATTAAAAAAAAATGCAAACAGATTAGTTTTGCGGTCATTATTAAGAACATTTTACTATTTTATAATTATTGATAATATTTATGAAAAGTGAAAGCTGCAGATCATAATATGAAGCAACATAGAAATATATGGAAACTGCTATAGTAAATTTGTAGTTGTAAAATATTCCTTTATATCTTTATCGAAATGTAGTTAACGTTATCATTCTTAGCACAAACAGAAATTACATTCACACTACTTATAAACTTTCTACCTATGACAGCACGCCTAAAACAAACCCAGGCATAGCGAACGTATATATGTATATTCAATAATTGGACAGCAGAACGAGCATTTATAAAAGTAGTAAATATATTTACAAGCAACATCATGAATTGAACTAGAGTCTCTTAAACTGATGAGCACATATACCATAGTATACCATAATGAAAGTAGAGCAAGCTTGTTAAACCCTGATTTATATAGGAAGCACATTTTCGACCACCAACTTTGAAAGAAACTTTAACTTGGCGCTGTATAAAATGTATTTTATTTATTAAACGTTCATTTAAGAATTTGTCAAAAGCTTTGAATATTAAATTTATTTTTTATATCTTGATCCAAGTGAAACATACAACTTTATCATGATAATACAAGCTAACGTACAGGTCTAAGACCTCTAATATACTAACACAAAACATTATAATTTACTACCTTCCTATTTTAGCATATATTTTAACTGTTCTTTAATTAATGCTCACTTCCCAACTATTTGTAAGTGGGATAAAGTAGTACTCTGGCCCAAAAAGTATCAGCCTAGTAGTGTTTATGTCGACCTATAAGTATTCTTCCCTCCTTATTAAAAGAATTGGAATTTTGGTCAATTGTCTGATTCACAAGTTATTCAATGAACATGGGACTATTATTTATAAATATATATACTGTATACACCAATGAGGCTTTCGCCCTGGTCACAGCACATGCACAACTTTAATCAATATTACTGATGATATTAGACCTGCCATGGATAATTGTATTTTTTAATGGTTTTTTATTTATAAAACCCCTTAATAGTGTAGATTTTGATATGGTTTCAAATAAATTTATTATTTTCATCCATCCCAGAGCTATCTTCGTTGGATGCGATGCAACCTATATGATTACGTGCAGAGGCTGTTCACTAATGAAACTTTTTCTACATAATGCCCTGTAAATAAAGACGTACCACAGGGGTCAATTCTGAGAACCCTATTATTTTCTCTATCTATTAATGTCCTTGTCTTATTGCAAATATTAGATTTACGCAGATAATCTACAACAGTAGTATTAACTCATCTTCAGCTGTTGCTAAACTAAAATATTAATTTGAAATCTATTGGCGATTGGTCAGGTAATTTCGGTATAATTAACCCCATTAAATTACACTCGATGATTATCGGGACTTAAGACTTTTGAGAAAATATAAATTTTTCTTTTATTATTCCAGACATACTGTTAAATGGTGATATTATACCTCTTCTAACTTTCCATACAAAGGATTTAGGCGTATTATTTATGAGCAAATTTGGACTTGGGTGGATCATCTTACTGCGGAGGTTATATAAGTCGCAAAACAATATAAAAAAAGCTATTTTCACAGTGGTATAGGATTGAAATATGCTAGGAAGGTATCGGAGACATCTCAAGCACTATTAAAAAATTTTAATTCAAAACAAAAGATTATAAAATGTCGGTGGGGAAGCTACCTCCAAAATAATAAAACACTTCCCGTGTAGTAGAAAATGAAAGCATGCTTAAAAACAGCATTAAGGTCATTTAATAGACACCCACCGCTTGGACGCCAATAAAGAATATCTTTATGAGATTCATATGAAATAAATGGTACGAAGCTCCGCACGGACTTTATAACTCTATTGTTTTAAAATGAAATTATTTACTCAAAACTCTTAATATATGTGAAACGAAATAATATACACTAGCACCCGAGATATTTTCGACATTTTATTAGAGGTTGCACAACTTATAATACATTCACGACCTTAGTTTACTTGGATGACAGCTCAAAAAGCTACTAGAAAAACCCCTAATATGCCAACAGTTGAGATCTGTCACGTTGGGTAACTGTAATGAAAATGGATGGTAATGTAGGAAAGTTATATTTAACCACAGTAATTTAAGCCAATATTATTTATATGTATATTTGAGGTTGGTCACAAAGCTTATTTATCGTTTTATTCCACTTAAGCAAATTACTATTCACATCACTTTCACACAAAGTCTAACTAACATAGCTTCAAAATGGCGAGTGACGAATTTAAACCATGTGATTGGACGTGACGAAAACAAGTTCATTACAATGATGCCCCACAGAGTGGATAAACATATTTTACTCAGTTAAATATTTCATAAAATAATCATAAAATAATTTATTATATATATATATACAAAAATGACAAGTATTTTCTCTTTTCCAACTAAATAAGATGCCTGTATTAAAAGGTATTATTGTATGCACTATATTACACATTATAGATAATATTCCAAAACGGAGAACAAGTACTTTTAATTATGTTTAAAATATTGTTTCGGATCGAGTAAAAATAAATTATTAAAAGTTATGAAACATTGTAAGAAAACTTAAGTTTACGTTATTTTTAATGTAAAATATAACATGTAATTAAAAAACTTAACATTTATAACAAAAAAGTGATCTTTTATAAGTGTTGGCAACCCAAAACCTAAATATATGATTTTTTAACTGTCATCTAAGTAAAAACTTATCATAAATAGACTCTATGGTTATCGCATTGCTATTAAATTCCTCATTTATAAATTTAGACCAATAAAAAAGGTAAACATTTACTATTGAGTCTAAAATGATAGAGATAAATTATTGCTGTACAAACATTTCCCCTAAGAGTTTAAAGGAAAAAGAACATAAATTTTTGAGATACTTACCTATTTATTTAATCTATGGTATTGAAAATTATTGCATTAAAACTTAAGTTGTATCTCTGTACAACTAAAGAGAAATTATATTAGTATATTTGCCAATATCTCAGAAATTATTGGTTTTATAAAGATACATTTCTAATAAAAGTTCTTTATTTCTAATAGTTACTACAATTTTGCAATGATAAGCTATTTTGTATCTCAAATAGTTGCAGAGATATGGAAATTTCCGCATCTATAAAGTACCCTAAAAGTCATTTTCATGGAAAAATGAAAATAGCCATTTTATTTATAATCTTAATCAACGCCTAAATACCAATTTTAATCAAAATCGTTAGAGCTTATTTTGAGAAAATCGATATTTCTCTTTTCGCCCTTCATTAAACTACACTTAATTTTAGGATTAGATATTCAATTCCAAAAACCCCTTGGGGGCGGCCTTATGAAAACCCTAGATAACAAGTTTTAGCCCAATTGGTAAAATAGTTTAGGCTCTACTCCGAGGTGCAGACGGACAGACGGAAATGCAAAAAAACTTTTTCGGATTCGGGGGGCCATGAAACGTCAACATTTATCAAAATTTCTAGTTCGATTTTTTTGGCGATCACAATACTTTCTTTACCTGTAAGATAGTGGGAAAGTATAAAGCAGTATGTTTAGGACCAAACTTTCGGAATAGATTTATTATTATCTGTAGGAAAAGAGGTTGATCCAAATTCTCCATTATTAGTTTTTTCATACGTTGCAGGGGAAAAAGTGAGATTTTTGCCGGTTTTTTTACTTGTTCTACCTTTTGTTTTTTTAACTTCCGTGTTTTTCACCACTAGGATATTTTCTTTCCATGACTGAAAGTTAAGTGCCCGTGCTATTTATTTTTATAAACACGCATAAAGAAATAAAACTCGAACAACGCAAGCACCTCAACTTAACACCCGGTCAGATTTACAACACCACACTTAGCAATAAAGAGGAAGAGGAACTTATGACGTGGCCTCGGGAAGTTGGGAGGCACGTAATACGTAGCCTCAGGATGGGAGGGGGGATTCTCTGACGTGGCCTCTGGAAGTTGGGAGGCACGTAACACGTAGTCTCAGGAAGGGAGGGGGGATCCTCTGACGTGGCCTCAGGAAGTTAGGGGGGATCCTCTGACGTGGCCTCAGAAAGCTGAGAGGCACGTAATACGTAGCCTCAGGAAGGTAGAGGGGATCCTCTGACGTGGCCTCAGGAAGTTGGGAGGCACGTAATACGTAGTCTCAGGAAGGGAGGGGGATCTTCTGACGTGGCCTCGGAAAGCTGGGAGGCACGTAATACGTAGCCTCAGGAAGGTAGAGGGGATCCTCTGACGTGGCCTCAGGAAGTTGGGAGGCACGTAATACGTAGTCTCAGGAAGGGAGGGGATCTTCTGACGTGGCCTCGGGAAGTTGGGAGGCACGTAATACGTATCCTCAGGAAATGAAGGGGATCCTTTGACGTGGCCTCGGGAAGTTGGGAGGCACGTAATACGTAGCCTCAGGAAGGGAGGGAGGATCCTCTGACATGGCCTTGGGAAGTTGGGAGGCACGTAATACGTAACCTAGGAAAGGAAGTGGGACATCTTCCTTGGCCTAAGAAGGATAGAGAGGGGAGAGTGTGACTCATCCTTTTCCAATAAAAATATGCCATCATTTCTTGAAAAATTGAATTTTCCCTTACCCTTTTCTTTTACTCAACTCAACTCCTGTTAGAGTTGAATAAGATTGTTCAGGCTGGTTCAATAGCCGGGACCCCTGAACCAGTGGGTCCCCTGAGCTGCAGCATCTGTAGGTCCACTATCCCCCATAATTCGGCTCTGAAAATAAATGATACTTTCTTATGGATTAGCTTATAATTTTCCTTTACACTATTAACTAAACGGAGGCAGTAAGACGTGGCGATAAAAAAATAAAATGGACTGTGAATTTAAAAGCAATTTAAATATTTTTAACTGCACCATTGTGACATGAACTTATAGTTTTCATAAAACGGACTTCATATTAAAATCTAACTGAGTAAACTAATGGTACGTGCTAGTACACAATTAATAATGAAATTACTCGTAATAGTATGTATTTACAGCATAGAAAAGTGCTAAAAATATTCCAGCTTGCCTAGTTAATAAACATCTAGATCTATAACCATCAACAAAAGCCTCGTATCTTTAAAGAGAAATGTTTCCCTGGGGCTATCAGTAGGAATCGAAACACAGACCACTTGGAGTTGCTCATAGAAAATAATACAACAAGACTTAAGCCTTAGCCATGATTATGGAAAAAGTATCGATACTTTAATAATATAGAAGAATTCACTATAATCTCAACACTTTGGTTTTGATCTGTTAATTAATATGGCCACTTATATCGAATGTGTGACTGTAGTGCACAGCGATAATTCGCACATGGCGATATTTGTGACAATTTCGCACACATCAAGAAGTTTTGGGAGCAGAGCTGTGACGACCGGCATAGTTCAACAGGCTCGAAATTCCCAGGCCAGCCTAGCCTAGCCTAGCCCAACCTATCATCTGGCATTAAAACAGAATAAGAGAGCGACGGAGGGAGTATTTTGAGCAATAGAATGGTGAAAACTTAAAGAAAGTAGCAGAAAATAGAGAAAATATTATGCTGAGTGAAAGAATTAATGAAGCCGATGTGTTAAAAGCTATGAAAGTGTTAAAGAATGAAAAATCCGCTAGTGTAAATGGGGTCACAAGGGAAATACTTAGTGGGGGGGCATAATACTGTACTTTTTGCCAGTTTGTGTGAGTTTTTCAATGTGTGTGCTGGAATATCGAATATTCCTAGTGACTAGAAGAATGATGTTATTGTTCCTTTGTACAAAGACAAGAATTTATAGGGCAATACGTTGGTTGAATATATAAGGCGAAGTTTTTGGGAGAGTTCTAATTGAAAGGGTGCGTGAAAAATCTGTGGACAAGATTTAGGGTATGCATTGTGGTTAAAGACCAGGCACAGGTTGCATGGACCAGATATTTGCATTGCAACAACTGACTGAGAAATTTATGGCAGTAAGGAAGAAAGTGTATTATGCATTTGTTGATCTGGGGAAAGTGTACGCTCGGGTGAATAGGAATATATTATGGAACGTTCTGAGAAAGTATGATGTGAATGCATGATTAGTAAATGCAATTAAGGTGGTGTATCATGGAAGTAATGCGTGCGTTAGGGTGGATGGAGCTTTGAGCAAATGGTTGACATTGGACAGGGTGTTAGACAAGGTTGTGTTATGTCCCTATGATTGTTTAATGTTTTCATCAATAAATGTATGAGGGATGCTTGTGAGGACGTGGTTGGTGTACCAATGGCCAATATGAATGTGATAGTGCTGTTATATGCAGATGACGCCGCATTAATGGCTGATTGTGAAAACTACTTGCAGAATGCATTAAATAGTTTAAATGTAGTGACAGGCAGAATGGATCTTCGTATAAATGTCTCCAAAATTAAGGTGATAGTTTTTGATAAGGGCAGGAAAGATTGTAAGCTTAGTATAAATAAAAAACTGTTAAAACAAGTGAATGATTTTGTGTCTCTGGGCAGAATGTTCTGTAAAAAGTATAGATGGTGAAATTGACAGGTGGGTGAATGCATCTTCGAGAGTAGTTGGATGTATGTGGACTATTGCAAAAAATGAAGTAGTATCTAAAGAGGCACATATATAAAACACATATAAAAGTGTGCTAATGCCAATATTGTTTTATAGCTGTGAATCGTGGATTTGTCAGGATAAACTCAAGAACGAGTTGAATGCAGTTGCAACAAGATAGCTAAGAAAAATATTTGGAAAAACTCATATGAACATAGTCAGAAATGAATGGGTGCTGAAGGAGTTTATTATTATTATTAATAATATTATTATTATTATTATTAGCACCGCGTCTTACTACCCATTCGGGTTATACGCACTTACGCTAATGTGTAATGGTAGGGTGATTGTGAGATGAAATGGAGGACCTACAGTTTAACGTGGAATCCGAACCACGGTGGAGGCCTGGAATTCCTCACATTCACAGGTTGTGATTAATACACATCTTGTCAGAGGTGAAGGAAGGGTTTGGCAATCAGTTAAATCTGTGCCAGGACCGAGAATTGAACCCCGGACCCTCAGCACAGAAGTCCGACACCTTACCCCTAGACCACCAGGTCACCGAAGGAGTTTAGTTTGATAAAGAATCCAATAGGTAAATGTTAAAGAAGCTTCTTACGTTGGTTCGGGAATGTTCAAGAAGCGTCTTACATTGGTTCGGGCATGTTGATAGGATGAGTGTTGATTGTGTGACAAAGCAAATATATGAAGGTAGAATGTGTGGATCAAAAGGAAGGGGTAGGCCATGTAAGACGTGGCTAAATGTAATAGAAAAATGTGTGAAAAAGAGAAACACTAGGCATTTTAAGAATAAAAGAACATTCATAACTCGGTGTATGGATGTTGTTGAAGTAAAGGGAGTTTGGAAGGAAAGGGAATTGTGGAGAAAGTTAGTAAGGATGGAAATAAGTACGTAGTTGTTTTTTTGAGCTAAATGCACACTTTCATACCTACCATGTAAAGGTGGAGCGGCTTGATTAGATATATTCGTATATATATACACAAATATACCTAATATATGTATAATTTGTCTTGGTAACGTAAATAATATTTTCAAGCCCTCAATCTGGTAGCTTGATTAATAGCAGAAATTAGCTAGACACATAATAAGGTCATAATTTAAAATATTTAAATTATTTTGGTTATTTGATTTAACGTACGGTAAATATCTATACATAATTTCAAAGTTTGGTTTATTTTTACTAAACAAGTACAATCATTCTAAGGATACGTACAAAAAATCATCAACCTGTTCGTATTTAAAAAGAAAACATATGATAAATATGATAATCGGATAAAATTTCCTTCTTATTTTATCAATGCCAATAACTACTACTATCTATACTTTTATTCCTAATCTAGAAATGAATAAGGTATAGATACTAATCTTTCAACACTAAATACCCAGACTCAACCCTTTTCGAAAATACAAATCCAATACTTAAGACAAGAGTGCAGGAGACGTGAGAAATGTCAGTGTTTTATCAGTTTTAAAAGCAGAATATTTTTTGGCCAAATCAATAAAATATTTCTCCAGTAAAAATATAAGTTTAATTTTCTTCACGTGGTGATATTAACAGTTCTTGAATATATGTCATGACTAATGACCAAAGCAGTATTTGATGAGAAACTTTTTAAATTAAGAGAAAAAGTTGTGATTGTAATTTTAATTATTTTTAACCTGTGTGCTGATATTCATTGAAATATGGCTTTAAAAGTTACAATCTTGCATCGTATTATTGGCAAAATAACAGCCTTACAGAGTCGCAGATGGATGAACTATCTGATAGCTCGCGGTTCTATTGGTCGCTTATATATAGCTGTTGATTCCACAAGTCCATCACAGACTCAACCTTACACTATGAGTGAAGAAGGACCCTGAAAACGGGAATAGTCTGGATAGTTCAGTGGTAAAACATTGGCATCGCTAAGCCAAAGGTCACCGGTTCAATTCCTGTGTCCAGTGTAATTTTTCAACTTATTAAATTAATTTATATGTGGTCCCCTCATGATAGATCTATGGACAGTGCCATAATTATAATGATTTACAATATGCGTGTTGATATTCAGTGAAGAGTAGATAAGCTTAACGTTTAGTCCACGTGTCGCCCGATGCAGGCAAGCTCACTTAAACTGCAACATTATATTAGGTACATCTCAGACCATGATCATGTGTACAGAAACTAGGTCTATGACATCATAACTAATTTTTTTTTTGCAATTTTTTATTTTCTTTTTACGTTTACACAAATATTTCTTGACCTAATCGTAAAATCATCTCTTATTCATAACTATATATACAATATATATGTTTAAATATTGATAATGTATATTTAAGTTGCTGAAAACTAAAACGTACCACACAATTTCAGACTGAGAATATAATGTTGGCCTCGATTAAATTTTGAATACTATAGAGTGGGCCAGTAACATCTAAAATCTCTGTGTCACTGCATAGGATGTAAAGGGTGCTAGGAGAAACATCCAATTCCTGGTTGTCACTGCCTAGATGTAAGGGGCTAGGAGAACATCCAATTGGTGTCACTGACAAGTGTAAGGTGCTAGGAGGAAACATCCACATTCCTGGTGTCACTGCCACTAGGATGTAAAGGGTGCTAGGAGGAAACATCCACATTCCTGGTGTCACTGCCACTAGGATGTAAAGGGTGCTAGGAGGAAACATCCACATGCCTGGTGGTCACTGCCACTAGGATGTAAAGGGTGCTAGGAGGAAACATCCACATTCCTGGTGGTCACTGCCACTAGGATGTAAAGGGTGCTAGGAGGAAACATCCACATTCCTGGTAGTCACTGCCACTAGGATGTAAAGGGTGCTAGGAGGAAACATCCACATGCCTGGTAGTCACTGCCACTAGGATGTAAAGGGTGCTAGGAGGAAACATCCACATCCTGGTGTCACTGCCACTAGGATGTAAAGGGTGCTAGGAGGAAAATCCACATTCCTGTGTCACTGCCACTAGATGTAAAGGGTGCTAGGAGGAAACATCCAATTCCTGGTAGTCACTGCCATAGGTGTAAAGGGTGCTAGGAGGAAACATCCACATTCCTGGTTGTCACTGCCACTAGGATGTAAAGGGTGCTAGAGGAAACATCCACATGCCTGGTGGTCACTGCCACTAGGATGTAAAGGGTGCTAGGAGGAAACATCCACATTCCTGGTGTGTCACTGCCACTAAGATGTAAAGGGTGCTAGGAGGAAACATCCACATTCCTGGTTGTCATTGTCACTGGGAGATGAAGGGGACAGGAGATAGGAGAAGCTGTTATTTCAGAAACATGTTCTCTTTTGAAAATCGATAACTATGTTTTGCTGAATGCAAAAATTTAGCTTCCATAAAGATCTTGCTTTATATTATTTGTAGAGTGAGTTTTCAATTTAGCCCTGTGTAGTTATGTACGAGTATTTTGAGTTTACGTTCATATTATTAGGCCTTTATGATGTAAATATAGGCAATTTTTTAGAAGTTTATAGTGTAAATCCCTTGGCAATTTTTTTGTAAAATATGTAGGTTATCAAAATCCTGGCCCTAATAGTTATTAGTCTCCTTTTAAGGTAACTGCACAATAGTTCGTATTAGCACTTTAATACCCTCTTTTTGGATGGGAGCTCGAGTTAAATTCCTATTATTGAAGGTTTCATTTGGAAATAAACTTTTATATCTTCTAAATAAGTCAAATACTGTTTCAGTGGATACTTTTTTTTTATTTTCTGCATTAATTAATATGAATAATTCTTGAATCTTGGTCATTTGCAGCGCGAAGATTTGACGTCTTTTTCTTTCCATTTAAAAAGTGTTTGCTAAAATACGTATATTAAAAAAAATTGTTGAGAATATTATATATAAAATAAGAAACACTAAACATGATCGCATCTACTAAAGCAAAATATATATAATTGATTTGGCATACTATATATATATTATAATATATATATATATGCTATAAAAAACTTTTATCCTATCCATTCCACCTTAATGTGGGGGTTTAGGGGACACGAGAAAAGGTAAGAGATTTTTTTTTATCAGTTTGTATATAAAACTTTTGTTGGCTAAATTAAATCAAATACAAACATAAATTTAGTCTTATTCACATGGTAACCTCAAACGTTGCTGAATATCTGTCAAAGGTGTCCTGGAATATAATGACAACTTTTCCTCTTCATTAAAAAGTTTATCATCCAATGCCGCTATGCTCATAACAGACTGTTTATAACTGTTTATATCACCATGTGAAGACAATTAAACTATACTGGAGTAATATTTGATTTATTTTGACCAAACAAATGTTTTTGCTATAAAAATTTCAAAACACTTCCCTTTTCCTCGCATTCCCTACCTTAAGAACCCACCATTGACTCTGTAATTTCAGTATTTATTTATTTGAGGTATTTAACGTGCACTTTCTGAACCGACTGTTTATATTAACACAAGAGAAATACTTGAGTGAGAGAAAGAACCTACCAATTTTGCCAGGATAAGGTATTTTCACAAACTCCAGGGTTCTTTTTCATTTCACAATCGACATGAGACCAACGGTTTACTTCCCCTTTGAAATAATTTGTGCTAAATATTTTTATCGCTTAAAAAAAATCTGTCACCCTGTCCTAGGTTTGACCACGAACATTGGGTCATTAGGTGAGTACTTTATCCCAAGAACCACCGAGATTGGCTTGACTCTGTAAGAAGTCAAGGTTTCAAGGTTTAAAATGCTTAAAAAATATATTATGTAGGCATGGTGAACCATCTTGTTTTTAACCGAGCCCCTACTACTATGGCTATAAGAAAGAACAAATGGTGCTGGAAATACAAGTAAAGTGTAATATTAATGTGAAATGTTCGGATCTTAATAATTATATTCGTATGGAAAATAAACTCTCATTTTAATCTTTTGGAATACAAGTGTACGTCATGTTTTTGCAGTAGGCATAGGAACTAGAAACTAAATTATTCAATGTTGGTAGCTATACCAATTTGACAAATAACTAAACTAAAATTATATGCTCCTTAGTATTTAATTCTTTAATTTTGAAATTAATTTATTAAAAATAGCAAATACGTTTTAAAATTATTATTCCATATTATTCAATATATTATTTTTGTTATTATTATATCGGTTGTATCTCTTGATATTAAAACATAAGTTCATCCAGCTGTATTGTGGTAGATGGAATATTAATCTTAATCGTTAAAGTTTTTGCTATTATCTTCAACCCATTGTTAAAATATATTTTAAACTTTAATTTGTGAAATGAAACGTTCCCTGAAGTATTAAGATATAATTTAGTCGTTTCCATACATAAAAGGCGCTAAAATAAATGCTATTAACTACATACCTATATTATATATATATATACTAAATACTTTATTTCAGAAAATAATACATGACCATACTTTGTTTCACTATTTAAAAAAAAAAGTCAGTCAACATGTGTTTGTAAACAATAAATCTAATGTAACCAACTTAGTTGAACTCTGGAACAATTTACCTTTCAAATCTCTACTCAAGGTCAAATTGGTGCAAATTATTTTTGATCAGTATCAACTTAGTATATTATTCTCTCAAAACTTAGTAATTTTGGCCTATCAAATTCCTATGTAAATTGGTTTTGGAGCTAAATATATATCTTTTACTATCAACATTAATTTTAATACCTCCAACTATTTTTTAGTCCCTTGTGGTCTCCCTCAACAGTCAAATTCAGCTCATATTCTTTTTAATATATCTATTGGTGATATTGGTAAGTACGTACTGCACATACAATCCTACAACTAAATTCTGATTGCTGATGATCTCAAAATATTCAAAAACTTGTTGAGTGTTTAGATTTTCAAATATATAAATGGTATATTACGATGGTGTACCGAAAGTAGAATGTCGGTCAATAAATCCAAAACCAAGGCTATAGCTTTCACCAGGAAAACCACCCATGTTAATGACCTAGACCATAAGCTCTATTTTAACTATCACGGTGATCATATATTTTCTCACGCTCTTAAGTTACCTGGCCTAGTTAAGTATATTACATCCTAATTCTATAAAGTCGATTGTATTGTAAGTTTATATTTTCTCCATCAAATCCAAGCCATTTTGCGCTAAAGTGGCGTGGAATTCCATCACCTTAACTGACTCTCTCAAATTGGAAAGTGTTTAGAGAAAATTGTTCGCTGTTTGCCTTGATAAATTACTTTCCAACAGTTTCACAATTATTTTGATAGAATTCGAAACCTTTTAGGTCTCCAAACTCTCTTCTTACGAAGACTATATTGGGATGCGCTTTTTGTTTTTAGCATTATTAATAGAAAAAATATCTTGCCATTTTCCCCTTAAACATGTAGGCATTATTGTGCCCTCTCGTGCTTCTCGAAACTAAAACATTTTATATCAATAACACGTACAAACTCAGCCCTTGCCGTTATGTAAGCAGCGCTAGCTCTAGATTTACAGAATTTGATTTCTACCATAAAAGAAGATCTAAAATTAGAGAGCATTTAGGGAACACCCTTTTCATTAATAATTATTATAATTATGTTTGTTTATCGTAGGCTTTTTCTTAGAAACAATTATTATTACAAAATCACCTTTTTCTTGCTTTCCTCCTTATTATCTAATAGCTATAAAATTTGTTTATTTTAAAAAGTTGTATTATTATTTAATTTGCAAACCACCTGCTTTTCTGTATCTTCAGTGCTAGCCTGTTTGAGTTCTCAACTGTTGGCTAACACTTTAATAAAGGAAAATAAAATAAAATTACATGACATTATTATTATTACTACCAATATTTTCCAGAACAAAGTTATCACAGAAATTTTCAAAAATTATCCAGCAATAAATTACCCTTCATTTTATAGCTAACATCAAAAACATTATTTGACCTTAAGTTAATAATATTTATGAATTTTTTTTAGCACCTAGTTTTACTACTTATTTGTGTTATAATCTAAGGTAATATTACCACATATTATTTCAAAAACAAATCTCAATAAAATCTATCAGTCATATTTGGCTGCAGCTTTGGGTACAGACATACATAGGCCTAAATACGGACAGATAGAGAGAGAGAAATGGGGATTTATGGACCCACTTTTTAAAGTTTGGGTGCATATAAAACGTCAAGATTCATCGTAATCTATATTCTAGAGATAAAACATTTTTACGAGTAAAATAATTTCTCCATATATACAAAAATTACGAAACCAATCAAGTTGTCCACCATTTATAGTTATTATTTTCAATTTGCTCCTCATTTTGCTCAGAACGATCTTTTTTAAGATATTTGGGGAATACAGTGACACATCGAATCTTACTTTTATTTATGTTAAATGATGAATCATAAAAATATTTTTAAACTTACATATAACTATCTATTAGTAAAGTCGTATAAGTACAATCAAGTTTTATCTTATTTAAAAATTTCAACAAGTGTGGCCCAAAAGAATTGGCGGCCACACTGTCTAAATGCGATAATCTTGTAATAGTTTGTTTTACCAGTGACGGGGAAGTCAATGTTTTAATTTATACCTGGTAAAATGAGGGAGGCTGCATTCCAAATCTTATTTGTTGTGGTGGTTTTCTCGCCCTCTCTCCAAGCTAATGTGGGTACAAAGCTTCTAAATCACAGTCCACTTTTTGTAGAAAGGTTCTTTTAGAAAATTTTAAAAAAACGTATTTTTTTAGAAAAAGTCGATAATATCTTGCAATTTTATTTTGTTATATTATAGTATCTATAAAATGGATCAAAATTAGATAAAACTAATTAACGTATGAATATATTAAAGTAGTTCTAGTAACATTTCTTACTGTTGGATAGGGCCCTTCATAATATACAAACTGTACAGTACCTCCCTAATATTAATTTGTTTAATTATATTGAGGTTGAAGTTATTGATAAAAAGAACTAATGTAACCCTTATAAAACTGATGCCTCAGTGCTCTTGTTCAAGGAAGGGGCGTTCTAGGTAATATAATTAACTCGCACATAATACTAAACTACTTTGTACTTAACAATGGATCGAGTAAAGGAGTATTAAACCTCTAGTCAGCCCCTATGACCACTCAACCACAAGTAAAAGGAGCCCCTTTGTTCACTATTCTATGAAAAGCGTCCCGTTTTGTCCTATGTGCCCTTGTTGAGCGGAGACGGTGTCTCTCTGAGCATGAAGCGATAACCGCGTCATTTACTGGTAAGTGACACAGCGACGCTTGGCGTCATACCGTTGAGAGGGTTGACGACGACGGCAAGTTAACGACTAGGGGGTTGAATAGGGACCGCCGCCATTCCATTTCCTATCTGTATGGGGCGGCCTGATCATCGCCCGCTTTGTAGGTTTGTCGGGTTCCTCAACAGTTTGCCGTCGAAGGTGGAGCACTCAACATTATGGAAATGTAGCTACTTTAAATAAATTCAAATGTCGTTATTAAAGATTAATGTTAATGTATTAACTAAAACTTACTATATATATTCTGTATTCATTGATCGTTTTTAAAGATAGGAGTTAAAATCTTTACTAAAACTTTAAAATACATTCTCTGTATTTATTAGACATTGCAAAAGTCCGATGTGTCGTAGTTAGCTAACGCGCTAGTTTCGTGTTGAACTAGACTGCCAAGGACGGGGATATCGAGGTTCTTGTCTCGGTCGGGTGAACTGGGGTGGTTTTTCCTGGAAGGTTTTCCACTCTCCATCCATGCAAATGTGGGTTACATTTAAATTATGAGAAGATCTATTAAATAACCCAAATTAATATTAAATAAATAATTAATAAGTTTTAAGTTAAACATTTGTCTTGAAATCATAAATAAGAAGTTAGATTCCTCTAAGTTCAACCTTCCCAATTCCTAATCCATTCGAGTAATTAATACTTAGGCGTATAACCCGAACGGGTAATAAGACGTGGTTCTAAATAATAATAATAATTATTATTATTTTTTCAATTTCAATTTCAATTTCAATTTCAATTTCTTTTATTATATAGCTGGCCAACAGTCGTAAGACCTATAACAAGCCAGCACTGAAAAGTCCACAAGAACCTTAAAAATATATAAGATGAACAATAATATACCCTATGCATGACTTATTTGGTGCTGACTGACAGTTCACAGCTGACAGCTGACGGCTTTGAAACATTACCAGACCAAATTATTAATCCCTTTGTTGAACCATATGATCTACAAAAAACATGTTTTTAACAGCTGTAACTTCTGACAGACAAAATTTAGGTATATACCTAAATGATGAGTGTCAGAAGTCATCTGTGAGCTGTCAGTTAGCACCAAATAAGTCGTGGAGCTACTGTAGCTAAATAATTTTATATACTGTTGAATATTTACGAAAAAAATATTAATTAATAATGATAAGAATAAAACATAGCAATAATAACAAATAACTAAAGAGTGGTTAAAAGCAGTATGGAAAAAATAAATCAGAATATTGTAAATTTAAATATTATAGGCAGAACCTCTACATGATAAATTATTGATATGGGATTTTCTTAAATAAATCTCCGAGCTTAGGTTTTCTTTTATAATAGAAGTTGAATTTGACAAATCTAGAATTGGCGCTATGGATATAACGACCTTACCTCGTCTTATAAGAGCTATCGAGAAAAAATAATTTTGAATTATGAGAAGCCCAAGAAGGGATATGAACGCATACATGATCAAGGGTAAATTTGCAAGAAATGTTGCTATTGAAAATATTAAAAACATAAAGGGCATCACAATAAAGTCCACGCGAGAAGAGAGTTTGGAGCCCTAAGAAGTTTCATAATAAATCCGGTTAGTAAAGAATTTATTATAGCACTCAGCGACAAATTTTCTTTTAACTTTTTTCAATCTAAGAGAGTCAGTTAGGGCCGGGCTCCACTTGCGATTTCTAGCAGCTGCGACTGAAAAGTCGCTGTCGCACAACATTTTCTTGGTACACACACTACGATAGATAAATCGCTGAACTTTCAGTAGTTACAATGGATGCCATTGAAACCACTTGCATGATTGCTCTTTTGCTGTGAGCGAGAGCTAATAAACGGCGGAAGCATCGGTATTGGGTACATCCAATAACAAGTCAGAGAATATTGAAAGGACAGTTTTACAAGTTGTTTGAAGATTGATGTGAGCATCCTATTAAGTTTTTTCAGTATTACCGAATGAGTCAAAGTAGTTTCGATGAATTGTTAAGAATAGTAGGTCCATCAATCACATATAAAGACACAAGATGGAG
The DNA here is from genome assembly GCA_033556935.1 of Timema podura. Lineage (NCBI taxonomy): Eukaryota > Metazoa > Arthropoda > Insecta > Phasmatodea > Timematidae > Timema > Timema podura. The sequence continues at coordinate 26,210,973 of JAVRXN010000011.1, forward strand.
GATGTCCATACCACCTGAAGAACGTTTATCAGTAACTTTGCGGTGAGTACATTGTTTACGTATTGTTATTTTAGTTTAATTTAAAAGAGTAGCTAAGTTTAAAATAAAAGAGGAAACTGAATAATACATGTAAATTTTAATTTTTTTTAAACACAAAATTACAGAGTATTTTTTGAAATAAAAGGATTGCAATTTTACGACATATTTACTTACTTGTTTATTAATATACTTAACTATACAGCGTATTTAGTCTCTTTCAAGGTTGATAATTAAAATATTACAAGTCCTTTTAATGGTTAGACATATCAAACAAATCACTTTCACTTGCAGAGGACGGTGATAGTAGGCTTGCTGCCACTTCATGGTAAAAATTCTGCATAGGTCCAGTATTCTGTGAATAATGGGGTTGATTAGCAAACTGGCCTTGTGTTGGCTGAACCTGAGAAGAACCTTGTTGATATTGACGATAGAGTGGATCGCCGAAAAATGATTGTTGATGTGGTTGAGGATGAAAGTTCCTTGCTTTCAGCATTACGTTCAAAATCTCAACTTTAGCGTAATGTTTCTGATCGTCGCTTAATTTTCCTAACATTGGAACCAACATCAAAGCGAAATTTTTATCCTCATTAATTTCTTCGCCTTGTCTTTCTTTTAATATACTTAATAATGATGTTTCGTATGATGTTACAGGCGTAACTTGTTCGTTACCAGTAGGCCTACGCCTACTGATACAATGACCATCATCTTCAAGGTTCGAGGATGCATCAGGAGAATGCTCTTGTTCTTCATTGTTTTCACGCACAGGATGGGAAATGTTGCCATTGGTCTCTCTACCTTGTACAAACGGCACCAAAAATAACAGTGCATCAAAATGTATATATTTCCTCCTTTTTTTTGCTCCTTGCCCCGATGTTGTTTTACGCTGAACAGCCATCTCCCTTGTAAACAATCCTTTAGATTTTTCCACTTTTTTTGTGTTTCTTTCCCTGCAATGAAAATGTTATATTAGTTGTAATAGTATAAATTATATTTAAAAAAATGAACATAAGTACAGCTTTACTTTTTTTTTTCAGGTATCTTGGTACCGGAAACAGCTTTAATTCATTGCATTTTGAATACCTGCTGGGTGCCAGTACCATCGGAAAAATTGTAAAGGATACATGTGAGCAGTTGTGGAAATGTTTACAACCACTCCATATGTCAGAAAAATCAGAAGAAGATTGGAAAGAGATTGCAAAACAGTTTTATCTCTGGACAAACTTCTCAAACTGCATTGGTTCGATCGACGGGAAACATATCAGGTTAAAAAATCCCTGCAACTTTGGTTCCCTTTTTTACAATTACAAAAACTTTTTTTCCATTGTCTTACTTGCCTTAGTAGATGCTGACTACTGCTTTACAGCGATTGACGTGGGATCTTATGGTGCTAACTCTGATTCTAATATATTGAAAAACTCAGCAATTGGTGAAAAGTTGAAAGCTGGTGATTTAAATATGCCTCAAGCACAAACCCTTCCTAACGATGAAAATGGTAAGCCAATGCCTTTTGTTATCGTAGGTGATGAGGCATTTGCTTTATCAAAACACATAGTAAGGCCTTATCCTAGGAAACAATTATCTATGAAACAACGCGTGTGCAACTACAGAATATGCCGTGCACGACGGATGGTGGAATGTGCCTTTGGTATTATGGCCAATAAGTGGCGCATTTTTCACCGGCCTTTGGATGTGGAAACAAAATTTGCAGATAACATTGTCAAATCATGTTGTGTTTTACACAATTTTGTCAGAAGGAAAGATGGAATAAGAGTTGAAGAAGAATGTTATGAAAGTCCTCTACAAGAAATAAATCCCGTCGGATTGAGGGCTGATTCCGCAGGCATCGAAGTAAGAGACTACTTTGCAAATTATTTCATTTCCCCTCAGGGTTCATTGCCTTGGCAATACGACAGCATTTAACAATAGTGATCAGTGAGGAATGACTGAACAGATATTTGTAAAATGACTTTGTGCTATTAACACCGAAATTTGATAAATAGGTTTGACATTAAATTTATCTGTGCCAGGTAGGCATACTTTTTATAAATACACAAATTAGTAAAATATTGCTAATATAGGTAAATATTTTTAAACACTACTAAGACACCTCTTAATTATTTACCTATCATTCTTATAATAAGTTGAGCTGTACTTTATTTTTTGAAATAATAAAAACTGTTTTTTCAATGCATGGTACGCTAATATTTTTTTTAACCAATGATGTTTGTTATTCTTCTTATAGGTACCCATTTTGATATTAAAATAATTTGATTTTGTTCTTACATTCCATATTTACTCATTACCGTTTAATTTTTGAGATTTATTCATTGAAACAACAAATAAATATAGAATAATTGCTGTTTAAACTAAAAATCACTATTAAGAAATAAGTCTAAAAATGTATTGCTTTTTAATTCAAATACTATGTTTCAAACTAAAGTCTCATATTTGTTTACCTTCACATATAATTTAAATCACGCTTACCTTTATTTTTCTTCTCGGCTGCAGACAGTTTATTCCAATTTCGGTAAATATTCACACAAACTTCAGCCCAAAGTTTTTCTTTGATGTTGCGGTCACTGTACTCTTTCAATTCTTTATTGTAAATACTTGGTCTCTTCAATTTCAATAATAAGTCTATCCGTATCTATCACGGTGTTCACTAACCCGTCATCTACAGTATCTTCGTTATCAGACATTTTGGCGGCACGAATTATGACAACTCTGTGAGTGTGACCAGTCGAAACTGCGACTAAACTATCGCTAGTGGATGCGTGTCCATACCTGTCCATGTGACTCATTCAGAGGGAGCTACTATCGCGTCGCAGCAAAAATAGGACCGGTTGCATCTTTTTAGCCGCTGCGATTATCTAGTCGCATGTGTGCTCACCTCAATTTGAAACAATGCGTTTCATTTCTGCGGCTAAACAATCGTGCGACTAGAAATCGCAAGTGGAGCCCGGCCCTTAAGGTAATATAATTCCAAGCAATAGTAGCATATTCGAACTTAGATTTAACCAGGGCGTAGTAAAGACATAAAATACAGTCAACTTTCTTAAATGATGAAGTAATAATTTTAATAATTCCAAGTAATTTCAATGATTGGGAAATTACATGGTCAACATGATAGTGGAAATAAAGTTTGTTATCCAGGAGAACACCAAGATCATTAAAATAAAGGGTGCAAACTATGTTTTCATTGCCCAATTTATAAATAAAAAATAAAGGATTAGTTTTCCTAGTAAAAGATATAGATTTGGTCTTAGATTAGTTAAGAGATATTCCATTTTCAAAAGACCATTGTAGAATACTATTTACCTCATTTTGTAAATCTATACAATCTGCAATCAATTTGATAATTTTAAATAATTTTACATCATCAGCAAAGAGTAAATAGCTAGATGAGTTCAAATATTTACCAATGTCATAAATAAACACATTAAAGAGAAGAGGACCTAAATTAGAACCCTGTGGTATGCTACAGGGGGCTAAAAATATATATGAGGTGTGTGAATCAATTTTAATAGTGAATGATCTTTCATGCAAATAACTGCTGAACCAATTTACATATGAGTGAGAAAGTCCAAAATTACCAAGTTTAGAGAGAATAATACTATGCTGACATAAGTCAAATGCCTTACTTTGGTCAAAATAAATAGCATCAACCTGACCTTGGGCAGAGACTTGAGGGGCAACATTCCCAAGAAATTCTAATACATTAGTGACAGTAGATTTATTTTTTATAAAGCCATGTTTATTATCTGAAAGTTTATTTTTAAGGCGGTGGAAAGTATGCTTATGTATGATTTTCTCAAATACTTTGGAGAAAGTGTTTAAAAGAGTTATTGGTCTATAATTACAAACATTTGTTTTTACCCCTTTTTTATAAATAGGTATAGCAACAGATTGTTTCCATGTAAGAGGAAAAGTTTCATTTGACAAATTAATGTTAAAGATATAGGCTAACAAAAGGCTGAAAATGCTGGCACAGCCTTTAACAATAAAACTTGAAATTCCATCTGTCCCGGCACATCTAGAAGAATTCAATTTTTTTTATAGCATTATCAACATCTAAGGGTGTAATGTGGCATGGATACAAGGGCGCGCTAGTTTCAATAACGGGGCAAGGTAAGACAAGAAAGGCTGAATTATAAGCGGAATGAAAGTAGGTCCCAAATTCATTAGCAATTAATAAAGGATCCGCTATAATTTTTCCATTCATTACTAGGTTAGACGGGGAAACTTTATTCACACGATTATTTTTAACAAATTTTCAAAATTCCTTGGGTTTGCATCTAATACTATTTTCTATTGAGTTCATCCAATTGGCTTTGTCAATAATCAAAGAAGTTTTAATTAATTTACGAAAGTGAGAAAAATGTGAATAGAATACAACATTATTTGTTAGTTTAAACTTTTTGAATAATTTTTTTTCCCTAATATAGTATTTAATAGTAGAAGAAAACCAATTCGGATATTTAGATGAATTAATAATAATAATAATAATAATAATAAAACTAACGTCTGATGCAACCATAACACTATGATTGGACGTTTTAAAGTTTTCTGATACTAACTTATCTGTTATTTAAGCTATCTAATTATTGGTCATTATTTAATTTGATAATTTTTTTATCTTACTTCTAAAATTATGAATTTTTAAATTCACTGAACCGTATTCAAATATAGTAGAAAACCGACCACATGAATTAGCCTAGTTTGTGTCAAAACTGGGTCAGATAATCGACAATTCTGATGGTTGGATTAAGGGGTTAAAACATTATACACCAATACAAAAAATTATTTAATGTATGTAATAGCAGAATAATAATACACACTTTTAAAACAGATGAAACAAGAAAAATGAATCAATTTAACTAACAATTGGCTAGTAATGGACAGGTATAACGATCTTTGGGGCTGACATACCTACATAGAAGAGGCCTTATGTCTCGGGTAAAGGGATTCGGTTAGTTGGCTACTCAGATAGTCAGGGTTTGGATAATCGGCGTTCTACTGTATTTTTAAGCACTGCCTTTTACTAACTATTAAGGCTATACGCATATGTACTAATTACGCTAGGGTGCTAAGGATGAAAAGGTTGAATTTAGATTAAGTATACCCACATTTTATAGGTGGGAGAGGGTAAAACAATTTTGGGAAAACCATTCTCGGTACACCGGTGTTCGATCCCCAATCTTCCTGTCATCGGCAGTCTAGTCTAAAACTAGAGTGAAGCATTAGAATATGCGGCCATCAAAGCATGTTTCTATTGTATTATATTATCATCATCTTCTTACTACCTATGTTTAATATATACTCATCATTTTTTGGATAGCATGCTACTTCTTTTAGTGCATTGCTCCTTACTACCCGGTGGGCTTGTCTGCATATTTACACTTGTGATAAGGAAGGTAGAATTTAAAGGAAGTGTACGTACTCTAATTTTAGTGGAAGGAAAGTGGTAAACTAAGTGGGAAAAACACTTCCAGTCCATCTGACTGAAATTCAAATCTCAACCCTATAATCACCGACAAACCATTACCATATTACAATAATTTACATACCATAGCAACCACCAAAACTTTATAATATACAATTTAGTAAAGCTTTATAATAAAAACCTTTTGATCATAAGATTTCAACAGTAAAACTGGGTGAATTTTGTTTTTATTTTTACAGGATACCAGGAATCAAACATAGGTAAATATACAAACAATCTACCTGGCAAGACCATGGTGTCGGATTATTGTTTTTTACTAGAATAAAAAGTTAAGATTATTTTGCTGATTGTAAATCACGACACGGAGATAGGGATATTAATTTTTCTTTAATAATGAATGTCCATTTTAGAAATAATGTATTATATCTCTATTCAAGATTTTGAGATGTCATTAGTTCTAGGATCGCAGCTATTAAGTTAAGGTAGAAGGAAACAAAAGATTAGGCCAGTATGTTGTATATTTACAGTTTGAATCGCAAAAATATGTTTTGGCCAAAAAATAAAGATATTGCTTAAATAGATACGCTTAGATTAATTTTAATACACATTGTACTATCAATAATATTTTTTTAATGTTTGTCTTGGGCTAAATGGAATTTAATGAGAACATTTTAAATGGAGGAATAAAGTTCTCATCAAGAGTCAGGATGTTTATGACAAATCTTCAATAACTTTCCAGTTTTCTAGGATAGAAAACTAAACTAAACGTATACTGAAGAAATAATTGACATGTGTAAAAAAAATATAATATAAAAATAAAAAATACTGGCCTTAGCTCGCGCTCCATTCCATCTCACCTTCATAACCCTAGAGCAATGCTAAAAAAATTGAATTATTTCAATATCGAACATTTCTCCCTAAAACGTTGTAATAAATAAATCAGGGCGGTATATTCCTTACATTCTAAAGAGAAAAAAAGAAATTCAATGCAAAGAAATATAAAGACCCACAACTTTTGTTTCCCCTCGCCGAACATGGCCTTCAACAATGACTTCAGCGGGACGTCGCTCTTCATTTGTCGCATCGCAATGCATGTCGGGTTCCCAGCAGTAGGGCGCGCGCTCTGTCTTTGTGAAGGTTGAGGTTAGGGTTGGTCAATGTGGCCGTGGAATTGCAGCTTCAGTTACAATAATTACAGTCTAGTTTCTCACGGTTACCTCCCCGGGTCGGCCCAGCGATCAATGATTTTACTATCCACTTGCTTGTTTTGTTTAGAATGAAAGAGAAATAAACTGGAATATTATATTATTACGTCACCTTTCCATGTCGACTAATTATGGAGTTTTGGTTAAGTCTTCATTGAAGCCCAATACTCTTGTGAGCTATTAGCGTGTTTATAAGGATAAGGAAGGTTAAATTTAAGGAGATGCATTCATTTGCTTAGAGGGAGCCCGAAAGGCAGTGACAGGGTGGGCAATTGAGGCGTATGACAACCCCCCGCACCCAAACCAATACTGTGATAAAAACTTGCCCAAGCCTAAAATATATGTTCAAAATGCCGACTACTAACACCTTATAGGTGCACTTAAAATTACCAAATGGTAAAATGTTCATAAACAATAGGAAGGTCACTTAAATTACTTAAACCGCTGCCAATAGCTACCATTAGAATAAACTATATAGCTTCTAGATGAAGTCAGTATTCGTAATGTTTTCTAACTCCGGTTCCAGATGCTATGTTAGGTAAACAAATGAAAGTCCATGCAAGCTCATGTGTACGTAGGTAAACAAAGGTAAGTTCAATATCTATAAATGGGAAGTTAAATTACGAAAGAAAAATATTAAATTGCCCGGATCTCTGTGTGAGTTGGTTCGCAGACCTACGTCTACCAAGCAATATTTTTATTCATTTTAATTACCATTAGTACAAATCTAAAGTTCTGAACGATCTTTTTTCTTGACCATCTGTATTATAATTTTGGTTATTACTTTCTGTGATTAATGAAAGATATTTTCTGAAATTATTAGAGTCTTACTACCTGTACGGACTATCTGCATGTCTAAACTAAAGGGGAGGGTATAGTTTAGAGAAAATATGGCAGCTTTTGCTTAAGGCCAAATGGAAAACCCCTAAAACACTTGGTAGGCCTATACAATAAAGGAATTCAAACCTTGACTTCCCCATCACTAGAAAATTTTACGAGATGAGATTGACAACTTAAGCGGGCTTACATTTGTCAAGTTACTTGAATCAAGTATTATGAACCTGGTTTGTGTGTTTACGTCATCATACGTAAGAAATGAACTTTCAAAGACAAGCTCTTAAGATGGCTTAAATTGAAGCGAGAAGAAGTGCTTTTGCGTTCAGTAATACCTAAATTAAGGATAGGGATTAATTAATTTTCATTCAAACCGATCTAATGGTTTATTTTCAAACTGTCCTTGTAGATTATCTAATTTTTATTTAATTTTTATATAATTTTTGTTTGTTTGTACCTTTCATATTTTTGTCGTTATAGTTTTTGATTTTGTGAAATTAATTGTGAACTTCAGACCGCTTGGGTGGCCGCAGCGTCTAAGGCGTCACTCGCAATAGACTTGACTGTCAATGGTGGGAAGGTTGGGGTTTTGGTGTATTGAGGGAAAAAACTTCTTGATGGTTTTTCACTCTCCTCCCACGCAAATGCGAGTACACATAATTTAAATTCAACCTACCTTGTCACTAACACATTAGAGTAATTAGTACATAGGCGTACAGCCCAAGCAGGTAGTAAGACATGGTAATAAAATGTATATGTTCTAATAAATTTTATTATTATTAATATTTGGCACCACGTCTTACTACCCGTTCGGGTTATACTCTTAAGTACTAATTACGATAAGGGATTAGGAATTGGTAAGGTTAATTTAGAGGAAGTGAGCACGCATTTGCGTGAAGGGAGAGTGGAAAACCATTTAGGAAATTCCCCCAGTTCACCCGACCGAGTCTAATAAATTGAATATATCTTCACCTCGTAATTCTTATCCACGGCTATACACTATACCATTTTTTTTTATTATTATTTAGCACCGCGTCTTACTACCTGTTCGGGTTATACGCTTAAGTACTAATTGCCCTAATGATTAGGAATTGGGGAGGTTGAATAGAGGAAGTGAACCCGCATTTGCGTGAAGGGAGGGTGGAAAACCATTTAGGAAAAACCACCCCAGTTCACCCGACCGAGATTCGAACCTCGATCTCCCCGTCCTCGGCAGTCGGCTCAACACGACTAGCGCCTTAGCCAACTACGCCACCGAGGCGGGTTATACCATTTATTGAAATGTTCCAATCAAGCCCATAGCTGAAGCTGAAGGTATTCAACCTAGTAGCAAAGAAAATATAATTTTAGTTAAAATTGCACAGTGATATTATTCTTACTCAACTGTAACTAGAATAAACTAGCCACTGATCATCGTTTTAACTATTCAATTGTTCACAAGTCAATTATAACACCTCTCAAGTCAATTAAAGTTTCAAGCAATAGTAAATCAGTCCTCTCTACTTGAGCCTGGATTTCACTTGAATTCAAATGTTACTTTAATAGATCCTTATATTTATTAAATACTGTACCTTCAAATAATTTGAATCAAGTAACTTGATAAATGTAAATCCTTATCTAGTCCACGTGCCCACCGATGTGTGTGAAACTTTATCAAAACCATTGTTAAAGTTATTGTTAAATTTAACTTTTTTTTTTGGCATCGTGTCTTACTACTCGAATAGGCTATACGCTTGTGTACTAATTACGCTAATGGTCTTAGGGATTATGAAGGTTATATTTAGAGGAAATGTACTCACATTTATGTGAAAAACCACTTAGGAAAAAAAACACCCTCAGTACACCAGACCGAGACTCGAATTTTGACCTCCCCGCCATCGGTAGTCTAGTCTACTTTGAGAGTAGCACCTTAGACCGTGCGGCCACCGAAGCGGGTCTTAGATTTAACTCGCTTCCACACCAGTTTCTTGACTTTGACTGGAAAAGTCGGGGCTCATTCTAATGTTGAGTGTACTTGGGGCGCAGGGGAAGAGGGTGGTGTAAGGGATTAAATTAATCTGTTATTTTCCATTCATGGGGACCAATCTGTGAATATAGTTTAATTAGGTCTGTAACACCAGATTTTTTTTTTGTCATTAGGATTTCGACCTTGGAGAAACAACTCCTTTCTTTTGAATAACGAGATAATGAAGAATTGTCTTGGACTTAGTTTTCCTATTAATAATGGTTGATAACAAATGTTATTCTCAAAGCACAAAAACTAGAAATGATGAGTCTAGTTTCTCCTAAATATTTTCCAACTCTCTCTCTACGCAAATTGTGATACCTTTCCTATAAATTCCACCTTTCCTCATACCTGGTTCATTAATCTAAATTTGTGTACATCCCGTAAGAGAGTGGCTGCGTTGAATCAAATAAATGTGTGTTCTATTTTTAGCTGACATGAAAAGTTGACTTGAAAATGAAATGTAAAGTTCCAATTTATTTATCTTTCATTTTATCAACACAAGCAAGTTGTGACATCATTGATCGCTGGGGAGGTAACCGTGAGAAACTAGACTGTAATTATTGTAACTGAAGCTGTAATTCCACGGCCACATTGACCAACCCTAACCTCAACCTTCACAAAGACAGAGCGCGCGCCCTACTGCTGGGAACCCGACACGCATTGCGATGCGACAAATGAAGAGCGATATCCTGCTGTCAATGTCTCCCCCCCTAATTTCGTTGACAACGAACCAACAAAACACAACATTTCAATAAGTAGTCATGTTCCTAGGGGAACTTTTCACCTGGTTCAGAATAAAGATAAATTAAATAAGAGTATAGTATATTTACATTATCTCTCTATAACATAAATCGATATAATTAAAAAAGTATAAAACCAAATGCATTACTTTTTTATGATTCTAAGCCTTTTTAAATAAGTTTTATTCAAAAATATTCAAAACAAACTATTCTATTATTTTGATGTCTTAACATAGTGTTTTCCAAACTTTCGCCAGGCATGTTCTCCTTTTGGGGAAATGGCCTAACTAATGTACCCCCTTACAGCTCCTTATGAAAAAGGGGAAAAAATTCCCGCTATCTTGTAAAATAAAAATGTTTGTTCCAAACTGTAGTAATGTTTTAGTGGGTAAGCTATGCAACGCTGTGGCAGAGGGAGAGAGAGGATTATGGAAGTATTTCGTTAAATCTGCGTTAATTTGTTTATCATACTTACTAGTAGCCAACAATATTGCATGGTTAATAAAACTCAGTGGTACGTCACGTATTCCCTGAAATTCTTCGCGAACTTCTGAGAATATTCGTAGGAATAATTTAATTTGAGGGGGGGAGGGGTAAAAATCGTGAGTTAATGACATGATACTAATACTTACAACTAAACCCTAAGAATTAAGAACATTGTTATAAGCTATTAGGTGTGGTCCTCATTTGGAGAGTTTTTGAAAATCATATTCTTTTAAAATCTATTTATTATAATTCTCCCCCAGAATTTCTTTTAATTTGGGTACTCCTAGCTGTTATTTGTAGTAGGCCTCCTTAGGCAAATTTTTATAAATTGAATACCTCTAAAAGCTTTTTTAAATATTGTTCAACCAAGATTTTTTTCATACAAATAAAATTCCCTAGAAGCTATTTGAAGTGGTCCACCCCAGGAAAATTTTGGAATTTGGATGCCTCTTGAAGATTTTTATAATATTACTAGCCTGTTTTTTTCTTTCAAAAATTACTATGCCCTGTTTTTGAGGGTACGTGTATCACCGTTTGAGAAATACGTTATAAGTTAGACCTACTTGTTCTAAGACAATGACTATAAGAATTAAATTTACAACAATTTTGGTGTCATATTAGTTTGCAATAGTTTAGTAAGCTTATTTTAAACGTAGACCTAATCGAGTAGTTGTACCAATTACCTTATTATTCACTATGATAAGACTTGTTCCGGACCCATTCTTAAAACACTTAATGCCGAATATGGTCCTATCTTATGCAGTGCCTGATTAAGCTTCAATAAGGACGGGGTTGGAAAAGCTTGGGTCAATTATTTACACAGCCACTTGAGAACTACTTACAGCAACACTCCCCAGTGACGCGTGGCTGCCTACTCACCCCCTGTTGATTACCGATAAAGGTCCACCGTTCACTCCATTTACCTTGATAGGTAACAGGCTTACTTTGACAGTTTACACTATGCCCCTATCTTATAAGCTGCACCATAGTGTAATCCGTCAAAGTAAGCTTTTTACCTTCCAGAGTAAACAGAGTGTGCGTACGTACATTGTAGTAAGCGAGTGAGTTGTTCAAATCCCAGCTGGGTGTATTGAAGGAGTTCGAAGTTTGCCTAAATGGAAACATCCTTTCCTTTCATGCAAATGCTATTATGCCTCTTATAATTTCTACCCTACTCATTTCTAGCCCATTAGGATATGTATAGGTAGTAAGGTGCCATGCACCAAACGGTAAAATAGCTACCAACACGATTAGTCTAACAGCAGTTAGATACGTATTATTACTTATATTATTTTTATATTTATAGCATATTAATCAATTTAGACAATAAATATTTATTATTTGACTATTCAACTAATTGAAATAAATCATATGTTTTATAAGTTATTCGAAACAAATGACTATTTCTTAAAGTCAGATACGTAAAAGAAAAATAGCGATGTACAGTACCTATATTAGGAAAAGTGATAAGAATAGAAAATAAAAAGTCTACCTTTGTGAATGTATAGCCACGGGGAACATAATAATGAAGGGTGTTTCTTTCCATCCATCGTTTGTCGCTAAGGGAGGAAACCTGTTGCTTTGGTCGCATTGTTGCTCGCCATTGTTGGGAATCGTGGGCGTGGCTGGTACTCGAGTACCGGGAGCAGTTCACACGCAACCGCTCAGCTTTCTTTTCCTTCCACTTTCAAAAGATTACTCTCGAAAGGAGGGGAAGAAAGAACGTAGAATCAAAAGATAACTGACAAAAAAGTCAGAGAAAGAGAGCTTTTATTGATTATTGTTGGTAGTTAAGAAAGGAAGACGGGATGGTATATTTTAATGAATGGTTTTTCTTTCATGAACCTATTGATGGATTTGAAGGCAGAGGGAAGTGGTTAGAATGGTATTGTGTTATATTGCTTAGGGCAGAGTTTATGCTCACTTCGCTTTCTTATGAAAGTATAAAATGTTGATTTCGGTATTTGGGAAGCTCTTTGATATTCTCGAATCATTTTTGTGTCAACAGTCTTGTTGCAAACATGTGAGTGGCTGCTTCCATTTGACCCCTAACAGTGTCAGAGTAGCATTTAACAGATTTATTTTCAATGTCTTACTACCCGTTTGGTTTATAATTTTACTTTACATCCATTACTGTTTACAAACCTGTGGCCTGAGTCAGTTTTTTTATTCAAGCCATATATTTTCCACTACCGGCTGGTTAGGCCTGTCGTAGCTTCATATGCCTTATAATATAACTTAATACTAGGACAGACACAACATCCAGTCCCAGGCCATTAATTTATCACTGTGAAAGGGTAAACCCATATTTCACCAATGATATATTTTTTGACCATGCCAGGAATCTAACACAAGACCCTAGCTCAATATACAGACATTCTACTGACTGAACTAAATTGTCGGATTAAGCTAACAATATATTTAATAGAGGTGTACCGATTCAGTAAGACCGATTACCGATACCGATTACCGATTGTTTAAAAGAATTGTTCACGCTACGATTATTTACAATGATTAGTACCGATTATCGATTATTTATTAATAACTATTAGGAAATAAGCTTAAGAGAATGATAACAGTTAATTTAATTAATACAAAAAGATTTTATACAAAAATCAACAGTTAAAACTTTGATAATCTTAATTTTTTATTAATCTTTGCATAACCGACGAAAGTTGGAACTATATTGTTAGTTTTATCAACGGTATGAACTTATATTTCTTTATCTGGTTATGTAATCTTTACATAGCCCGCAACCCAGATGCAGTGTATATACAAGTGTTTTTTTGTTTGCGATTTTGATCACTAAGCTCCTACCTAGAAAATTTAGCTTAAAATTTTACTTAAAAAAATCACACGATTGATCGGCATAGTAATCGCCTATTTCGATTAATTGCTGATGCACTAATAATCACCCGATAGTGATTCATCGGTATCCGCATCGGTACACCCCTAGTATTTACACTAATTATATAGGGATGAGAAAGATAGAATTTGATGAAGTGTATACACATTTGCGTGGAGGGAGAATGAGAAACCATTTAAGTTAAATCTCCATCAGTACACATGTCTGGGGTTATGAAAAGTGTAAAAACCCATAAATACAGACAGTCGAAGTGGTCGACACCCCGGATTATTTTAGAACTTATATTACTATTCAAAACATTCATAATTAGTCAGTCTGGATTGCTTGTATCCAACTGGTCACTTCTTTACGTGAGTAAATATCTTACAGTAAGTTAGTTAATAGCTAAAAGTGGCTTATTATTATATATCATATATTTAATTTTCATCACATGTTGAAATCAACTGTTCCTGAATATCTGTCAAGAGCATGGTGGCATTATCTAACAAACAAATGATGATAAAAAAGCTGTCATTAAATTTCAGGACACCCTTGACAGATGTTAAACAGCTGTTGATTTCATTAGGTGAAGAAAATTAAACGCTTTGTTTCTACTGGAGATATATTTTACTAGAGGGTAGTTGCAGCGATGGCTTCAGATTATTACACTAAAACGTATTTTAAACTTTTATTGGGAAGTAATAATAAGCCCTTATTCACATTTTAGTTAAAAGTTTACTCGTCAGGTGAAACTTTATTTAAATATTTAGTTTTCGGTGTGCAATTTGAATACAAACGTATATTTTTTCCCCTTCACACCCCGATGAAAACTTTAAAACGATCTCTCTCCCAGATCTCTATCTATTCGCTGCACCAAACCACTCAAGTAATGATTGAGTTGATATTATTTTTAAACAACGACAAATATTTTATTTACCAATATACAGCTATACACATCATAGTTTCCATGGTGATGTAAACAAAGTATGATTGCATAGATGAACCACTGCCCCACAAAGAAGGATAAAATTGAAAATTCGCTTGGAAAATTGGGTTTAAGTTTTAGGCCATTACTTTTACTGGCATCCTTATTCCCTTATCTATAAAATGAGTGTTCGTTTCTCAAAATCTGTTCAGTCATTCCCTTGTAATTTTTATTATTGGAAAACGACTAATCAAATAATATATATTAAGATATATGATAGAGAGAGTGATAACATGTGATAGTGAAAATGAAAGAGTAAGTGTTTGAGTGTGTGATTGTGTAAGTGTGTGTGAAAATGAAAGTGTGAGTGTGAGAAAGTGAGTGTAAGAGATTGAGAATGAAAAATGGCGAGAGAGTGAGTGAGTGTGAGCGAGTGATAGTGAGAGAATATAAATATGTTAGAGAAAGAAATACTGGGAGAAGAAAAAAGGGTGTGTTTAGGAGAAGAGAGATTGTGTGTGAGACAAAGAATGGGAGAGAGAAAGTGTTTGAGAGAGAAAGAGAATATGTAAGGGATAATGCGTGATAAAATGTGTGTGAATGTGTGTGTGTGAAAGAGAGAGTGTAAAATTTTGGAAGATATATTGTGTGAAAGCAAGAGGGAATGTGGGGGCCTGTGAGAGAGAGTTTGAGAGAGAAAGTAAGAGAGGATGAAAATAGTTTAAAGAAAGAAAATTAGATTGAAAAAGAGTTGGAGAGAGAAATTAAGAGAGTGAGTTTGAGAAAAAGAAAGTTTGAGAAAGAGAGTGGGTTTGAGAGAGAGAAAGCGCGCGTTTGGGAGAGCGTTCAAGAGATATAACGTTCGAGTGAGAAATCATTTTAGAGAGAGCGATAGTAAATATAATGTGAAAGAACGTGTGTGATAAAGCGTGTGAGGGTCGAGAGTGTGTGAGAAAGAGGGATAAAGTGTGAAATAGATAATGAGTAAAGATTATACTAGAGAGAGAGAGAGAGAGAGAGTGTGTGTGTGTGTGTGTGTGTGTGTGTGTGTGTGTGAGGGGTAAAGAGTGTGAGAGCGTGAGAGAGTCTGATAAAATGAGAGAATGCGAAAATATGGATGTGTTACTCAAACATTGCGATACTTTGAAATATTATTCCTTAAAAAAATATCAACATAGAAACATAACTGAACTTATTATATTTGTAAGAATGCGAAAAGATAGATGAGGTACAAAAAACATTACTTTTAGATATCATATCCGCAAAAGTAAACATTAAAATTAAAACGTAGCTTAACTTATGTATTTGTATTGTGTTACTATTTGCTAAAATAAACATCAAAACCCATTATTTGAATAAAATGAGCATCAAAGCTCATATTTGAATATCATATTTTGAAAATTGGAAAATTAGACCTGGACACAGGAATTGAACCCAAGACCTTTGGCTTAGTATATCAATGACGATTCCTGGACAGCTCAGTGGTAAGAGAATTGGAGTACTAAGCTAAAGGTCCCGAGTTCAATTCCTGTGTCCAGGTTTTATTTTTCAATTTTCAGAATATGATAGCTAGATGGAGAATTCCTCACTAAAAAGCATAAATAATAGCTTCGTCTATTTGATTCTCATACTTAGATAGTTAAAATGACTATTTTTTTAAACATCATTCAAGATCATTTTATCGTTTTTGAACTTATAATACACACCAAAACATATTTAAACATCATTTTGTCATGCGTGAAACAAAACGTAAACCATATTTTCACGAACTTAACAACTTGAAATTTTAATTTCTGAATTATGCTTTATTTTATTGATTTAATTGTGATTGGTTCGGACCAACAAATAAAGATTGAGTTTTATTTTAGCCAAAGAGATATATTTTATTTAGAGATTTACAGCCATGCAGCAAATAACGGTTTCCATGGTAACTAAACAAAGGATGAAAAACCTAATATTCTCTGTGAAAATCGGGTTTTTGTGGAAAACTACTATTTTTCCCGACATCCTGGACTCATAACCGTTAAAATGAGTAGTCTTTTGTCAAAATCTGTTCTGTAATTTCCTCGTAATTTCTATTACAGGAAAAGGGCTTATCAAATTATATATTAGGATTTATTTTGGCCAAAAACGTTTTTTTTTGCTATAAAAGCTGCAAAATCACTGGCCTTTTCTCGCGCCCCTTTCCACCCCATCTTAAATAAGTTTTACTCATATAAACAAACAAATGATCTTGTTAATCACAATAATCACATTTTATATATACATTTTAAACTAAATTATTCAAATATATAAAAAAAAATCAAATTTTCAAAAATAATTTATTTGAAACTACGCTAACATTTTTGTTATTTTACAAATAAAAATGTATTCATATTTATCATGAAAAACTATTCACAGATTCCCATTTTGAATTTAATCTTCATGGTCAATTTCCAAAAAAATAAATTTTCTATAATTTTCTATAAGTAAACTATACCCTTAACCCTTCATCGGTGCATCTAATCTGTGAGATGAGGAGGGAATTTTTTGTCTGGAAGTTAGAATTTTTTCCTGTAAAGTAGCGGGGCTCACAGTAGCTTCCTCCTCCACCACCTTCTATACAATGGGCGCTCATTATTTTTCTCTGTGTTCTGTGGTCCTCAGTTGTGAACAATAATCCGTGAGAATAGTTGCGCTCAAATATGTACATTTTTGCGAATTTACTTTTTTTTCAAATTTTATTCCTTAAAATTGTTGTAAAAAATATATTATTACATAAGTACAACTATAAACTGCATTTGAGATTGATATTAATGGTGTTAGTTCAATGTTATTAGTGATTAGTTCAACATTTAGTGGTTTAATCGTTCACGATCACAAATTATTAATTTTGGGTGAACGCACAGTTTCAGTGGCCAGTTTTATATTTTTTACTATTCATGTGAATGTTTTGTTCTTGATTTCAAGTTTCTAATACAAAATTGAAATAAACTGAACAGTTTTAGTACTTTTCCAACCAAATTTTAATAAAATCGGTAGATAATTGTATTGTTAATCTGACAGATTAGTTGCACTCAATGGTGTTACGATTCATATTGCGCCTGCTGGAGGGTTAGATTTATTTATTTGAGATAGATAAACATACATTATTATTGATGTGTAAAATAGTATCCAGATACCAATTTTGAACCAAATCACTAAAGCAATTTTTTTTAATATTCAAATTAAAAATATCATCATTAAACTACTCATAATTGAATTTTCCCCAAAAAACATGTATACGCTTTATTTATTATGTCCATGTCAAACACACCCCAAATATAATATTTAAGCAAATTTTCTGTAGCCATTTTCAAAAAGTTAAAATTTTCAAAAATCAGGCCTAAGTAAAAGACCCTCGATCAAATGTTTACCCAAAACCAAGTATACAGGGTTATTTTTCATGTAAAACACTCCCACGATACCAATTTGAAACCAAATCGTTAGAGCCATTTGTCAAATATTTAAAGTTTTTTTCATATTCCATCATCAGTAAACCACCCATAGATGAGTTTTTACCCTCAAAACAAATATACAGTGTTAATTGCCATGTCAAACAATCCCAAGATACCTATCTGAAACCAAATCGTTAGGGCCATTTGTAAAATATTTCAAGTTTTTTAAAAAAATCATTAAACTACCCATAAATTAGTTTTTACCCCAGAAACAAATATACATGGTTAATTGTCATGTCAAACATTCCCAAGATACACATTTGGAACCAAATCATTACAGCAGTTTGTAAAATATTTCAAGTTTTTGAAAAATTATTCATCAGTAAACTAGCCTTAAACGAATTTTTTCCTAAAAAAACCAATCATATTTGTAATGTCAAAAAAATCCTAGATAGGAATTTGTAACAAAATTGTTGTAGCCATTCTAACAAAATTTAGAGCACAACAAAATTACTCATCAGTTAACTACCATTAATTGAAGGGCTAGGGTAAAAGAAAAAGCAGTATGGTTTTGTGGTATAACCTTATAATATCTTAATATCAAGTTTGAATAAAATCTATGAAACCGTTTTGGATCTGTGGCCAGGTACAGACAGACACACATGGGGACAGACAGCTTTGTATAATCCACTTTTTTGGGTCTATATTCACATAAAAAGTAAAAATGTGTCATAATCTAACATATAATTTTTGTTCACAATCACGATACTTTCTCTTGAAATGAGAGAGTAATATGACCAAACTTAAGATGTGAGTCCAGTTTTTAACCTGTCCCTTAAAAATGTATTCACGTCTTAATTGTTATTTTCTTAGGGAATATAATGTTCGGTCGAATTTAATTTTTTTTAATAACCCTATGTGTAAATCCACTAATTTCACAATAAATCGCTTAAATAAACAAAACTTGAAAATATTATCTCACTTTTATTTTTTAAATTTCCCACACAACCGTATTCGAGCTTAATAATTATTATTCGAGTTATATATGAAACAAATGTTGTCAACAGCTCAACACGACCACGTCCACTTCAAAAGCCTTTGGCATATTCTGCATTAATTTACAAACATTTACATCGTATTCTTTTGAGAGGTTTATAGATACTTTTTTTTTAAAGGATTGGGTGGAAAAAGGGTAGGATTATTTAGTAAATAGTTCGTTTGATCAATTCTCAACCAAAAGATAAAGAGAAAGGAATAAGGGAAAATGAAAATACGTGTCGTTTATCTCCTAGGTAGGATAGAAAGACAAAACACAGGGGCACACCGCTGAGTGTAACCTTCCCCCTGTTGGCGCAAGCAAAGCCCTCTCTCGGTAAGCCTGTTTCTGCTTGATTACCGCGCAATGAGTCCACGCACACAGGAAACACGTCACAGATGGCTCAGTCATCGAAGTAATCTTCAAGCGGAGATGAGTACCTAATCAGGTGTGAGTGAAGGCTTTTGCCCCGCGCGCTCCAGGAGACGACGGAGGTAGGTCCCATATTGAGTCCTTGTGGAACTCACGTGCTCTCCCTCCACCCCTCTTCAGCCCTTTCTCGTCCAGAGGCCCTTGGCGGTCCCGCTTTTGCTCAACATTCTCTCTCATTCCTCCCTCTTTCATACTCTCTCTCTCTCTCTTCTATCCACAATTACCTGGAAATATCTCGTCAAAATGACCGCATGGAAGAGATTGGGGTCAGATCTGTTCTAACTGAATGTAAAAATAATAAGAGCATGACTATAGTAGAGTGAGAGACGTATAACGAGATTTTAGGGTTTTAGAATAAGTTTTGGTATAGAATTTGTCTAGTGAATGAAGGTCATAATAAAGAAAGGAGGGAGGACGGCTTGTGTATTATTTAGAATTGTATTCTATTTTGAATTCATGGTAGAATATAAATTATGGTATTTTGACAACTTAAAAAAAATAATTGAGTTTGCTTTTGATATGCAACAAAAGTAAAAATATACCAAAATTAGTTTTTCTTATTTGTTGTATTATTAATGTGTTTGACATTGAGGTTAATAAATATTAATTTTAAGGATTAAAGAAGGTATTTTAGGATGAAAGCACCCGCATTCACCTGGAGACAGGATGTGAAAGTCAACTGTTAAAAAATACCCCAATGCAAACCTCCGGAATTCTTATTTCAACCATCAAGCCATTATATAACTAACCTAACACCCCAAGCCATTTGACCACCCATGTGGGTTTCATATTATTAAATTATTTAGGCCTACACCATGCATTAACATAAAATATTAACCTTAATTTCATAAATTCGGAAATGCAGAGTATTTTAGAATAATACAGTTTAGGTGATAAACAATCTAGCAGAATAGCACCACCAGAAAAATAGCAGAGCTCTAGAAGGAAGAAGCTTTTAAAAAATACAAATTCTTGAAGTCATAATTGTTATTAATTTAGAAGTTTACTATTATTATTTTCTATCTATGAAAAGTGAAAGATTACATGACTTGATAGATAAATATACGAGACTTTTTTTTAGTAAATTTCATAACTGTCAAAAATATTTCTCCCTTTTGGATTCTGACTGAATAATGACACTAAGAGTCCACGCCTGGAGACTAGGCAGCACTATCTACACCTATGTATGCTAGGCTTCTTGAACCAGGTGGTTGAATTTGATCGACCTGTTGTAAATGAAAAAACTCTTTTATTTAGCAGTACCAACTTTAAAATTTTTCTATTATAAATGTGAATTAATGTTATAAATTACATTATAAACTTTACAAAATTATCTATGTAGAATAAATGAAAAAATTACTATTTTTATTTTACGATAATTTAACCTTTATTTTATGTAGTTTGACACCTTTAGGTTGGGATGTAGTTTATTATAGCAAAATTCTTTTTTTTTTTTTGCAAAAATAAATACATATTGCTTCAGTACATACATAAACTCTAATTTTCTTCACATGGTGTTATCAACAATTGTTTATTATCCATCATGAGCATAACAGCATTATCAAACAAACTTTTTAAATGAAGAGAAAAAGTTGTCATTAAATTCCAGAACACCTTTAACAGGTATTCAAGAACTCGATTTTTTAGCACCGCATCTTACTAACCGTTCGGGTTATACTCATTTAAGAATTGCTGATATCACCATGTAAAGCAAATTAAACTATAGGAAGAACAGTAGAAGTTAGTTACTAAAGTTACTAAAACAATGTTAATATATTAAAACATAAAGTCATGTCATTTGCAGATGATATTTTTAATAGATAGGCCTATTATCAATACGTATAAATAGCACAAATAATATAAAAAAATGTTTTCAATGTTGGCCGCAAAGAAATATGTTTTGATTTGCGCTACTGTTCGTCCAACCAAAATCAGGATATATATATCTTTGATTTCTTTTGACAAAGAAAAAAGTTTTGACAGAAAAATGGCAACACTACATACCTTTTCTCACGTTCCCTACATACCCACCTTAAGCCACTCAATAGCACGTCTGTTGACTGAGCCAATGGGGTATGATTTCCCTATGATCGGAAAACTTGTCCTTGAATAAATTGGTGATTTCATTTCCCAGTATTACCGACCAGACTGAGTACCGTGTCTTTTCTAGAATTAAATTGGTTTTTAGCTCATGTTTTGATAATAATCAGTCGGTTCAGACAGTACAATTCAAATATTCCAAATAAAAATAATTTTGTGATATGTTTCTTATTTGTGTCTGTTAAGTTTATTATAGCTTTTGATTTAAGTAGGCGACAGAAGGTTTACTTTTGTTAAATTAATCATAAACTCCTGAGAAGAATATATGATAATATTAATGAAAAAATAGTATTATCTGTACATCCCAACTAGGTCTAACCACTGCAGGTCTAATCAGTCTTTCCTGGTGAAATAACCTCATGATTACTAAGTTGTATTATATTGGTTTAGATTAATTTATTTTATCTTTAGATATTTTTAAGATCTAGCCTAGATGATTCAGGTTGGTGTTGATGAATAAGCTATATTTAATTTTGGTTTACAGACTCGTGTTATCTAGGCAATAAAATATATAGGAACTACAGTTCAATTTTCATAAAAAGGGTCAGTTATAAAATGCAAACATTTATTTTGGTGGTTAACAATAATAATAACATTTTAACAACTTATTAGTATTATTTGATATATATTATTGATAGATATTTGGTGCAGATAGCATGACCTGTCGTATGAATATGTGAAAGTATAATAATATAATAATAATATTTAGCACCGCGTCTTACTACCCGTTCGGGTTATACGCTTAAGTACTAATTACACTAATGGATTAGGAAATGGGAGGGTTGAATTTAGAGGAAGTGAACCCGCATTTGCGTGGAGGAAGAGTGGAAAACCATTTAGGAAAAACCACCCCCAGTTCACCCGACCGAGATTCGAACCTTGATCTCCCCGTCCTCGGCGGTCGAGCTCAACACGACTGGCGCGTTAGCCAACTATGCCACCGAGGCGGGTATGTGAAAGTAGATCCATTAAGTTTAATTCCTATAAAATTTGAACTGTAAGGTCTGCTTGTAAAACTAAACGTATGGACTTCATAAAAGCTACCGTGTGAGTCACGTATTGATAGTCGTTCATTTGGAAAAAAGTGAGTTAAATACTTTAAATTTAAAGGAATAAACCCGCCTCGATGGCCGTATGGTCTATGACGTCACCGTTGCAATAGACTGGACTACCAAATACAGGGAGATCGGGGCTCAAATACCTGTCGGGTGTACTGAGGGTGGTTTTTCCTAATTTGTTTTACACTATACCTCCACGCAAATGCGGGTAAACTTCCTATAAATGTATTGATAAAAATCACTAATAAATCACTACTATACAGAGAAAGAAATTAGAACATAAGAGAATATTGTCAAATAAACCTCATCACTGAGTGGATAGCTTCACACAGTAGAGAATTGGACCAAAATTTGGACAGGATGCAAGAAGACAGAATAGTCAAAATAGCAAAAGATGAAAGACCTCCAAGGAGAATAAGACCTGAAAGACCGAGGCGAAGATGGAAGTACAGCCTTTAGAGCATTTAGAATAGAATAAGCCAAAGGCCTATAAAGAATAAGTACATAAGCGTTTATTCCTAACGGCTAGTAAGATACGACGCTAAAAATAATAATATTAGTTTTAGATTCGAACCTCAACCTCCCTGACAGTGGTAAAATTGACAACAAGAAATTGACCCCTTCGTCTATGTGACCACCGGGACGGGTCCATGCGATGAAAACCAAAGCATTAAAAGTTCCTAGGAAGCAATCGATTCAAGCACCCAGAAACAGTTTTAAAGCTACCTGCATCGATGGTCGTATGATCCAAGGCGTAATTCTTACAATACACTGGTGGGATACACTGAGGATACCGGTAGGCTGCACTGAGGGTCGAATAGTGAGACGAGGGCAGTAGGGAGAGGTTTTCTACAGGGGTGTAGGATATCTACAGTGTAAGAAAGTGCTGTATAGAGCATACTTCATAACAATAGTAACGTATGCAGCGGAAACTTGGACTTTGGATAAAAGAGAAACGAGGAAAGTGGAGGCCATGGGAATTAAGTTTTTGAGGTTCATGTTAGCTGTTACCAGAAGAGATAGTATTAAGAATGAAGATGTAAGGTCAAGAGTTGGGGTACAGGGTGTACGTGAGATAGTTGAGGAAGAAAGGATGAGAATGGAATGAGGATGGAAGGGGAAAGGATTCCAAGAAGATTAATGGATATGAAGTATGTAGGAAAGAGACCGCAAGGAAGATCACGGAAGATATGTGAGGAACAGATAGCAGCAAGTGTGCAAATGAGAGGAAGAGAGTGCCGGAGAAAGAATGGTGGAAGGAAGGACAGAGGGAGATGGCGGCATTTTACTAAACAGATCCGGCCACAGGCTGGAAACAGTTAATTATAATTACGATAATGGTTTCTCACTCCCCTTCCAGTAAAATACTTATACATTTCCCTAAATTGTACCTTTTTATATCTACAATATTAGCGAAAATATGCGGATATCTCCAATTGGTGAACGCAAAAAATTATCTTAAGTTTAAAAAAACCATTTGCACAGGAGTGAATAAGCTCTACGTCGTGTCAATGGGGACATATGCCCATTCTCAATTGAAGTAAAATAACGTCTTTGGGAGGAAAAAAGACGTCCTGACAAAAGAAAAGGACAAGACTTTATGAAACCTCACCCTCAGAACATCATTAAATTATTCCACATTTCCGAGTCTAAACTTCGAATTTACTCTTCCAGACAAAATACTATTATTGACCTATCAATACAAGGGTACGAAAACCCCCCCTCCGCCGTCTCTACACATTCCTTTTATTAATATTAAATCAGGTGAAATTTTTTTCCTTCATAATATTTTTACTAATTCATTTCATTTTGATGTTTCAGACTGACTTCATATTTATTTATTCGTATTCATTCAAATAGATATGAAAGCGAGAGGAGGATGGGAAGGCAGGGGAGGGGGGGAATGTTTCCCGGAGTGAATTAGTGCAAATGAGCATTAATAACGAATGCGCATGCGCGTTCTATGAAGCACGGCATGTGCGTGTATTTATGTCTACCTCATGCGGCGTAAGTCCACAAAGCCGGGAGCAGACGAGTGTAAACTAATAGGTTTTTGGTATGCGCCGTAAATGAGGCAGATAATTTGAAGAGTTTCACGCTATAGTGGTCTTGTAATGATAGCAATAGTAGTAGTATTAATAATGCTAACACCAATGGGAAGTGTTCCTCTTGGAAGGTGTATCTACGCGAAGACTTGACTTCAAGAGGGGGTAGTGACGTTGTACCGGCGCGTTCACCTGAGGTACCGCGTGAGTAGAGAAGAGGTCCTCTTGATTGCGATCGTGCGAAGAAGTGGTGATGTTGTGAAAAGTTAGAACATTTGACTGGCTCTCTCAAGGGTGCGTGGTGGTGCCACGTGAACAGTCAAGTGGGGTACTTTGCCGTCTGTTACACTTGGAGGGTCTGGAAACTGTTAGGCAATGATTTTATTTTTGCCAACATAGGTTTACTTTTTAAAAAATAGCAGTTTAATAGTTTTTTATTATTTGAGGTATTTAAAGTAAACTTTCTGAACCGACTAATTATATCAGCACATGACTGACAAACTAGCTTAAATCTATAATAAACACATCACCCAGTCCCCCAGATGTTAATTCACCACTGTAAAAGGGGAAAGCCACATTTCACCATTAATAAATGCTCAGACCCTGCTGGTAAACGAACCCGGGACCCTTAGTTCATCAGATAGACATGCTACCAACTGAGCTAAGGTGTCGGGCAGTTAAATATTTGTAGCCCATAGTAATAACACCGTGATGGGTTTTTTTTTTCACCGTGCCTTGGTACTCATTCGGGCTATACGGGTACATTAATTATTCTAATTTATTCAGGATGAGGAAGATATGGTTTCAGAGAAAATGAATCCCATTCTAGTGGAGATATATTGGGAACGATATAGGAATAAATACCCTCAATTCACTTGACCTGGATTCAAATCCCAACCTCACCGTCACCAGCAAACCAAACTAGATGAGACTGACGTTTCAGTCTGTGTGCCCACCGATGCGAGTATTTGATATAGATGATTTTTTAAATGTTATTATTTACAAAGAGGTATTTTATAAGTCTAGAAGAAACTTTTATTTTATTTATTTATTTAGCACCGCGTCTTACTACCCGTTTGGGTTATACGCTTAAGTACTAATTACACTAATGGATTAGGAATTGGGAAGGTTGAATGTAGAGGAAGTGAACCCGCATTCGCGTGGAGGGAGAGTGGAAAACTATTTTAGAAAAAAACCAGTTCACCCGACCGAGATTCGAACCTCGATCTCCCCGTCTTCGGTGGTCTGGCTTAACACGACTGGCGCGTTAGCCAACTACGCCACCGAGGCGGGTTAGAAGTAACTTCTTTGATTCCATTTAAATAAATGTTTATTATTATTTTCCAAGTTCCTTCTGATATTAATTTCGTAAATAATCAAGGTCATAGCGTGTAATGTTAGTATTAATTCAGTTCGTGTTTGTGGGCTCAGACTCAGCCGGGGTCGACGGATTTTTCTAGAGATATAAAAATCTGTAACACAACAACCTTCGGAGGGGAAGTAAAGCCATTGGTCCCATCTCGATTGTGGCATGCAAAATAATTCTGGAAGGAATGTGAAAATACCTTTCCTGGCCAAATTTGTAGAATCTTTCATTCTTGCTCATAGAAATTCTCGTGAGCTGGTATAATCAGTCTGTTCAGAAAGTGCACTTTAAATACCTCAAATAAACATAACTAAAAAACTAATAATTTAGTTCGTAAGTCATGGTCTGATGTTTTTATGGACGTATTCTTACTATTAGTACGAGTATTTAAATATTTACACTTATGTGGTAGGAATAAGTAGGTATAATTTGTAATAAATATACCCGCATTTGTGCAGAGGAAAAATTAGAGCCCTTTAGGAAAAACTCAGTGTTTCTCGCCAGAGTTCACCAGCAAACCAAACTAAACTAAACTAAACTGATGCCTTATCCCACTTGTCCACCTATGTGGTACTTGTTCTTAATAATTTTTTGAAAATAAGAAAAAAATATGCAATGTCATACTTTCTTTTCTGAAAATGACCAACTTTATTTATCTGTGGGAAATTACAAAGCCATTTGTAGTCATTATATATATATATATATATACATATACATATATATATATTTAAAATTATTTAAAAGTAATACTACTATAAATAGTAAAAGCTGGTCTGGAACACCCTTTATTATCCCAAAGCAATATTTTATTCGTTGAAATAAACTGAATCATAATCATACAAATAGCATCTAAAAACCAAACCATGTATAAAACAACGAGAATACCAATTATTGTTACGATGATCAACAAAGACAGTTAAAAAAAAGTTCAACATAGTTTGCTTTAAACATTCCCTCCTGTGAACTACGTTTTATCAGTGACAGTATCTTAGCGCTGCGATTATGTGGTGGAGAACTGCGATATTACTTTCAGCTACGTCACCTCGACCAGCTGATAGGACTAAGTTACTCAGTCATATAAACATTTTTTGTGATCGTGTGGCGTTGATTTACTGCCAATATACCATTTCTCAATTTGCAGAACACAGAAAAACAGGTAAGTTATGGTCAAATCCAATTTCCATGACAGAGGCTTTTTGCAGACAAAATTGATAACCGTTTACTATAATATTAATGTAATTTTATAGGTATTGATAATATGTATCAAGATTGACGTCTGTAGATCCCGTGAATTGATGTATGAATACGTTAAAGTAGATCTAGTAGCTTTTTTTAGCTGTCTGATAAATCTACTCTAATTAAAATTGAACTGTTTTACACCATTTGTGTGTAAGAGCTTATTTAAATAAATTATAATGTATTCGTATAACATCATTGGATATATTTTCCTATAAATATAAAAATACATGAATTACATTATTATTCTTAAAATGGATGATCTAGACCAGGAATGTGCAAATTTACTTACAGGAGGGCTAAATAACGTTTTTTTTAAAAAATTGGTTGGCCAAAACATACGTAATAGACTGAAATAAATAATTTTAAACACATTGAGAATGTACAGCAATCATAAATACCTTCGTGGTTTGGTGTGTTTTTAAGTTAGTTCAGAATATTTACATGATGGAGTGCGAGATCAAAGAAACTGCGAGGAATTGATTATCAAGACAGAATACAGATGATCATAGAAAAGACGCTTTCTAAGATCATTTTTCCTAAGTTTCAAGGTTGAAAACACTTGTTCGCATGAATATGAGGATACATACCTTGCAATATATTTTTGGGCATGATTTACCAAGTTTTGAAACGTTGATTTTGGCATGCTAAAAGATATAGTTTTGTTGCATCACAGTGCAACACATTTTAATTATTTATCCCGCGGACTGATTTGAGCACACCGGTGGACCGTAGTTTTCCCATCCTTGGATCTCAAAGGGGATATTTTTAAATCCCTCTACGCACTATAAAATTAATGATATTTTGACTGTTTGAAACGCAATCCATATTGAAAACATCTTAACAGTAAGGGAACTTTCCTACTGGAATCTATTAAGTTAATTTAAATTCATTTACTGTAGATATTTTCACTTCTATAAACTAAAATCTAATTTAAATATAGTTATTTTCATTAATAAAGCAAGTAACACTAAAATGTGTCTTTAAAACAAAGAACATTGTTGCATATTTTAAAAAAATTATGTATTCACTATTATGAGCTGGTGTAAACCAACCCGTTCTTCGGACAGATAATCTATAGGGTAACTTTGTTCTTTTTTAGTATAAGCCTATAAAATTAATCACAGGGGAAAGGAATCAAATATTAAATTATGTTTAAATATTAATACTTTTTGGTTTAAATTGTGCTGCGAATAGCAAAAAGTAGACTGACACCATGTCTAAATATACAGTAGATATAATCTAAACATGCGTTAAAAGCTTACATTTATTTGAAAGATTGAGCTACAACCTCTCTAAACACAATATTTAAACTGTTGCCTGTTGGTACTAGTATAAAAATAAATCAGAGGTTTTCATAATAAATAGGGTCTAATTGGCTGTTAAAATGCTAAAACAAATGAATGCATTTAGGAACAGTTTACAGTTTAGAAAATAAATAATTTATTTTCAACGTTTCTAGCCTAATTCGATCCGCTATTTTAATTCAACAAATTAATATTTCGTTTTTTGGACTTTTTTTAGAGAACGTTATCTTAATACCTATCATAATGCACAGTTTTAGATTTCTAGACTGTTTAGAAGTGTTCGAATAATTCACGTTGACATACAAATATCAAAACTATATAGAAATCAGGATATTCAAAATTCGGCTGCACTCTTTAAATAATTACTTATTTTACAATATAAAGATAACAATGAAAATCCCAAAATAAATATATCAACCATTGAATTTTAAAAATAATCTTTAAATTGAAACAGCCCATAAAATGAATGAAAAACTGAAAGAAATTAATTGAAAACGCAATATTTGCCTAAGAGTGATCATAAGATATGAGAAAATAAATTATTTACAGTAAACTGTCACAAATAAATGGTACGGCGAACCGCACAGACTTTCTCTCTCTTTCTATAAACTCGTAAGATTTCTGAACGGAATAATGTACATTGTATCATTACCACTCCACATAAGAACACGCATAAAATAATATACAATGATATATAATCAATGAGAAAAGAGGCGCATCTTTGTCCATCTAAGAGCATTTCAAACAGTTTAATGTCTTCCACAAGGGTCAACACTTCGTATTACAATTTCGATTTCTGGTTAAAATTTTAACATTTTATAAGGTGTTGCAGATCTTCAAGTCATCGCATTGATATTTAATTATTCATTTATACATTTTGATCAATAAAAAATGTAAATATTGACTATTGAGTCTAAAATGGAGATAGATCATTGTTGTGCAAACATTTCTCCAAAGAGCTTTAAGGAAAAATAACATACTTTTTTTAGATACTTATATTTAATTACTCTATGGCATTGGAGAATTATTGCGTTAAGACTTAAGTAGTATATGTTTACAACTAAAGCTCACAAAATTGTATTAATATATTTGCAAATATCTCAGAAACTGTTGCTTTTATAAAAATGTATGTCAAATAAAAGTCTTTTATTACTAATAGTCCTACAATTTTGCAATGATAAGTTGTTTAGTTTCTCAAATAGTTGTGGAGATACGGAAATGAACGCTTCTGTAAGGTACCCTAAAAATCATTTTCATAGGAAAATGAAAATAGCCAGTCTATTTATAATCTTAATCAACGCCTAGATACAAATTTTAATCAAAATCGTTTGAGCAGATTTTGATAAAACCAATTTTTTCTCTTTTCACCCTTCAGTAAACTACCCTTAATTTTAAGTTTTTATAGATACACAGACAGACGGCATTGCAAAGACTATTTTTTAGGGTTCGGGGGGTCATGAGACGTTGACATCCATCAACATTTCAGGTTAGTTTTTTTCTTACGGTCGCAATACATAAACTTTAATGTCCAAAAAGTTAAAAAAAAAACCATATAATTGCGTATAGATTGAAAGTTATTGATTTTATAAAAATATGTTTCGGATAAAATATCTGTATTATAAATATATATACATATTTGTAATGCTAAGTAATTTCATATCTCAAATAGTTTCGGAGCTATTATAAAAAATGTTAATTTACGCATCAGACCGGAGCCCTTAAATCGATTTTACCGAAATATTGAGAGTAGCCATTTTGTTTGTAATATTTATTAATGTTTATTAATGAAATTTAATCAAAATCGTTAGAGCCGATTTTGAGAAAATCGACTTTTTCTCTTTTTTCCCTTCAGTAAACTACCCTTAATTTTAGGGGCAACCCTCTGAAAACCCTAGATATCAAGTTTCAGCTCAATCGGTAAAATAGTTTAGGCTCTAGTTGGAGGTACAGACAGACAGACAGACAGACAGACGGAAATTCAAAAACCACTTTTTCGGTTTCAGGGAGTCATGAAACGTCAAGATTCATCAAAATCTCGAGTTCGATTTTTTTGACGATCACCATACTTTCTCTACCTGTAAGATAGAGAGAAAGTAAAAAGCATTATTAGTATTATTGTTAGTGTTTTGAGGTGCGTCGACACAAGAAAGTTCATAAGCATATTTTTAAATTAGAAAACCTGGTAAAATCCCCATGGGGGATATATGATGTAATACACCTGCTCAAATCAGCAGGTGCTTAGGCGTAAACTAAATGATTGTACAACACAAAGATTTTAAAATGTACTAAAAATGTTAGAATAAAATCTCAATATGAGACAGTTAACAAATGAGTCACTCTAGAACAGTGAGACTCAAATGGAATCCAAACGATACACCTGGTGTATAAAAGAGAGTAAACAAATGACTCCACCTTCACAGCCGCGCAACAAAGAAAGAAGGTCACCATTAAAACCAAGAGCAAGAAAAATTAGGGGGATACTTGCGACACTCCATCAAATTTTCTTCCCATGGTAACGTCAAGAGTTTTTTTAAATATCTGTCATAAGTATAGCAGCATTAGATGACACACTTTTTAAATGAAGAGAAAAAGTTGTCATTTAGTTTCAGGACACCCTTGATAGATAATCAAAAACTCTTTATACCACCATATGAAGAAAATTAAACTATATTTCTAATGGAAAAATATTTTATTTCTTTTGACAAAATTTAAAAAAAATAAAAACTGTAAAAACACCCTTTCTCGCATTCTCTACGTCCTCACCTTAACGGTCACCAGTAGCAAAATGCTTATAACAGGACATATTAACTTAACCTTATTTAAACGTTTGTGAGTCATATATACAGTTGAATATAACTAATTCGAGCTTCCGTAGTTCGAAATCGTCTTTAATTCAAATTTTTGGCCCGCTCTCGTGAATTTTGTATTAAAACAATGTTAAAAAATCGTGGATAGTTCGAATTTTGTTTTGGTTAGTTCGAACTTTTCGTAAGTTATGATGTACTGTGCAGTATTGTTTTCCTACTTCTAGCTAAGGTGCCGTGTTATTCTATTTTTGGAAACAGGGGAGGTGACGTTGGAATGCGTTCAGTACCCTTCTTCATGCCACTCTCCCTCCCACGCTCCTCCATACGTCTTTGTTTACACGTACAGTTCTGTACTCCGTTAGTCAAGGTCGAATCTCTCGAGCGGTTACGTGCGCTGTTCTTAGTGATTCGGTCGTAGCGATATTCTTGTGACGTGCGAGTTTATTTTGTTTTGTTGTTTAGTTTTAGTTTTGTTTAGTACATGCTGTACAGTAGTTTTTATGTGTGTTTGTGTATCGTGATGTCACTGTCCAAGCCACAGTCCTATACATAATTAACTTTGGCCGAAAAAGTAGCAGTGATAAAGGAAGTGGAAAAGGGAATTCCTTTTGAGACACTTATTTAATTCGAATTTTTGGATAGTTTCGGATTTTTTCCTGGTCCCTTCAAGTTCGAATTATCCAGGTTCCACTATATGTGATGTGTGCTTATAACCCTATGTTTCTCTTTTCCAATGTAATCTGTAACACCATATATTATTTCAGTTATGCTCTTTTATTTTTAGCACTGCATTCTGGCTAGCTATTAATTATACTAATGTGTTAAGGACTAGGAAGGCTAAATTCAGAGAAGCTAGATTTTCCCCTATAATTCAAACCAAACATCATATAAAAGTGAGGTCTCAATGGAAATGAGACAATTGGAACTGGTTTTGTATATTTTAAAATTATATAACCTAATTGAAATCCAATTAAAGCACATTATGGTGACATTAAAGTTATTTAAGATCTGTCAAGGATGTCCTGGAATTTAATAACACACCCAGGCGACACACTTATATATTCATCCTACCACCACCGATCGACCTACTTTCTAGGTGGTGACTTGCCTTGCATTGATGACATATTTAATCTCCTGTTTCATCGTGTTGAGAAGAATGGTTGCCAGGATGGCGCATAACCCTCACTCTGCTTGTCTTAACGCACCTGCCGAAAAACTGGCGTAGCGATGGTTGTATCACTCAAGCCATTTAGGGTTGATGACTCCTGTTTAAGGTAAGCCAAATGGCGCCCAGCCTCTCTGCGTCACCCGTGGCCTTGATTCAATTCAATTTCAGCACGTCGTGCCATCAAACTGGTCCCAGGTTTATGTAATAATTTCTGAGATCTTAAGGGTTGCGATATAACCCGTGGCCTATTCTGTCTCAGCACGTCGTTCTACTGTACCGACAATGGGGTTGAGTTCCAAAAATATATTCAAGATGACTTAATTAAATGTATATTCATTTAGGTGCCTCTAACAACCATATTTGGTGTGCACATTTAGGGGCCTTCTATCAGCATTATGTTACACCATATGTTGTCAGTGTGATATCTACCGTTAGCAAGTGTGACCAAGGTCCATTCTCCCTCATAATAATATTCACCAACACCAATGGCCTAGTCCTGTTTTGACGTATTGTCCCATA
Source organism: Timema podura (assembly GCA_033556935.1). Taxonomy (NCBI): domain Eukaryota; kingdom Metazoa; phylum Arthropoda; class Insecta; order Phasmatodea; family Timematidae; genus Timema; species Timema podura. Next base: position 26,243,988 of record JAVRXN010000011.1, read on the forward strand.
AACAGGCCCCAGGTTTGAGTCATATTTCCCTAAATAGAATATGACATAAGGACTGCGACATGCCCTGTGGCCTATTCCTGTCTTGATGAGTCATGTCACCAAACTGGCGCCAGAGTTTCATCATCAGGTTTGCAACCATCCCCTCCTTGGTGACGTCATCTCCCGAAATAAATTCTGACATAAGCACCCGTGGCCTATTTTTGACCCGACATGTTTGTGACATTTTGGGTAGAGAAAGGAGGGGAATGGACCTAAGTAGCTTGCAGTCTTTTACAAACTTCCGTCTTGAGAGGAATGCTATCCACGGTCTGAGGCCCTAAAGACCATCGACCGCAAATGGGCACTCCAACAATAACCTAGAATTAAAAATAAATAAAAAACACGCAGTCTATAACATACTTCCACCAATAGAGGAACGCTCCCCAGGGTCCGAGGCCCAAGGACAACGTCCACAACACAAAAACCCAAAGTCAAAAATAAAATAATTCAACACAAAAACATCCACTCAGGATTCAAAACAACAACTCACTCTCAGAGGTTTGAACAAAACTTAAATGGGGCACAAAATCAAATGCATCAAAATATGGGCAAAAATAGCAGGATTGCAACATATGATCAATATCCCAAAAATGCCAAAATTGAACATGACATCACCACAGAGCTATGCTTTTTTTTCACTAAAGAACACACGTGTTACCAAAGCACTTCAAGGTATTGGGAGCTAAGCCCTTAAAGTGTACCAAGGTACTGATCCGACTACTTATCTACCTTTGAAAATATCTCTTCTTTTTTCACAAATTATTAGATTTCTTCTTTAGGTTTAATTTTTTTACATCAATATTACTTTAGTGAATTAAATTTATTAAAATCAATGGGATTGAGCTTCTTCAGTATTCTTTTATAACATGTCTAACATAAAACTTTTATCCGAGAAGAACGACCCCTGTGTACTTTAGTGGGTAGAGCATTGCAGTACTAAGCCGTAAGTCCCGGTTTCGAGTACCATATCCCGGTACACTTTTCAATATAAAGACTATGATAGTTAGATGCGGCTAAAAGCATAATTAACAGATATAAAACCTAGCTATTTTATTCATGATAAAACCTATAAATTATAGGTATAAAAATACAAACAATATTTGTTTACAGCCACATTGAGAATATTTATTTATAATAGTATAATTTCGTTTAATATTGATCCAAAATGTAGAACGGGATTATGAATCACGTATAAATCTGTTTTATAAATTTCTGCAGAAAGTCAAACAATGATAACATTTTACCACAAAGCTCTTGTTATTTTATAGGTATTGATACTTTATATCAAAATTGACAGCTTCATATGACATGACTGAACGAATAAATACGTGAAACTTAATTAGTAGCTTTTAGATAATGTTATTTCTGTAAAATTTAGACTGTACACCTGCCTTTGTATAAACCGACGGTACAATACTGTTTCTTTCAAGTGTAGGTTTTTCTGTAGCTACTTGTAAATCCTTCTGGATTCTTTCCATTCCGCTCTTTCACCTGCATTGGATCGCGGTGTTCCGATCCGATTTAAATTTATACAAGGTTCTATCAACCGGATTGTCTGAAACGTCAATTAGTTTGCCTCACAGTTCACCGTAACAAGGGAATTGGTAACATTCCCATTAAGTCCGTAAGGAAACTGGGGGATACTTTCTATTCACTACTTGCTGTCAGAAATTGCCTGAGATACGAAAAAGGTATTTTGAAAATTGAAAAATTATTTGTAAAAAGGTTTTACGTCCTATCTCCTGAAGTAGAACATCTGATCACTGGCCCTTTGGATCGGCTGGTAACGTGTTCGTATACTTAGACATAATGTCCCATGTTTGAATCCTGACACGTTCTATAAATTCATTGTTGGTGAAATTGGGATTTCCCCTTTTGAAGTGATGAAATATGGTCAGACAACAAGGGGGTACGTCTGTTATAAATTAAATTTAGTTTTTAAGTCGTAGGATGATTTAATCTGATGATTTAGAAAGTACACCTTAAATATTCCTACAGATAAAATATTTTTCCTACAAGGTTAAGGACCACGTGCTCGATTGTTTGTTTCGCTGTGAGAATGGATGTACTACTTTTAAGAAGTTGTATATTAACTGGGTTTTATTATTATGTGGTCTTAAAAATTATTTAGGATGCAGGCCTTTAGGTCTCTAGACAGTAAATGCATAGTTGTAAAAATAAAATTGTATCAATTAAAAAGTAAAACCAATCAAGTCTTTTTATATCGGTAGTTCTGATTGCAGAGATGGTTTTAGACTTTTGGTCAAGGGTTGGTCGAGTCCAGCTGACTGCACTTTTTACACAATTAATATCCCATTCTCTTTTTAAATTAATATTGGTACAAGACAAAACAGGAAGACTCAGTGGTGAGCATTGACAAGTAAAGTCAAAGGTCTTGGGTTCGATCTCCTTGTACAGGTTGTCATTTTTTACGTAATAGAATTGGAATCAGCTATCAGAACTGATCCTGTGTATAACCATTAAAACACCCATTTTATATGCCCTTATATATTGAGTAAAACTACCAAGTGTCTTGCCTGCCGTTTAAGAGGAAGGTAATTGTAAGTGAACCGTGTACGAAGCCCTCTGTCCGGTAGAGGCTGTGTGTTGACGTTAATCCCCATCTAATCCGTAAGGTGCGTAATACTCCGTAAGTGATCGACTCCACACGAACATATTGCACTGTCCTTAAGGTGCGGCAGAAGGGAGCGCAAGTATTTTTACAGTTTTTATATAAAATAAATTTTTTGGCAAAAATAAATCAAATATTTCTCCAGTAGCAGCATATAGTTTATTTTTCTGCACATTCTAATATCAACAGATCTTGAATATCTGTCAAGAGTGTCCTGGAATTTTGTCAAAACAATTTAAATAAAAAGAAAATATTTTGACCAAATTCCAGGACACCCTTGACAGATATTCAAGATCTGTTGATATTAGCATGTGCAGAAAACTAAACTCCATGTTGCTACTGGAGAAATATTTTATCTATTTTGCCCAACAAAATTTAATGATATAAAAACTGTAAAATTACCGTGATCCCTTCTGCCGCACCTTAATTCCTTAGCCATTACCACTCCGTAGAAGTTGACTCAACCTTAACTTTCTAAGGAATAGTCGATAGCAAAGTAAGGTTGCGCTTGCATCGAAATTAAAACACCAATGCCATTTTCATAGCAATTAGACAAACTATCTCATGTTTTAAACATATTATTTGTGATTGTACGTACTTAACCTACCTTTCAAATGTAGATTATTCTGGACTTTTGTCAAAAAATGTTGTCTAGTTACTTTTGTTAATTATCGTTCAGCTGGCACATCATCTGCTAGCGCCTAGAGCTCTAGAAAATTCCCCTTTGAAGAGTTTAATTGGACGTTGTTTCCAACGTTCTCATTGGTTATCCTAGTCACGTGATTATGGATACGTACTGTGTATACGCCATTTCCATTTCTAAGGACCATTAAGGACTATAAGGATACGGAGCTTACGGACTGTGTAGATGGTGGTTATTTTAAAGAAAGAGGGGAAGAAAGTGGTGGCAAACTCGGGGTTGGTGCTTTGTTAAAGTTATGTTTTGGGAGAGATTGCTTGGTGCTTGGGAGTTGACTGAGGAAGAAAGTGGTGGCAACCTCGGGGTTGGTGCTTTGTTAAAGCTATGTTTTGGGAGAGATTGCTTGGTGCTTGGTAGTTGACTGGGGAAGAAAGTGGTGGCAACCTCGGGGTTGGTGCTTTGTTAAAGTTATGTTTTGGGAAAGATTGCTTGGCACTTGGGAGTTGACTGAGGAAGAAAGTGGTGGCAACCTCGGGGTTGGTGCTTTGTTAAAGCTATGTTTTGGGAGAGATTGCTTGGTGCTTGGTAGTTGACTGGGGAAGAAAGTGGTGGCAACCTCGGGGTTGGTGCTTTGTTAAAGTTATGTTTTGGGAGAGATTGCTTGGCACTTGGGAGTTGACTGAGGAAGAAAGTGGTGGCAAGCAAGGGGTTGGTGCTTTGTTAAAGTTATATTTTGGGAGAGATTGCTAGGTTCTTGGGAGTTGACTGAGGAAGAAAGTGGTGGAAACCTCGGGGTTGGTGCTTTGTTAAAGTTATGTTTTAGGAGAGATTGCTTGGCTCTCGGGAGTTGACTGAGGAAGAAAGTGGTGGCAATGTCAGGGTTGGTGCTTTGTTAAAGTTATGTTTTGGGAGAGATTGCTTGGTGCTTGGGAGTTGACTGAGGAAGAAAGTGGTGGCAAGCTCGGGGTTGGTGCTTTGTTAAAGTTATGTTTTAGGAGAGATTGCTTGGCTCTCGGGAGTTGACTGAGGAAGAAAGTGGTGGCAATGTCAGGGTTGGTGCTTTGTTAAAGTTATGTTTTGGGAGAGATTGCTTGGTGCTTGGGAGTTGACTGGGGAAGAAAGTGGTGGCAACCTCTGGGTTGGTGCTTTGTTAAAGTTATGTTTTGGGAGAGATTGCTTGGCACTCGGGAGTTGACTGAGGAAGAAAGTGGTGGCAACCTCGGGGTTGGTGCTTTGTTAAAGTTATGTTTTGGGAGAGATTGCTTGGTGCTTGGGTGTTGACTGAGGAAGAAAGTGGTGGCAATGTCAGGGTTGGTGCTTTGTTAAAGTTATGTTTTAGGAGAGATTGCTTGGCTCTCGGGAGTTGACTGAGGAAGAAAGTGGTGGCAACCTCGGAGTTGGTGCTTTGTTAAAGTTATGTTTTGGGAGAGATTGCTTGGTGCTTGTGAGTTGACTGAGGAAGAAAGTGGTGGCAACCTCTGGGTTGGTGCTTTGTTAAAGTTATGTTTTGGGAGAGATTGCTTGGTGCTTGGGAGTTGACTGAGGAAGAAAGTGGTGGCAACCTCTGGGTTGGTGCTTTGTTAAAGTTATGTTTTGGGAGAGATTGCTTGGTGCTTGGGAGTTGACTGAGGAAGAAAGTGGTGGCAATGTCAGGGTTGGTGCTTTGTTAAAGTTATGTTTTGGGAGAGATTGCTTGGCACTCGGGAGTTGACTGAGGAAGAAAGTGGTGGCAACCTCGGGGTTGGTGCTTTGTTAAAGTTATGTTTTGGGAGAGATTTCTTGGTGCTTGGGAGTTGACTGAGGAAGAAAGTGGTGGCAACCTCTTGGTTGGTGCTTTGTTAAAGCTATGTTTTGGAGAGATTGCTTGGTGCTTGGGAGTTGACTGGGAAAGAAAGTGGTGGCAACCTCGGGTTGGTGCTTTGTTAAAGTTATGTTTTGGGAGAGATTGCTTGGTGCTTGGGAGTTGACTGGGGAAGAAAGTGGTGGCAACCTCGGGGTTGGTGCTTTGTTAAAGTTATGTTTTGGGAGAGATTGCTTGGTGCTTGGGAGTTGACTGAGGAAGAAAGTGGTGGCAACCTCGGGGTTGGTGCTTTGTTAAAGTTATGTTTGGGAGAGATTGCTTGGCGCTCGGGAGTTGACTGAGGAAGAAAGTGGTGGCAACCTCGGGGTTGGTGCTTTGTTAAAGTTATGTTTGGGAGAGATTGCTTGGTGCTTGTGAGTTGACTGAGGAAGAAAGTGGTGGCAACCTCTGGGTTGGTGCTTTGTTAAAGTTATGTTTGGGAGAGATTGCTTGGTGCTTGGGATTTGACTGAGGAAGATGACGGCAGGGATGCCGTAGTGGCCCGGGACCCTTAGGGGTGTTGACACTACCTTTTAACGTAATGGTTCACAATAATCAACTGTTTTAATAACAAGAGAATAAATAATATAGAACTAAAAATAAATGGGTTTAGTTTGTTGTAGCCATACATTGAACAATCAGAACTCCTCAATCAAATTAATCAAATTTAACACAATGTAAGGTATACAGTAAAATCAGTGAGCGATCACGATCAGTTTGTGATACACATGAATTAATAATACTTAGTTCATCACAGCATACTGTCAGTCACGAGTCATCGTGAACTATGATTGTCAGTCACAAGTTGCGTGAACTATGATTGTCAGTCACGAGTCGCAGTGAACTATGTTTGTCAGTCACGAGTCACCGTGAACTATGATTGTCAGTCACAAGTTGCCGTGAACTATGATTGTCAGTCACGAGTCGCAGTGAACTATGTTGTCAGTCACGAGTCACCGTGAACTATGATTGTCAGTCACAAGTTGCCGTGAACTATGATTGTCAGTCACAAGTTGCCGTAAACTATGATTGTCAGTCACGAGTCACCGTGAACTATGATTGTCAGTCACAAGTTGCCGTGAACTAAGATTGTCAGTAGCTCTGAGCGGCTGTTACTTTCACCGGCTACCACATAGAGACTCAATACACCAACAACTAGTGAACAACGGCGCTGGAAAGGAGGATGGCTCAGCATTAGAGAATTGGAGCTCAAAGCCAAACGTCCCGGGTTTGTTTCCTGTGTCCAGATTGTCATTTTTCACCTTATTGAATATTGGTACAGTTTCCTATCAACTCTCCTTATCATGATTCAAAAACTTAAGTCCCAAATATCCAGTAGTGCCACCACAACATACCACTAAACTGATACCAACATCTGCCTTTGCGTTTTGCCAAATTTTCTGTGATGAATTTAAAATAAATGTATTGTACTGCATATAAATTTAAATTATTATTAAAAATCAAATTTGAAGTTAACTATCTAAAAGCCTGCTTCAGTGGCCACATGGCTTAAGGCACTACTGTCGTGGTGTAGACTAGACTGCCGATGATGGAAAGATAGGCTTCGAATCCCAGTCAGGTCGTCTATTTAGGGTGGTTTTCCAAAATGGCTTTCCATTTTTTCTCCACGCAAGTGTGGGTAGGCTTACACCTCCTTTAAATTTAACATTACTAATAATTAGATTAATTAATACATAATATGCGTACAAGTAGTAAGAAGTGGTGATAAATAAAAAATAAATATAAGCTATATAAAATTTGACTAGGCTTTTTTTTTTAGTAAAATAGTTTTCATTTATTTTATTTTTTCACAAAGTAATAGCTTAACTCGATTCGAACAAATTTATTTCCCGTATGGTTTACGAGAAATTACTCTTAACATGCCGGCTTATAGTTTAAAAAAATCCAGCTCCAAGAAACGATTTCATTTGATAGATTTAAAAAAATAAGTAGAGGGGGAAATCCCCCCTTTTAAAAAAAACCTTTTAAAACCTTTTCCTCAAGTAAAGTGACGAGACGATGGACGACTCCTGCTTTCAAGAACATGATAAATGGGTATAAATCGCTGTAGCAGATGACGTCACTCGAACTGGCCCTACTATGTATCTCACTCCCCTCTCTCTCTACTCGTGAGCCCACACACACACACACACACCCCAACACACACACAGTCACTGGTAAGCTCCTTAGAAGGAGGCTGAGAAGCATCGTTTCAAGCCCAATGGCTTCTCAAACAAGCGGAAAATGAATTTCTCCGGAGTTAATTTACGGATCGAGAGAAATGGGTAAAGGGAGTGAAAGGGAGAACGATTGGCGAAAGGAGGAAGAAAAGAGAAGAAGACGCTACTAAAGCTACAACTCTTGGGGATCAATCAGCATCGGCGTATGAAATTAACGCAGTCTTGCAAAACAAAGATAAGATTTAACGTTTTGAGGTGGGAGGCGTCGGGTTGGTTGGGTTTAAAAGGGGGGGGGAGGGGTTGAAGGTTGTTGAAAGATGTTTCTTCACGGCCCTCTACTCATCGCGTCTTCTTGGGGGATGATTTCAAGAGATTGACGACTTTGACCCTGCGTCTTGGTGAAACTTGGTTCTTTGAGGTTCGCGGCGCGGCGGTCGTTGGAATTTAACAAGCTTTGACTGGAATTGAATTTACGCAAACTATGTTTTCGTAATCGATCACAGATAGCTTTTTGAGACTATTAGTTACCAACTTTTCAAAAACAAAGGTGTTTTAGACTTCATTGCCAGCTCTTTTTAAGAAAAAAATAGCATTTTTGAATAGGTAGTTATGTGAGCTTAGGTGTCGAATTCACTTAGTCTGGTTTGATGGTGACGAGTAGGTTGAGGTTTGTATTCCTGATGAAATTTAGAGTGTTTTTCTAAATGTTTTCTTCTCTCCTTGATGCAAATGTGAATACATTTAATTTAAAACTCTTCCCTACTTATTTTCCTAACCAATAAGTGTAATTTTGCATAGAGCCCGGTTGGATAGTAACAAGTTTAAAAAAATATTCAGGTGAGCTACTTTTAGATTTCCTTAAATCTGTAAATTGATCAAATAAGGGTAAAAATATGAAAGTTGCAAAACTTTAATTTAGGTTAATCAAATATGAGAAAATACCAATTTTACTGGAGGCCAAAAGACATGTTGTTCTCACTAATGGTGGTTATATAATATACATTTTAATCAGTTTTTTAACCGACTTCAAAAAATAGGAGGAGGTTCCCAATTTGACCCTTATCTTTAACTTTTCTTTATGTATGTTAAAGCGTAGCTTTGTACCAGATACACCTATTTGGATGATTATTTTTTATTTTGTAGAGCAAATTCCTCTGGTGGTCCCGTATAAGTTTAAATTTGAGATAATTTTTTCCCTCGTTGATTAGCATTGGATTGTTACAGTATGATGATACAAAGTCTTATGTAATTCAGAAGCTTGATGTTATTCCGATATTCAAAATACCTACATCATGTGAAACTCTATAAAAAAGATTGTTGCGGGTATTATCGAAGACAAATTGTGTGTGCGTTAGGTGCACCACTGCTGTGATTATTCAACTTTGTTACATATTGTACAACGTACATTAGCAAACACATTAATTGCCGATTGGAAAGCGTCTTCGTCGGAAAAAGTACTTTGGTTACGAGCCACTTGACGCATAGTTTGTAAGAGACTATTTCTTTTGTCAGCTGTTTTATTTAGTAATCTCTAGCAGTCTCTGTTCCCTGTAGCGTTCAATCGACGCGAGCGCTGTTATACGGACTCACTTGATAATCTTTCACGTAATAAACTGAGGTGATGATAGCATTGACTGGCAGTCTCAATTGAATCAATGAGAGGAGCTGTGATAGTTGCTCATCGGCAGTCTCATTTGATAGAGGCTCGTGAATCATTGAGAGGTGCTGTGATCGTTGTTCGGCAGTATCATTTGATAGAGGCTCGTGAATCAATTAGAGGTGCTGTGATCATTGCTTGGCAGTATCAATTGATAGAGGCTCGTGAATAATTGAGAGGTGCTGTGATCATTGCTTGGCAGTATCAATTGATAGAGGCTCGTGAATCATTGAGAGTTGCTGTGATCGTTGTTCGGCAGTATCATTTGATAGAGGCTCGTGAATCAATTAGAGGTGCTGTGATCATTGCTTGGCAGTATCAATTGATAGAGGCTCGTGAATCATTGAGAGGTGCTGTGATCATTGCTTGGCAGTATCAATTGATAGAGGCTCGTGAATCATTGAGAGGTGCTGTGATCATTGCTTGGCAGTATCAATTGATAGAGGCTCGTGAATCAATTAGAGGTGCTGTGATCATTGCTTGGCAGTATCAATTGATAGAGGCTCGTGAATCATTGAGAGGCGCTGTGATCGTTGCTTGGCAGTCTCATTTGATAGAGGCTCGTGAATAAAATTGAGGCGATCTTCTTAATCTCGCGTCATCTTTCTATCAAACCTGGAATTAACATAGTCCCGCTTTCCAAAGAGCCTTATTTCACTCTCGGTATGAGTCGCTTTACGTTGTTTCTCTGAATTTCTTTTCTTATTTTTATCATTACGCAGGTCTCTCACGTATTGCGTTTTTTGCGAACGGCTTTTTTTCCCATAGGGGCAGCGTTTTTTGTAGACCTACCCATATTTTAAAAATAAAAAGAAAAGATTTAAAATAAAATTATTTTATAATAAAATCAAACCTACTTTAAAAAACGCAATAAAATTTAGAAAAAATATTTTTAAATCTTTTTTAAATTCTAACTTTTTAAAGTTAGCGTCAAATTAATAACCAAAACAATTAACTACCTGTAACTTACTAACTAACTTACACAAGCAACTGTTATTATCATTAAAGGGCTCAAACAGAAGCATAACCATGGACAACTGGTTCACGAGAATTCCTATTGTTGACAAACTTCTTCCTGAGGAAAACTCATGATTGTAAGTTTCATTTTGCAGTCCTGACTTGTGGGCGGGTTATTATTAGCACCGCGTCTTACTACCGTTCGGTTTGTACGCACTTACGCTAATGTGTGATGGTAGGGTGATTGTAAGATGAAATGGAGGACCTACAATTTAACGTGGAATCCGAACCACGGTGGAGACCTGGCATTCCACACATTCACAAGTTGTGATTAATACACGTCTTGTCAGAGGTGAAGAAGAAGGGTTTGACAATGATTGTGGGTGAAAAATATAAGGCCATTATTGAAGTTTGTATAGTGTGTTCTACAGTTTGTGTAAGGTTTGTAATTTGTAGGTAGTGGTTTACTTTAGTTAATAATTTGGTGCTGAATTCAAAAAGTGAAGATTTAAAGCATAATGTAAAAACGTAGTAATTTTTAATTTTTAGCGCATATTTTTAACAATCGATTTGATTTTTTAGCAAAAGAATTTTATTTAAATTTTGAAAATCTTACTTAGAACAATATTCAAAAAGTATTAGGCATTCATGTCTTGGAATATTATATCAAAGCAGTTTTTGGCCATTTTACGCATGAATTGATAAGTTATTTATACGTGTATTGCGTCTGACTAATGAAGTAGAGAGCAAGAAGGAATAATTTAGAAGAAATGTATCCGCATTCACGTGTATCCAACCGTGGTTCTAGCCTTGATCTCCCCATCATTAGCGGCCTAGTCTATTGATAGAGCGACGCCTTAGACAATGTGGCCATTGAAGCGGGTAGTTACATTTTTTATAATTATTACAAACTTTATATAGGATGACAAAATCCTATGGAGACCATCAGTTTATCTAGTAAACTATACGTATGATTATTAAAATTGTGTTCGTGTAATCATGTCGGACTACGTTTATTTCTTCAATAAACTAAACAAGTATAACATTAAAGGTTGTAGTACATTATAAATTCAGTTTTATGTGATAATTATTTAATTCGCTGACGTTTGTTGCAACTCTCATAATCTTTTTTGCTACTCACGGTCGCTACCTGAAGTTTAAGAACCAGTGCCTTAGACAAAGCGACCACTAATTTGGGTGAAATTTTTCATGACAAAATTAATTAACTTATTATCCACATCATACGGGTGTGCTGAGGCATGGTCTTATTCAGGGAGGATTGGGGAGGGGGGGCTTAAACTCTTCCAAAATGGCAAATAAAGTAATAAATAAATAATAGTAGCCTAGATTATACTAAAAGCTATAAATGAATATTGGCCTATATTAATTAATCAAATAATGAGTGTTGTTAGCTAAGAAAATCTGGCAACAAGGATTTTCCAAGGAGTGTTTTTTTTACATCCATTATTGTTTCCAGCCTTTGGTCTGGGTCAGTTTATTATTCAAGCAATTTATTTTCCCAGCCTGTCGTGGCTTCATATGCCGTATAATCTATCTTAAGACTAGGACAGGTACAACATTCAATCCCTGGCCGTTAATTTATCACTGTGAAAGTGTAAACCCATATTTCACCAATGATACATTTTTGGGCCATACCAAGAATTGAACCCGGGACACTTAGATCAGTGGACAGACACGCTACCGACTGGGCTAAGGTGTCAGACTCCAGGGAGTGTTACAAATTTTTTATTGCAAAAAGAGATTTGTTATTTTTTCAATAATAATAATACTGATAATTTTTATTGTTAATTAGTGTTAATTTGATTTTTTAAATAAATATATATACTCATTGTAAACAGTTAGAGTTTAATTAATTTCACTCTCTTACACAACAGTATTTTTAAAACCCCATCAGTGGCCAAATGGTTTAAGGCATCACTCTCGTGATGGATTAGACTACCTATGACGGAGAGATTGGAATTAGAATCTTGGTCGGATGATCTGAGGGTGGTTTTTACAAAATGGAGGAGGAAGGAAACATTCTAGAGGTAATCTACCCTCATTTTCATGGAAGAAGAGTGGACAACCATTTAAAAAACACCAACTTCAGTATACCCGACTGGGATTCGAGCCCCTAGCTCCCCGTCATCAGCTCGCCAGTCTAAGGCCTATTATACACTAGCGGTTAAAACGCTAGAAACCGCTCCCTTGAATGAAATCCTTGTTATAAAGCTAGAAAATAAGTTTTGGTCTAGACCAATATTTTGACCGCTACCTCTGGTGGCTTTGAAACTACCTAGCGGTAGAAACGCGAATCAAACTACACCAGGCGTTAACATTCAGTTGTGTTTCAATGTCACAACAAGTCTTTCAGCAGGAATAATACTCTTTATCAAGATGGTATCATGTTTTTCAATATTTTCATTCACTAAACCAATTAGATCATCAAATGAAACCACATACATTATGTAGTAACAAAATAACTTCTCTGGGTACATTCTGTGATTCATAAACATAATATGAAACTGTCCTGTTGAGAGACGGTTCGATAATGTGGGGTGAGTCCACCGACGTCTTTTTTGACAAGTTTTTTTGTTGTTGCAAATTTCCTCCAACAAAATAAGTCCCGCAATACAGTTGGCCTGTACAATCCATTTTCAAACCATTCTGCACAAGTGGAAGCAACAACCGCAGCATTTAAACCGGTAGTGTAGAATCAGTTGCGTTATGGTATCTGTTTAACAGTTGCGTTTGGACAGTCAGGTGTAGATTCAAGAGATTGGGGGCGTAAGCTAGCGGCGAAATCACCGCAATTTAATCGCTAGTGAAAAACCGGCCTAACACTTGAGTGAGCAGGGGTCTGCAATCTTTTGGGGCCATGATCGACTTAGAGATCAAAAGTCCCGCCATCACCCAACGTTTCTTCATTCTATGCTTACATATCTTTTTACTTTCTCTCTATCTTACAGGTAGAAAAAGTATGGTGATCGTCAAAAAAATCGAACTCGAGATTTTAATGAATCTTGACGTTTCATGACTCTCTGAATCCGAAAAAGTGGTTTTTGAATTTCCGTCTGTCTGTCTGTCTGTCTGTACCTCCAACTAGAGCCTAAACTACTTTACCGATTGAGCTGAAACTTGATATCTAGGGTTTTCATAGGGTTGCCCCGAGGATTTTTTGGAATTGGATATCTACCCCTAAAATTAAGGGTAGTTTACTGAAGGGAAAAAAGAGAAAAAGTCGATTTTCTCAAAATCGGCTTTAACCATTTTGATTAAATTTCATTTATGAACAATAATAGATATTCCAAACAAAATGGCTACTCTCAATATTTCGGCAAAATGGCTTTAAGGGCTCCAGTCTGATGCGTAAATTAACATTTTTTATAATAGCTCCGAAACTATTTAAGATATGAAATTACTTAGGATTACAAATATGTATATATATTTATAATACAAATATTTTAGTCGAAACATATTTTTATAAAATCAATAACTTTCAATCTATACGCAATTATATATATATTTTTAACTTTTTGGACATTAAAGCTTAAGTATTGCGATCGTAAAAAAAACTAACCTGAAATGTTGATGGATGTCGACGTCTCATGACCCCCCGAACCCTAAAAAATAGTCTTTGCAATGCCGTCTGTCTGTGTGTCTATTAAAACTTAAAATTAAGGGTAGTTTACTGAAGGGCAAAAAGAGAAAAAGTCGATTTTCTCAAAATCGGCTCCAACGATTTTGATTAAATTTCATTTATGAACAATAATAAATATTACAAACAAAATGGCTACCCTCAATATTTCGGCAAAATGGCTTTAAGGGCTCCGGTCTGATGCGTAAGTTAACATTTTTTATACTAGCTCCGAAACTATTTGAGATATGAAATTACTTAGCATTACAATTATGTGTATATATTTATAATACAAATATTTTATTCGAAACATATTTTTATAAAATCAATAACTTTCAATCTATACGCAATTATATGAATTTTTTAACTTTTTGGACATTAAAGTTTAAGTATTGCGACCGTAAAAAAAACTAACCTGAAATGTTGATGGATGTCGACGTCTCATGACCCCCACAACCCTAAAAAATAGTCTTTGTAATGCCGTCTCTCTGTGTGTCTATAAAAACTTAAAATTAAGGGTAGTTTACTGAAGGGCGAAAAGAGAAAAATTTGGTTTTCTCAAAATCTGCTGAAAAGATTTTGATTAAAATTCGTATCTAGGCGTTGATTAAGATTATAAATAAACTGGCTATTTTCATTTTCCTATGAAAATGATTTTTAGGGTACTTTACAGAAGCGTTAATTTCCGTATCTCCACAACTATTTGAGAAACTAAACCAATTATCATTGCAAAATTGTAGGACTATTAGAAATAAAAAACTTTTATTTGACATATATTTTTATAAAAGCAACAGTTTCTTAGATATTTGCAAATATATTAATACAATTTTGTGAGCTTTAGTTGTAAAGATATACTACTTAAGTCTTAACGCAATAATACTCCAATGCCATAGAGTAATTAAATATAAGTAAGTATCTAAAAAAAGTATGTTATTTTTCCTTAAAGCTCTTAGAAGAAATGTTTGCACAGCAATGATATATCTCTATTTTAGACTCAATAGTCAATATTTACATTTTTTATTGGTCAAAATGTATTAATGAATAATTAAATATCAATGCGATGACTTGAAGATCTGCAACACCGTATAAAATGTTAAAATTTTAACCAGAAATCGAAACTTTTAATACGAAGTGTTGACCCTTGTGAAATACATTAAACTGTTTGAAATGCTCTTAGGTGGACAAAGATGCGCCTCTTTTCTCATTGATTATATATCATTGTATATTATTTTATGCGTGTTCTTATGTGGAGTGGTGATGATACAATGTACATTATTCCGTTCAGAAATCTTACGAGTTTATAGAAAGAGAGAGAAAGTCTGTGCGGTGCGCCGTACCATTTATTAGTCTATACATCCTTATCCTTAATATTATAAATGCGAATGTGAGTTTGTTTGTTTGTTTGTTTGTTACGCTTTCACGCCTAAACTACTCGACCGATCATCATGAAATTTCGCATTCACGTTGTCATGGGTACTTAAAAGGACATAGGGTACCTTTCATCCAGAAAAAAATGTAAATGTGAGTTTGTTTGTTTGTTTGTTACTGTTTGTTACGCTTTCACGCCTAAACTATTCGACCGATCATCATGAAATTTCGCATACACGTTGTCATGGGTACATAAAAGTACATAAGGTACCTTTCATCCAGAAAAAATGTGAATGTGAGTTTGTTTGTTTGTTTGTTATTGTTTGTTACTCTTTTGCGCCTAAACTACTCGACCGATCATCATGAAATTTCGCATACACGTTGTCATTGGTACAGAAAAGGACATAGGGTACCTTTCATCCAGAAAAAATGCTAATGTGAGTTTGTTTGTTTGTTATTGTTTGTTACGCTTTCACGCCTAAACTACTCGACCGATCATCATGAAATTTCGCATACACGTTGTTATGGGTACAGAAAAGGATATAGGGTACCTTTCATCCAGAAAAAAAATGTGAATGTGAGTTTGTTTGTTTGTTTGTTTGTTTGTTTGTTATTATTTGTTACGCTTTCACGCCTAAACTACTCGACTGATCATCATGAAATTTCGCATACACGTTGTCATGGGTACATAAAAGGACAGAGGGTACCTTTCATTAAGAAAAAATGCGAATGTGAGTTTGTTTGTTTGTTTGTATGTTTGTTATTGTTTGTTACGCTTTCACGCCTAAACTACTCGACCGATCATCATGAAATTTCGCATACACGTTGTCATGGGTACAGAAAAGGACATAGGGTACCTTTCATCCAGAAAAAATGTGAATGTGAGTTTGTTTGTTTGTTTGTTTGTTTGTTATTCTTTGTTACGCTTTCACGCCTAAACTACTCGACCGATCATCATGAAATTTCGCATACACGTTGTCATGGGTACATAAAAGGATATAGGGTACCTTTCATTAAGAAAAATTGCGAATGTGAGTTTGTTTGTTTGTTTGTATGTTTGTTATTGTTTGTTACGCCTTCACGCCTAAACTACTCGACCGATCATCATGAAATTTCGCATACACGTTGTCATGGGTGCAGAAAAGGACATAGCGTACCTTTCATCCAGAAAAAATGTGAATGTGAGTTTGTTTGTTTGTTTGTTTGTTATTGTTTGTTACGCTTTCACGCCTAAACTACTCGACCGATCATCATGAAATTTCGCATACACGTTGTCATGGGTGCAGAAAAGGACATAGCGTACCTTTCATCCAGAAAAAATGTGAATGTGAGTTTGTTTGTTTGTTTGTTTGTTATTGTTTGTTACGCTTTCACGCCTAAACTACTCGACCGATCATCATGAAATTTCGCATACACGTTGTCATGGGTACATAAAAGTACATAAGGTACCTTTCATCCAGAAAAAATGTGAATGTGAGTTTGTTTGTTTGTTTGTTATTGTTTGTTACTCTTTTGCGCCTAAACTACTCGACCGATCATCATGAAATTTCGCATACACGTTGTCATTGGTACAGAAAAGGACATAGGGTACCTTTCATCCAGAAAAAATGCTAATGTGAGTTTGTTTGTTTGTTATTGTTTGTTACGCTTTCACGCCTAAACTACTCGACCGATCATCATGAAATTTCGCATACACGTTGTTATGGGTACAGAAAAGGATATAGGGTACCTTTCATACAGAAAAAATGTGAATGTGAGTTTGTTTGTTTGTTTGTTTGTTTGTTATTATTTGTTACGCTTTCACGCCTAAACTACTCGACTGATCATCATGAAATTTCGCATACACGTTGTCATGGGTACATAAAAGGACAGAGGGTACCTTTCATTAAGAAAAAATGCGAATGTGAGTTTGTTTGTTTGTTTGTATGTTTGTTATTGTTTGTTACGCTTTCACGCCTAAACTACTCGACCGATCATCATGAAATTTCGCATACACGTTGTCATGGGTACAGAAAAGGACATAGGGTACCTTTCATCCAGAAAAAATGTGAATGTGAGTTTGTTTGTTTGTTTGTTTGTTTGTTATTCTTTGTTACGCTTTCACGCCTAAACTACTCGACCGATCATCATGAAATTTCGCATACACGTTGTCATGGGTACATAAAAGGATATAGGGTACCTTTCATCCAGAAAAAAAATGTGAATGTGAGTTTGTTTGTTTGTTTGTTTGTTTGTTTGTTATTGTTTGTTATGCTTTCACGCCTAAACTACTCGACCGATCATCATGAAATTTCGCATACACGTTGCCATGGGTAAATAAAAGAACAGAGGGTACCTTTCATTAAGAAAAATTGCGAATGTGAGTTTGTTTGTTTGTTTGTATGTTTGTTATTGTTTGTTACGCCTTCACGCCTAAACTACTCGACCGATCATCATGAAATTTCGCATACACGTTGTCATGGGTGCAGAAAAGGACATAGCGTACCTTTCATCCAGAAAAAATGTGAATGTGAGTTTGTTTGTTTGTTTGTTTGTTATTGTTTGTTACGCTTTCACGCCTAAACTACTCGACCGATCATCATGAAATTTCGCATACACGTTGTCATGGGTACAGAAAAGGACATAGGGTACCTTAAATCCAGAAAAAATGTGAATGTGAGTTTGTTTGTTTGTTTGTATGTTTGTTATTGTTTGTTACGCTTTCACGCCTAAACTACTCGACCGATCATCATGAAATTTCGCATACACGTTGTCATGGGTACATAAAAGGATATAGGGTACCTTTCATCCAGAAAAAAAATGTGAATGTGAGTTTGTTTGTTTGTTTGTTTGTTTGTTTGTTATTGTTTGTTACGCTTTTGCGCCTAAACTACTCGACCGATCATCATGAAATTTCGAATACACGTTGTCATTGGTACAGAAAAGGACATAGGGTACCTTTCATCCAGAAAAAAAATACTGTTCCTGACGGATAGAAAAAAATAACTGTTAGACGGTCGTCCAGCTTAACAACTTGGCCTACTGATATGAATAAATTAATTGCAACATGATGCCTAGAGTACAGAAAAAGGGACCTGCGGTATCCCAGAAGAAAATCTGATATCCCAAATAAAAATCTGTTCCCGAGTTATTTTAGGCACATCTATCTTAAAATTATTAAAAATGATTATATTCAGCTAATTAAGCTCTGTCTGTTCACCCCGTTATGTAAAATGACAAAATTGTCGTAAGAAATTTGGTATTATTCATTTCAGCAAAAATAGCTCTCGAGGTATGATGCTACGACAATGTAAACTTTTAGTGTGGGACGAAAGTACGATGTCCCACAAAAAAGCTATAGAGGTGTTAAACCAAAATCTTCAGGACTTGCGAGAGAGGAGGAATGGTAATTTTACTGGCTGCTGACTTCCGACAAACTCTACCGGTGATCCAGAGGGGCACACATGCAGATGAAATCAAAGCCTTTCTCAAGTCATCAAGATTGTGGGCAAAAGTGAAAAAATTCAGCCTAACAACGAATATGAGAGTCCACCTTTATAATGACGTAGATTCAGGACATT
Source organism: Timema podura (assembly GCA_033556935.1). Lineage (NCBI taxonomy): Eukaryota > Metazoa > Arthropoda > Insecta > Phasmatodea > Timematidae > Timema > Timema podura. Next base: position 26,262,498 of record JAVRXN010000011.1, read on the forward strand.
ACGCAGAGACACTATTGAAAATTGGCGATGGACGTTTGGACACGGATGCTGAAGGCTGTATTTTACTTACAGGGGAATTCTGTAATTTGGTGGAAAATGATGTGGAGCTCATTGCTAAAGTTTACCCAGACTTACAACTAAATTTAAATTGTGATCATTGGTTGTGTGCAAGAGCAATTCTTGCACCAAAATATGAAATCGTTAACAAAATCAACACTGACATTTTGAAAGAGGTGTAGGGAGAAATAAAGGAGTATTTATCAATAGATACAATCATGGACACAGAACAGAGCACTTCATATCCCGCTGAGTTTTTAAATTCTCTGGAGCTATCGGGTGTACCCTTGCATAAAATACAATTGAAATTAGGTGTACCATTTATGCTTATGAGAAATTTAGATGCACCCCGTTTATGTAATGGGACGAGGCTTCGAATTACACAATTAGGGCAAAATATAATCTGTGCCACCATTTTAACAGGTGTGGGAAAAGGGGAAAGTGTAATCATACCTCGAATCCCAATAATCCCCACTGACCTACCATTTCAATTCAAAAGACTCCAGTTTCCAATCAAACTTAGTTTTGCTATTACTATTAACAAAGCGCAAGGGCAAACATTGCAAGTAGCAGGGGTGCATTTGGAAATTCCATGTTTTTCCCATGGCCAGCTATATGTAGCCTGTTCGAGTGGGTCCAATGCCCAGAATTTGTATGTATTTGTGCCAAATGGAAGGACATACAACATAGTATATAGGAGCGTCCTAAAATAATGATCTATTCTGTGCCCATGATTGCAACGGTCAAGAACAAGCGGAGTAAATAAGGGATTTTAACTAACTGTAAGTAAAATTTAAGATGGAGTAGGATCTTCCAATTTGTGGCAAGGCATAACCTGTGACTCCACTGACACACACTCCGCTACTTCTTTTTTACTCCTACACTTAATCCTGATTTATATTGTGTAGTTTGTTTTTTTCTTTATCTCTACCTCTATTGACTAACAACCTCAATATGTTCATCGTTTTTATTGTCATATTCCCTGTGTCAATCGACAACCTGAATTTATTGATAAAATCTACATTAACGCGAGCGAAGCCGCGGGCAAAAGCTAGTCTTATATATAAATCTTAATTTCAATATTCCCTCAAAAGCGGGGCTGGAAAAAGAACTTAAAGAATAAATAAAATGTTCATTTTCACATTAACTATTTGATGTTCTTATAACATTAGTTAAACTACCGATCATGACCGATCAAGATGATTTTGGTCTTAGTCAAATATTATTTGAGAGTTCTTAGTACATTTGTGGGTTTATAAGACCCAAAGATCGATTTGAACGACTTAAAAGTTTCCTCGACCTAGCTAATGCAAATGTTGGTGAGTTCAACCAGTTGCTAACCCTTGTTCTGGAGCATTCGCTCACTTAAGGTGGGATGGAAGGGAATGTGAGAAAAAAACAATTTTTTGCAGTTTTTATGGACAAAATATTTTTTTATCCGAAAACAAATCAAATATTTCTTAGTACAAACATAGAATTTAATTTTCTTCACATTGTGGCCTCAATCTTTCTTCAATATTTTTCAAGGGTGTTTTGGAATTAAGTGACAACTTTTTCTCTTTCATTTGAAAGTTTCTCATCCTAATGCCGCTATACTCTGACAGATATCAACAAATATTGATATAACTATGGGAAGAAAATTAAACTCTGTGTTTGTACTGGACAATATTTTATTTATTCTAGCAAAAAAAAAGTTTTTGCTATTAAAACTTCAAAAATCACTAGCCTTTTATTGCTTCCCCTTCCATACCCGCCTTAGCGAGTACTATTATATTGAATCAAAATCTATAACCGTACATTTTTTATAGTTTTCTTAATTACTTTCTTTGGGAATTTCTACCTAGATTAGACATTTTTCTTTCAAGATGTTCCTGTTAATAAATTTCCCAGTCAATTGTGTTCATTTGAATTGACAAAGTTTATCTTTAACTGAATTGTCATAATCCCTAAATTATTATATACCCTTTAATTTGTTATTAAAATATATAGCCTACCTTTCATCAATTTAATTTGTGACTATCGTTCCCTAAAATTAAAACAAAGTTGTTGTTGAGTCGTACAAGCGTACTTCGTAACAAGCGGTAGCTTAACATAAAAAGAATATGGACACAAAAGAAGGGCGCAACACTCCCCCTCACTCCATTTTCATCCCTCCCCCTGCACCATCCCCCCTCTTGTAGCAATATTCACCTGCAACCAACTCGAGCGTGGGCACAAAAGGAGAAGAATTCCTCTTTCACAGTTCACTCGTGAGGAAGTATCGCTTGATCATTTCGCCAATTAGTTGCTTGGAGGATCTACCGTACAGTGCGCTGGGATCGCCAAGGTGCTCGCGTCTGATTGGCACACATACACCCTCTTGAAACAGGTGAGCGTCGCGCTCCGTCGAACCGCGTGTGTCGTACGCGCGACGCGCTTGTTGAGCACCTAATAACTACACTTTTGCATGTGTGTTTGTGTGTGTTTGAGAAAGGAATGCGTATTAATGTAGTTACCCCTCTTAACATTCATCCGACAACCCCTCTCCCTTCCTCCATTTGACTAACCCACCCCTCTTAGCAAGGCAGACAAGAGACGATGACACGATGCGTGTGAAGAGGGTGGGATTGTGCAGATGACTCAGGAACACAGACATCTGAAATCTAGTACAGCATTTGTCAAACTAAATCATAAGATCCAAACTTTTATTTCGGTTCTATTTACCCAATTTTGATAAAAATCAATCAACGAATCAATGGCCCTTTTGATACATTGTTGGGTTCCCATGAATGAAATCTGTTGATACTTGATTATGTCATTAGCTAGAGTAGTTGTGAGTTCTATGCGTAAAAATTGTCTCAGCAAAAAAAAAGAAGGAACAATAATAAAAATATGTACTATTACCATCTCGTTTTCAATTTCTTTCGCTTATAGTACCTAATGACAAACAGTCACAAGACTAGCATATCACATGCGACGCTGGAAAAAAAAACAAAATACGTCAGTACATCGGAATAAATACTCAGGGAAACAAAATATTAATTAAGTAAAACAACAAATATATAAATATAGCTAATCATTAATAATGGATAGCCTATTTTAAGTTTTCAATTCAGAAAATTTATGGATTCCTGAAAGGTATTTGAGATGCAAAGATTCTAAATTGTTCAGATTCTGAAAATTTATGACAAATAATTTCTAATATCATATCTTAATTTTTTTAGAGATAATTATATAGGTATTAAATACCTAATTTTATTAGTAGACTAATTTAACCCAGCAAATTCTATTACCAGGACTCATGCCATTGCTTTAAGTAGTTAAATGAATGTGTGTGTGTGTGTGTGTGTATATATATAATATTATTATAATTATTTAGCACCGCGTCTTACTACTCATTCGGGTTAAACGCTTAAGTACTAATTACGCTAATGGATTAGGAATTGGAAAGGTTGAATTTAAAGGAAGTGAACCCGCATTTGTGTGGAGGGAGAGTGGAAAACCATTTAGGAAAAACCACCTCCAGTGCACCCGACTGAGATTCGAACCTCGATCTCCCCGTCCTCGGCAGTCAAGCTCAACACGACTAGCGCGTTAGCCAACTACGCCACCGAGACGGGTTGTATGTATATAACAAAACTTGTTAAAATGTAGGTATTATTTTTACTAGCAACTTAAAAATTGATGTGAAAAAATATATTAATTTGTGGGGAAGAGGAGGGGAACTATAAAAATATGCCCCTATAGAAAAATAATCTCGAACACAGAGAATACTCACAAGGTCAAAGAATCGCAATAGATAGCTAGGGTCACCTGTAATGGAGTGTTCTAGGCTCTAATCTCAGCTGGGTCAACTAAATATGATTTTACACATGTGATTCATCAATTTAATAATTCAATTTACTCTTCCTGCTAATGCAGCTGCACTTTATCTAAATTATCTTTTTCATCCCAACCATAATTAAGACCATTCAACAGTAAAAATTATATTGCACAAATTTACCAAGTCTATAATAATTATAAGCTATAAATAGTGGTTCAATCATTTCAAATTATTACAGTTCACGAGTTATGGGAGGTCAGACTTGCTATTTTATGTTTTTCATGTACCATTGTTAAGTTAAAGTAATTAGTGTATGGTGTTGAAATGTTGTATAACTATATGCTAGTGTTAAATAAAAATTAATATTTGCTGTATAAGCATTTTAAAAGTGGTAAAACTACATCATATTTAATTAATTATAAATATTGTTCTCTCTGTACTCCGATAATTTATCACATTTTGTTGAACACAATGTCGTTACTTAGAATTAATGTGGTTTTGTAACCCAACTCTAATAAGTTAGTTAATTAGCATTAAATAATAGTTGTGAAACACATCTGAATTAAAAATGAAAAATTTAAAATTCACTTATTTTATAGAATTTGAGATTTAGATTCAGAGCTTTTATATAAAATAAATATTTTGATTTTTTTAAAAATGGAATTCAAACTATATGAATACTAATTAGTATCATCTTGCTACAAACCTAAGTAATTACAGACCTACTCCAAATAAGTATTAACATTCTTTATAATTAGTTTACACTTTATCTTACTTACATTAAAATCAATTTGATATTTTATTAAATTGTTTAAAAGTGCAATCAATTTTATTGCTGGAGTCATAGACGTACTGAAAAGTAAGTACTCATTGACCAGTGAATATTTTCTCATCTAAAATAGTAGGTAAGTATCTAAGTTAATGGTGGTTGGCTATGAGTCTAAGGAACCCTAGTATGATAATAAGTGGTGTTGTTTATAGACTCGTCTTGTTATCAAATTAGTAAATACTGAGGTTTTAGGGATGGGCTGTCTTAGGCTAATTCAGTTTGTTGTCAATATAGTATATTTGTTTAGCAGGTGCATTTTAAATATAACCATAAACATTACTTCTTTTTGAAAATAAGGGTTACCATATTTGTGGGAGCAAAAAGAGGACACGCTATAAAAATAGTTAATTTTGCATTAAAAAGTACAGAAATACCATGAATTTTTTATTAAGAAAAGGAAAAAATGAGTTAAATTAGTATCGTATAATATGCATAAAATCATGGTCACAGTTAGAGGCCCAATGGCACATACAAAACAGGGGATCCTACTAAATGTCAATTTGTTCTCTATATTATTTTAAGGTTGACTTTTATTTTTTCAAGACAACTAAAAAATATTTATAATACTATATGACTCTTGGAATTAAATACTTCCACAAAATGCTACATTCAGACTTATTGCGGCTGCCTACATTGTTTCGTGACTTTCTTGTTAAGCCCAAAATATCTGAAAAATAGTTTGACCCAATATGTGTCATTCCAATCCTATGCCGAATAGCGCTAAACATTCGGTAAACGTCCGGCACCCTCCTGCTAGTGTTAATTTGGTGAAGCGTCACCACCTTCACTTAGCCGAAATCAGGAACATTCAAGAGTTCCTGCTATTGCTAGATGGGAGTAGTCACCGTCTCCACTCGCCAGAGATCAGGAACATTCTAGAGTTCCTGCTATCGCTAGATGAGAGCAGAGTCACCATCTTCACTCGCTAGAGATCAGGAACATTCGAGAGTTCCTGCTATTGCTAGATGGGAGTAGTCACCATCTCCACTCGCCAGAGATCAGGAACATTCTAGAGTTCCTGCTATCGCTAGATGAGAGCAGAGTCACCATCTTCACTCGCTAGAGATCAGGAACATTCGAGAGTTCCTGCTATTGCTAGATGGGAGTAGTCACCATCTCCACTCGCCAGAGATCAGGAACATTCTAGAGTTCCTGCTATCGCTAGATGAGAGCAGAGTCACCATCTTCACTCGCTAGAGATCAGGAACATTCGAGAGTTCCTGCTATATTTAGATGGGAGTAGTCACGATGTCCACTCGCCAGAGATTAGGAACATTCGAGAATTCCCGCTAGCGTTAGACGAGACCAGATTCACAATCTCCATTCATCAAAAAAATCAACTGACATGGTAGAAGATTTACAATATTTACAATATAAACTAAACCTACTTTATCTATAGACGACCACGCTTATTTATCATTCCGATCCTCCACAAATGTAAATGTGGCTTTAAGAACACTTGAAACAAACATTCCCTTTAGAAATAAGTCCTTGCAATATTGCATTTTTTTAAAAATACACACGATTAAGGCATTAATACATGGATATTACAATTCATAATAAAATCTACCTACACTTTAAGAATCACTGTTAAGAAACAATCAACAACAACAATATAAGCGAAATCATTATCAACTACAAAGAGGAGAAACTCGACGCAAAATGAAAGAGCAGTGACTCATTTGAGAAGTTTTGAGAAACTACTTGTTTGCTACTGCTATCACTACAGTCTAATTTTTATCCAGAAAATTACTAGCTATACTATCACGTATTCATATTCAATTCATATGGTCTGTACTGCTTCGGCCACACACAAAGCTACGTTACAGACAGTCGCTATTAATTCTACGGAGACTACGTACGTCACACTGGTTTGCCACACACAAAGCTACGTTACAGACAGTCGCTATTAATTCTACGGAGACTACGTACGTCACACTGGTTTGCCACACACAAAGCTACGTTACAGACAGTCGCTATTAATTCTACGGAGACTACGTACGTCACACTGGTTTGCCACACACAAAGCTACGTTACAGACAGTCGCTATTAATTCTACGGAGACTACGTACGTCACACTGGTTTGCCACACACAAAGCTACGTTTACAGACAGTCGCTATTCATTCTACGGAGACTACGTACGTCACACTGGTTTGCCACACACAAAGCTACGTTACAGACAGTCGCTATTAATTCTACGGAGACTACGTACGTCACACTGGTTTGCCACACACAAAGCTACGTTACAGACAGTCGCTATTAATTCTACGGAGACTACGTACGTCACACTGGTTTGCCACACACAAAGCTACGTTACAGACAGTCGCTATTAATTCTACGGAGACTACGTACGTCACACTGGTTTGCCACACACAAAGCTACGTTACAGACAGTCGCTATTAATTCTACGGAGACTACGTACGTCACACTGGGTTGCCACACACAAAGCTACGTTACAGACAGTCACTATTAATTCTACGGAGACTACGTACGTCACACTGGTTTGCCACACACAAAGCTACGTTACAGACAGTCGCTATTAATTCTACGGAGACTACGTACGTCACACTGGGTTGCCACACACAAAGCTACGTTACAGACAGTCGCTATTAATTCTACGGAGACTACGTACGTCACACTGGGTTGCCACACACAAAGCTACGATGCGGTCGTTTCCACCCGTCTTCATCAAATATGGCGTGAGTTCATAGTGTATCGTGGAATTGATGAGGATATTTTAATTTTACCGTTACTCAAATAGACAGTATACAGTAATAGACATGTTATATAACACTAATATTTCCGAATTTGTTCAATTAAAGCTTCAGACATAGGTACTGTAGTAAAACGGTAGAAGAGAAAAAATATGAGTATTGTGCGAGTAGAAAAATACCTAATGAAAACTATAACAAAAAGTTTAGACCGGATGAGTCAATGAAACTAGTCTACAAACACACGAGATTGCCTGTTTTGCGCATGCGCCTAGTCAGTTACATCCCCCAAAATTCCGTCTCCTCGGATTTCTGGATATGCGTCCAACGTAGCAAGCGTAGCCTAGCGCAGTATTACTACAACCACTCTGTCTAATAGGGTAGCGATCTTTTTGACTTTTGACTCGTAGCGAGCGTAGTGCCCGTATGTGTCTGTGTGACCAAGGCAAATGTCACTTTTGATAGATATATTATTATCAATACAAATAAAATACACCAAAGATATTTAAAAAAAATCAATCAATGTTGCCCTAATTTTTTTTAAATTCTATAAAAGCTTCATCCTATAAAAATCTTACTGTACCATCTGAAATATTATCTCATCACTGATCAGATTTTTCTTTTCTTCTTAGCCACATCTTTGTTTAAAATCCCTGCTTTTTTTTTATCAACAACGCCCGGATTTTGATTACATGTCATATTTTTATTGGTTCATCACATACAATGCTCATGAGTATATAAACTTTATTCATAATCCCTGGTTGTATAAATGTAAATTTTATAAGTCATTTTTTTGGTGGTTTTGTGTCAGGTTGGGATTTTAGGCAATTTTTCTTGGTTTGCTTTCTTTTAGTCATTTTTAGGAGTTTTTTTAGTCATTTGTAAGAATATTTTAATCATTTTAAGGCATTCATGTTGAATAGGTATATTTTTTAATATAATCGATATTTTACAAATGTATAAATTTTTTCAACACAGTTGTCTGAATGAGAATAGAGTAGAGGCAACGAACTTTTGTCTCCTCTTTGCTTGTCTGGTTGTCAAATACATATTTCTGGTGAGACACTGCAGATAAGTAGACTGGGTAGTGTTACTTTGGGAGGGAGTAGTTACTACTTCTGAAGCAGGTATTAGTATTATTATTATTATTATTATTATTATTATTATTATTAGCACCGCGTCTTACTACCCGTTCGGGTTATACGCACTTACGCTAATGTGCAATGGTAGGGTGATTGTGAGATGAAATGGAGGACCTACAGTTTAACGTGGGATCCGAACCACGGTAGAGGCCTGGCATTCCTCACATTCACAAGTTGTGATTAATACACGTCTTGTCAGAGGTGAAGGAAGGGTTTGGCAGGTATTAGTAAATTACTACTATATTTATCAGAATGCAAGAGTTTAATTGTTAAAGGCTTTTCATTGCCAGTGTATTTTTTAATTTACTTTGTAAAGCACTTGTTTGATTTAGTCGTATGTATTTATTACTACTCTTTGTTAATATTTTTAGGTAATTTTTTGAAAACTTAGTAATTTTTTAGAATCTTTAGTTCATTTAGTAGGCTTTTTTTATATCATTTTTATGTCATCAAAATCCTGGCCCTGGTTATCAATTAAGCTTAATCTAGATTGAAACCAATTGTGTACTTAAAAGACAAATGTTGTTTGAATCCCTTTATCATTAATAAATAAATGCAATTAACTGAGTATATTATGAGGCATTACAATAATATCCGGTGAATTTAATTTATAGAGATAACATTATTTAAATGTTGCGCCTAATATTGAGTTGGAGCAAATAAACCACACAAATGTTCTCTCCAATCGCGCCTGCTCTGTTCAGTGAATGCGGCGGATCCAGGCGCGTCTTTATAAGTTGCGCTGGCGCATCTATCGACACCCGTTAGTGAATCCGGGCCCAGTGGTGCAGAATAGCAAGCCTACGTGAGTCACGTGACTGAACAATGTTACCACTTCGTATAGAAGTGGCCCGCCACGTGTCCTCTCAATCACCTCGGCCGGGCGTCTCACCTCTCAACAAACACGAAAGGCACGGCCATATTGAATTGAGTTTAATTAAAAGATGTCGGTCTTGCCTTATCTGGCTGGTCGTTGAAGGGACGGTCGGGTCTCTGCCAGAAAGTTATATTTATTTCCTTGATATTTTCAGACACAGCCGTTTTAAACTTACTGATGGATGCCCAAGAAAGTAACGACCATTTAAATTAGTACATTATGCATCATATAGTCATGATTTTATACTGATTTTATTAGTCAGTGTCAATAAATAAGGTCTATGATATAAGGATGTGTGGAAATCATCGAGTTATTCACACGTCCATCACATACTGTGCCTTAAACTACGAGTGATGAATGATCCTGACCAAAGGATGAATCCTGTAATAAATCAGTAGTAGATAAATCCAAGGGTCCCGGGCTTTATTTCCATGTCCAAGTGTAATTTTATAATTTACGAAAAAAACAAATTACTAGGTTATGAACACAGGTTTGATCATTAATTTTCATTTAATAGTATTTGATTGATCCGTAAACATATACATCAGGGTAAATAGTACATTTGTTAAACAAATGTGTCCACATACGCCAACTCAATTTGGAGTATCTTAACTAGCTTTAAAGTGATATTATATTTGAATAGCTTATTGTCTCATGTGCATCATAAGCGACCACCTCTGTTGTCTAGTGGTCAGAGTTCATGGCTACATGTCTCGGGTTTGATCCCTAGCGCTTCTAGATATTTCTGTGAAGAAGTGGATCTGGAACGGGGTCAACTCAGCCTCGTGAAGACAAATGAAGAGCTACATGAATTAAAAATTAGTTGATACGGTCTATAAAACTGAGATTAACGGCTGGAGCGTTCGTTGTGTTGAGCATATGACACCCTCTATCAGCATAAGTTGGCATTGTCTTCACCTACAGACTGGCCTCTCGGTAGGTATGGCGGACTAGCACTATGGAGTATATGTATAATAAGCTGATATGTGATAGTTGTCCACAGGATCTGTCCTTTTACTACAGTAACATAGTATAGCTGAGCCAGAATAGCTTAGTGGTAGAGGGTTGGGTGCACAGTACAGTACAGGTTTTCGGGCTCTAGACCTGTGTCCAGGTTATCATTTTTCACTTAATTGAATTTGAATAAATTGTGTGTGGTTAAAAAGGAAGGGGTAGGCCATGTGGCTAAATGTTGTAGATGAGTGTGTGAAAAGGAGGAGTACAGTCAACTCTTGTTTTAGTGAACTCGGCTGTAGTGAACATTCGGATAAAGTGAACCCAATTCATTGGTCCCAACCCACACACATTTCAATGTTTGTTGAAAAATTATGTTATAATGAACCCTCAACTTCAGTTTTCGTTAACGGAAAAAATGAAATTTCAATAAGAAATGTCATTCTAACATCATAAGTTTTAGTTGGTTGTTTAAGCTTGAATACACCGATTCTCTACCTGAATTCTTGGTTAGGTAGCACAAAACTTAACTGAAGGTACGGAATGTAGAGAGGGAGGGTTGAGGTTAAACAGTCACTATATTTATTGACCCGGCTTAAGATTTAATACCTTTGTCTGCGGCAAGTAAAGGAAGACGATCTTCTGAGGGCCGGTCTTATGGCTATGGGCTAAATATTGCTATCGGGAGGTTAAAGTTAGCTACCAGTTAAAGGTTATCAGCCACTTTAATATTTTACACGTTTTATTAACTGAATTTATCTGTAGGATAAATATTTTTTATGTAGAAAATACTATGTTGGTAATTTTTTTTTGCTGGTGCGCGCATGCGTATAAGCCCAGACGCTACCGCTACAACCTAGCGAGTGACGAGAACGTTCAACATTTGTTAAATAATGGCGGCTAAACGAGTGCGAGGAAACAGATGGCGTGATGTGGGCGCAGAAGCTAATTTGTCTTGCAACTACTAATTTTACACATTAGACCAATATTACAAGTTTTCCGAGTTGTAATTTTCACCTTGGTGGACACGTTTGCGAGAACTCTGATACCCACATGGGAACATATTATAATCACATGTGATCCTCCATTTGGTGTGGATAACCGTTAGACTTTGGTCTGCAAACGGTGCCTAAAATATAGGTTAATGATTTGAAAAGTTTCTATCCTTGCAAGAATAGCTTCGATGAAAATAAGGAAAATCTATTTATGTTGTGATTAGGTTTAAAATTTCTTATTTGGGAAATATCAAACAATCTCCTGAAAGAAAGTCATTCCACTTCCATCTTTATATAATAACACATGCGATTTTAATCCAGGAAACCTATTTATAAAACGATATTCAACATTATATTTTATGTGCCTAAGTCTTTCAAGTGAAATTTAATGGTTAATTTTGTAGATGAACTGTTAAATCAGATATGGGTCCAATTTTCTTCATATTCTTCTTTTAAATGATTTTAACTCATAGATTGAGTTAATTTTTAGCATCTTATTCAGGTTCAATTATTTTCGTAATAATAATTCGTCTAAATTATAAAGTTGCCTCAAAGTTTTTATTTGAGAATGTTCCATATTTACTAAGCATGTTTCCTCTACACTTTCATTTATATTTTGTTTTGTTTACCCATAAAATAACCACGCCATTAGTATTTAAATTATATCGGCATCGCATTGCTGTTTTGATGAGACACACCCCTTAATAAAGAGAGAAAAAACCATCCAGATACATTTTTATCTATTTTTAGTGGTATACCGAGCACAGAATGAAGCCTTCAAATACAGAACTAAATCTTGCAATGATGTGTTGCTCAAATGTAGGTAATTATTCTTGCTATTTGTAATTAATTCTACAATATCTAATGGTTGGTTAGAGTTATGTAATTTAATTTAAATAATATTTTGCAGGATAAAATGCACTAAAACTATCAAACAAGTCATTAAAGAATATTTCTATCCCTTTATCATTCCTGTACAAAAGGCTTTATATATAATATATAATATATATATATATAATTGCTAGAAAAACTGAATTAGTTAATAGCCCTAGCCGAGCAATAGTTTTAACTTTTTGTCCATTGCAATATTAAATAAAGCTTTATCAGCTCTGGTACAGTTTTAACCAGCTGAAATTTTCCCAGGGGAGGGGGCCAAAATATATTTCATCACCCACCTACACGCGAGCGCCTAGAAAACCTTCTGCGGGCACTGGTATTAAACTGGCACTGTGAAGGTACTAAAAAAATATAGAAATTGCAAAGAGCAGGTTTTGCTTTAACCTTAACGCAACTAGTAAACTTATAAAAACATAAAATATGATACATTTAAATAAAAAATAAAATTGTATTCTATTCATAACTCTATAAATAATATCGTATCATAAATATTACCTTAAAATTAGAAATTTTATGACATTTAATGATCCCATAACTTATTCATTAATATACAATATACAATTATTAAATAAGCCTCTTTAATAACTAAGCAGAAGTAGGGTAAAAAGCTGGAGAAATGGTTATTACTCTAGTGAGGTAATAGACACATTTTTGAAATGATTTAACTATTAACAATATTATAAACGATTAATATAAGGAGCATATTTAAATTGTCATATGCAATTGAAAGTTGATAGATATAAACAATTTTTTGGTCAGTTAGTCAAGATAAATAAGTTGATGGAGTGGAAAATAAATGTATTAAAATTTTAGAAATATTATAGGCATATTTATCTTATCGGCTTTCGGTAGTAAAACTTTTTGCCATTAACCTACAATTTTTTCTTTGTCAAACTATTAAACACTTCTTTTATAACGGTGCTCAAAATAAATTTTATCTGAATAGTAACATAGCTTCTCTTACCTTTGAATCTGTATAGAAACCATAATAAACTGATAGGTATGTGAAAATACCTTTACCAGCAAAATTGGTACGCACTTTTCCTCTCGCTCATAGAAATTCTCTTGTGTTGATTTAATTATTAGGCTCAGAAAGTGCGTGTTAAATACCTCAAATAAAAAAATCATCATTACGTAAAAACAGTGCAGTGCAGTACCCGCCCCCCCCCCCCCTCCCCATGTCCCGCAACCTTTACTGTGGGTGCTCGTGGTTTTAATATTTTTTAACACTAAATTATTTTATGGATAGCTTTTTTTATAATGATATCACCCCTTTGAAGAAACA
>JAVRXN010000011.1:26281047-26516047 GCA_033556935.1 Timema podura
AACCCTTAGGCTAGTAGTATTGACTGCACGAATAGTGTACCTGACCCTAAAGCTTGAGGTTCAATTTCTACTGAATGCACTAAGGTTGGCTTTCCATAGTTATATCTTATTCATTTTTTAGCCTAAAAAGTATACAGCTCCTCTTAACTAAACTTTCTATGCTCCTTGAATTAAAGTTTTATTAATAAGTTATTGTATTTTCTTCGCTGGGGGCCCTGTGGTCTGAATGTAAAACTTGTGTCTGTCTAGCTTGCTGGTTATGGCTAGGCAGGGATTTGAATCTCGGTTGAGTATACTGAGGGTAGTACTTACTAAATAATTTCCCATTCTTCCACCTTGGAAATGCTGGTAAATTGTATAGAAATTAACCTTCCTTATCCCTATCACAATAGCGTAATTAATATAAGCTCATTATATTAACTTATAAACAAAAATATTAAAGAGACGTGGGGAAGGTAAAAAAAACACGCGTCTTTGGAATAAAAATAATCTAAAGATCCATATCAAAAATGGCAAAATTTCTAATGAAATATATTTAAATAAATCCTTCAAACAGATTAAAATAAAATATCACCAATACGTATTTTTGTGCATTGAAAAAACTGATTTTAAAGGCTTCTTGGGGGCTGTCCGTAAACTACGTCATGCTTTTTTTTAATCCCCTTTATCCCTTGTCACACGTGGTCACAACTTTGGGAACCTCCCTTTCTTACTTAACGACACAATGTCACGCACTCCCCCTCTCCCTCAATTAAATAGTATTTTTAATTGTAGACCCTATATAGTCCTTTTATTGAAACGTGCTCGCCAAGCTCGACGATCAAAGCCGATGAATCGATCGTTGTTTGTTTATACGTGCGAGCAGTCGGGTTCATTTTAAAATAAGTAGGCCTACGCTTAGTTGTAATGTGACGTCACGCAATATCTTACCTCCCCTCCTTCCTCGTCACCCTTGATCACGTCAAGCATTATTCCCCCCAAGGCCCCCCCCCCCCCCCCCGATATGCGTACGTAGTTTATGGACTGCCCTTTATTAAATATACAGTTTTAATTGATATTTAATACATGTAAAATATATAAATATAATTATTAACCAACTGTGAAAAGGAACAAACTCTCTGAATCCTTACTTTTTTACGATGTTCATTTGAATGCCCTCGGCAAGAAATCTAGCAAAACCACTAAACAAATCACTATCACACACCAATACTAAGAAGGATTGTGACAGTATATGAATAAAAAAACTCATACATCGTATATTTTTGACTATAAAAAGAACAAACACATTACAATTCCTTCTTTGCTCTGGTTGTTCCAGTCATGAATCTCTACTCTGTCTCCCGACAGTTCTCTAACCCTTTTTCATTCCCTACCGCCTTCCCCACCTCCCACATTATCTTCTCAGAAGACCAACTTTTACTCCTACAATTTTTCCCCTCTTTACCCCCCACTCCTGACCGACACAGTCTTATATTCTTCTCGGAATTTAATTCAAACAGAGGAGTACAGCGAATGCAAGGGAAGGTAAAATAAAGAAAGAAGAACTAGCAAGTAGTAAGAAGGAAGAATAAGCAGAGGTATTCGCTCTGGTGCACAATCATTTTGTTCTTCCGACTTTAACTCCTGTGCACTTCAGCTAACAACCGTAATCAAATTAATTTTAAATTTTACTTCTTACCGTGTACGCGAACTGCAGCAGCGGCAGTAAACAGCAGAAAGAAGTTACACTGAGACGCAAGAGCAAGGAAAGGAGTCCCGCGAAAAAGTCGTTTTCGCATCGCTTACTTTTCCGGAGACTTGCGTATTTAATTGGAACTGCTATAAGAGTGCGTCTGTTTGGTGCAGGGAACCGAGAATGTGCGAGGGGGAGAGGGTATTTTGAGGGGGTTGCGGCAACAGGAAGGACTTTACGTTTCCTCCTAAGCTGCGTGTCGCAATGAAGAAAAAATACTTTAGTGTTATTTTTCGTCACAAAGGTTTTTTTTATATTTAATTTATAATATATTTAGTTAGATGTGTAATAAAATATGTTTGTTTCCACTGCAAGCGTCGTATTGTAGCTAGGTTTACAATATATTTTTTGGGCTCATATTGGCTTCTTATTTGCATTATTACTTCATTGTACTATTTTTATGACCGCCTTCATCAGTTCTACAATAATCTCACTATGCAAGCTCACAAGTGAATATTTCTATCAACCGATTTAACAACTCTTAAAATATATAAATATACTTCATTGTAATTTTTTTTAAAATTAGTGGTGTGTGGAGGTAAGATTTGGAAGAAATATACCAACATATACGTCGAGGAAGAGTGGTAAACCATTTAAGAAAAATTACCCTCGCTACACCCAGTTGTAACTCGAACCCTGACCTCTCCATTAATGACATACCAAAATAGATTAATGTAGCCTAATATTTAGCCTACGTTTGCCCCGATGCTGGTTTTACTTATTATAAATTGGTTGTATGAACAGGACTGATGTATCGCAGAAGAGAATTATCGAGCTTGGCGGGTATTTTGGATGTGAGCAAAGTGTCAGTAAACAACCGTCAGAGTTGTAAAACGAAAAAAATAGAACATCACTAATTACTTAAACAATTTTTTTTAAAAGTATTTTAGTATCTGCCTCGTTGGCCGCGTAGTCTCGCGTCACCCTCGTATTATACTAGACTGCCGATGACCAGGAGGTTTGAGTTCGAATCCCTGTCAGTTGTAGAGATAGTGATTTTTCCAAAATGGTTTTACGGAAATGCGAGTACCTCTAAATTCTACCTTTCTCATCCCTAATTCATTAGCGTAATTAGCACATATGCGCATAACCGGAACAAGTAATAAGACCCATTGATTAAAAAAAGCGTTTTCGTATATTCCATTTCTAATTGAATTTTACATCTTTCTAAAGTAATAATATTCACTTAATCACTTAACTTTAACCTCAAAAACATTTCAACCCCATTTGAAACACGTTGTGACTCCAACTAGAAATGTTACCCCTAGGTTTGATATTACTTTTCTGGAGAGTGTGATAGCCAAGGCCGTAGCCAGCCAATAATTTCAGGGGGGTTTGGTGGGCACATCCCCCAACTGCCGGAAACTAGAAAACATTCTAAATCATAAATATTTCTAGAGGCTATCTGAATTGTTTTATGGCAACATAACCCCCTAACTGCCAGAGACTAGGACAAATTCTACATATTAAACACCTCTAGAAGCTCTCTGAAGGTATTTTTATGGTAAAATAACCCCCTAACTGTCGTGGCTTGGGAAGAATTAGAAATATTAAACGTCACTAGAAGCTATCTGAAGAGTTTTTTTATGGCATCATAGCCCCCAAACAGCCAAAGGCTAGGAAAATTTCTAAATATTAAACACTTCTAGAAGCTATCTGAAGTGTTTTTTTTGCAGCATAACACCATAACTGCCGAAGGCTAGAAAAATCTCTAAATATTAAACATCTCTAGAAGCTATCTGAAGTGCTTTTTATGGCAACATAATCCCCTAACTGTTGAAGCCTTTGACAAATTCTGAATATTAAACACCTCTAGAAGCCCTCTGAAGGGCTTTTTATGGTAACACATCACCCTAATTTGCACTTGTATCTTAATTTTGATATTGTGTGAACCATAAATAAAGCCATATATATTTTGATCATAAAATTTCGGGGGGTTTGAGTCTGGCTACGGCCTTGGTGATAGCACTTCACCATAGGTGAGTGGCGGGGGAAACTCACTAGCTTCAAGGAACCTTGTTTAGTACCAAAAGTTGCTCTAGTGCAGTCTTTATTTATTTAGAAGAGTATGTGGATTTAAAGTGTCAATCCCAACAAATCATTAATTATTATTCATATATTTCGGCAACTAAATTCAGGTAATAAGACCAATGGCCAAGATACGAAATAAATACAAGGCATCATGAATTGACGTGATAGCGGATTACTATTAATTAGTCTATTTTTTACATCTATTTATGTTTCCAGTCTGTGGACTGGGTCCGATTTTTTTTATTCAAGCCATGTATTTTCTATTCTCGGCTGACTAGGTCTGTCTTGGCCTCCTATGTTTTATAATCTATCTTAAGACTAGTACAGGCACAACAGCCAGTTCCCAGCTGTTAATTTATCAATATGAGAGGGTTAACCCATATTTCCATCAATTATACATTTTCGGCCATGCCGGTGTGGCAGGAAATCTTTAGTCTAGGAAATTTTTAGTTAGTGGTTCTTTGACAATGCCGCCTGTCGATACCGCCAATTTTGTTTTTTTAATTTCTTTTCGGACGTTTATTAATTTTATTGCATGTATTTAGTTTATTGTTAGTATGGATAAATACTGCCTATTCAGGCCTTGGGAAGAGCAGCCAACATCAAAAAGTCAAGATTCTCTTTTACACGAAGATAGCAGCAGGGATGAAGGTACACATTCTTAAAACTATGCCAATATTTATTGTTAGTTTGTATCAAAATAAGACAAGACTCTCGTTAATGGGTAGATTGAGTTTCGAATCTTGGTCGGGTGTAATAAGGGCAGTTTTTAAATAATTATAACTACAAAGTTAGGCTAAAATATGTAATTTTAAACTAAATTTAGTTGTATAATATAGAGGCTGGTGGGGCTGTAATTCATGTGTATAAGTTGTGTGTTAAGTGTGTTAAAGATAAGCGTGTTGTCAAGACTTATTTTGTAACAGTTAAAATAATTTTGTTGTACAATTTGGATTTTAGCGAGTATTTTTATGAACAGTTCATAAATAATAACCTACTTATTTGTCATTTGCCTACTCAGCGATGGTGGAAATATTAATCTTAAATATAAAATGACCCAAAATGTATAGCTTTTTTATTTATTTTTATTTAGGAAGTCATGAAGCATGGACATTTATCAAAATCTAGAGTTCGATTTTTTGACGATCAAAATACTTTCTATCTCCAAGGGGTCGAGAAAGTAAAAACTCCAAAGAGCTTTAAGGGACATCCATTTTTTTAAAAGTTAATGACTACTTTAAATAAATTCTTAAGACTTACGGCATTCTATTCATTTCAGAGGAAGGCCTTTCTAAATAACTTATAGGGGCGTGTGACTACTCTATAATTATTATAATATAATTTAGAATGTTATATATTTGTATGTATGTTTAAATTTAAATCATATTTATGGGAGTTGCCAGAGTAAGAATATTGTGTAAAATATTCAAAGGCTTTTGACATAATATGCTAATTAATTGTCTTTCTTTTTTCCTTTTTAAGATAGGATTTAAAAAAAAACACTGTTGTTGATGCGGTGAAGGCGTTGGTAAATAACTAAGGTTTGAGAGGTTTAATAAAGTTATAATAATATCGACACGAATTTCCTAATCAACATTGAGATTATTAAACTGCTGTTCGGTATCAAAGAGATGCCGTTTTTATGAGTGCGTGCCGATGCTGTACTAGAGTCCTTCTTCCATTCAGACTAATAATATCCTGGACTAATGTTTTCCGCTTACACCGGGAATCGAGCCCGGGACCCTTAGCTCAGTAGACAGACACGCTACCGACTGAGCTAATGTGTTGGACCATAGATTAGTCTATAGAAATAAAATAATTAAACATATTTTATTTCAATATTATGGCCAACTCGACGTTGTGCACTTTTTAGGCAGTACACGTGAATTTTATGAACAGATTCACCAGCACCTGACTTACAAACTAGTTTGATTCTAGAACAGACACAACATCCAGTCCCCCAGACGTTCAATGCGAGCAACAAACTAAATAGATAAGCTCTTGTTCTCTAGAAAGTAAAACGACTAAAGCTTGTGTTAAGAATCAATGACGTGACTACAGTCTGCGGATGTTTCTCGAACCACAAATTGGAAACCACGCGACAACCCGAATTCTCTTCCGAGGGCGGAAAAAAAAGAACAGAATATTATTTCATTGAGTTTTCTGTTCACGGCAAAGCGTTTATCTTTCAGCGACTGGTTACCATGGCAACGACCAATCAAGTGGAATTAACTCCGTGCCAGAGATAACTTTGCATCCAATCAGAGGGAAGGGAGGGTGATAGAGAATGTTTATCGTGGAGGGTGAGAGGGGGGAAGACCTAGACTGAATAAGAGAGCGGAGGAGTACCAGAGCAAGGGAGAAAGAGAGTGAAAGGATGAAAATGTGTGACGTTTTTAATAAAATCACGTGATTGGTGAAGCGTGGTTAGTGAAAATCTGGTGAGTGGAGTAGAGAGGGTGAGAATACACGAGGGTGTATAAGGGGGGGGGGGCTGTCAAGAGAACATTTTGACACTTTTTTTTTTTTGTTAGGTTAGGTCGTTTGGAAAATGTGGTCCAGAGTTTCTTATTTCTGTTACATGTGTGAATAAGTAAGTCTATTGTATTGTCACTCAGTTGTAGGTGGCTCTCTTGTCAGCAGATGTCATTTTTAATTGGTTCCCCCTCCCCCCTTCAGTTAATAGGAAAATAGTAAGGTCCAGTGCAATGTACCCTTTATCGGATTTTGTAGCTGAAATAGCGCCAAAAAGATGTTGCACTCAGATTAAAAATTAAAACCACTTTTAATAAACAACATTTTGTGTTTACTGGGATAAATACAAAACTATTTTACATTATTATGACAGACTTGTAGGCATAGTTTAAAAGTTGAAATTTCCCACTCTAAAAATTAAAAATAAATCTATATATTATGGTTGCTCACTAAGACCTAAATGTCCGGGAAACGAAAGGTAGCTAGTGTCAGAGTGAGGAATGGATCTTTGGGAATCGAATGATGTCATATAATATGGAGGGTGACCTGGTGGTCTAGGGGTAAGGTGTCAGACCTCTGTGCTGTAGGTCCGGGGTTCAATCCTCGGTCCGGCACAGATTTATTGATTGCCAAACCCTTCCTTCACCTCTGACAATATGTGTATTAATCACAACTTGTGAATGTGTGGAATGCCAGGCCTCCACCGTGGTTCGGATTCCCTACGTTAAACTGTAGGTCCTTCCATTTCATCTCACAATCACCCTATCATTACACATTAGCGTAAGCGCGTATAATCCGAACGGGTAGTAAGACGCGGTGCTAATAATATAATAATATAATAATATAAGTAATAATAATATAAATATAATAATAATAAAAATATAGGGGAGCCACAACACAACTTGTATTATCATTTGTATTTCCTCCTTCCCTTGTTTGTTCTCCTACTGACTGACAGCTCCACCCAATAACGTCATAAATCCACATGGTTTCTGGCGTTTATGAATTTCTGTTCGACCGTCCACCATAAGAATTCAAAATAATGTTTTAATACCAGACAGTTGAAATTGATATTTTTCTTTAATTTTTTATGGTTTCTCAGTCTCTCTTCGACCGTGTTGGTGTATTTATTCTATACCTACCCTTTCCGTCTAGCCTTCTTTAGGTTAACCCTTAATAGCCCTCGTGTTTAAAGGGTCAATTATAATTATACATTATAATTATAGCTATTAATTATATACTCACCTTTCGAAAATTTACAATAGCTGTCCACACTGCTGTCATGCTTGGATCATACTTTATTGAGACTTTGAGGAGACATAAACAAATTGGGATCAGTTTGTTGATTTTTATAATTTTAAAAGACACTGCTTCCTGGTTGTAACTTGGGTTTACGGGGTAAGGACTAACCCACGTTATATTATAACCATGTTTTAACTGACGACTCAATTATTTTATATGCTACAGTAGTTTATATCTAAAAGACTAAACACTCCTCTAATATTACACTATTTAGCACGATAAAATTAGCAAATCAAAACATAAGGTTACAGGTAACTGACTTATGAACAAAAGTGTAATACATGGCATGCTGTACTAAGTAACATTCTTATGTACAGTACAAACAATATTTTCAAAATTCTTTCATTTTCACTTAAAGCAATAACTTCATAAAGTCACCGTTTATCACTTCTTTAAAATATCAGTATTTTTTAATTTTTTGAGAGTATTTATTTTAAGAATATATTTTTAGCGAGACTAACTTCTTAGTCTTTACTTTCCTCAACATCCCGCTGTACCTCTAACCATCCAAAGAAGTCTATAAACCAGTGGTTCCTAATCTTTTTGAAGTCACGAAACACTTTTAATTATAAGAAAAATTTACGGAACAACCGTGTCAAGGTGTTATTTTTCAATTTAATAGAGTATGATATTCTATTGGTTTAAAGTAAATGCGCTTAACAGGTTTAAATTTGTTAGCGTCATAGCAGCTAACATCACTCAAAACTGTTGTCATGTGGGGTATCTTTCACCAGCGGAACACTTGTAACCAGTTCACGGAACACCTGTTGAAAACCACTGCTCTAATTCTTGTAGTGCTTCCTTATCTTTATAGATCATCTACTAGCTCCTCTTCCAATTCCGTTCTACATCACTTTCCTACGTGTTTTTTCTGTTTATAACGCTTTCAACAGTTTTTTTTTTAAATCCGTGAGGCACCTATTCTTCGGGGATAAAGAAAGACCCGTGGTATAATGGACTGTATTATAACCGAGTAGCAGCTATGGTTATTCTTAAATTTTTTAAAATAGGTTAAAACAGTTTCACTGGTCTAAATTCCTCTGTTTTCTATATCAGAACAAAGAAAACTGCACAATGATATGGCATTTGATTCTACATGTTTTATCCACCGAGGTTATGGTTTAAATTATCCGTGGTTGTGATACGGGCTTTTCAGGGTATACATATATGTATGTATTTGTATATTATTATATATATATATATATATGCATGTATATATGTATACGTATGTATATACAGTTATACGTATACATATATGTATAGGTATTTTTATATATGTAGGGTCTATAATTATATGCTATTATTATATTATATTCATATAGGCTATATTCATATATTTATGTATATATTTATATATATGCCTATATATTAGTATATAATATATGCCTATATGTACAGGTACATATACATATATGCATGTATAACATGTTAACTTATACAAGTTATACACACACATGGATCTATAGAAAGTGGAGGCTAATCAGGCCTACTTCATTTTTTATAAATAATATTTAAACTAATTTGCCCTCACATTTCTGATGGGGTCTTACATTGTTTTCACTATTCTTATTAATTTCACCACGTCTTATTACTCATCCAGGCTATTCACATATTTACACTAATAGATCAGGATGAGTAAGGTATAATTTAGAGGAAGTAAACTTGTGTTTACTTGGATGAAGAGTGGATAACTATTGAGGGAAAACACTCAAATTAAATTCAGCCAAGATTTAAACCCTGACCTTTCCGTCACCGGTAAAATAGACTAGATAAGTCGAACATTTAGTCCACGTTTCTACCGATTAGGGCCAAAGTTTTCTATTCTTTGTTATTTTGTTGTTGCTGTAACGATATAATATTTTGAAATATTTTAGTGGACCCAAATTTTCTACTCGCTATTTATATTATCTTTTCTTTGACTCTGAAAATGTATTCTTACATTGATAAGTGTAACAAAACACCTTGTAATATGTTAAAAATATACTTGAAAACATTGCAAAATCCCAATAAATGTTTTATCTTAAAATAACTACAGTCCAATTTTCCTAGGAACGGCCTTTTAGAAAATACAAACTGTTTTCTGTCAACTACTGTTAACTTTTTACGATAGCAAATTATCTTTGTTTATGATTTTTATCAACGTGATAGCTGTAGATGTTATGATCAGACTTATGTATATGTAATATATAACTAGCAGCCTTTCTAGCTGTCAGTTAAAGTTCTTCCCGTTGAAATCTGCACTGTAAATGATACAGAGGCATGCAAGGGTGTGCCCTTTCCATTAAAAAAAAATCATTTTCATCCGCTTATTCCAACTCATTAACTACGTTAATACTCGCTTCAGTGGCGCATAGATCTAAGACGTCATTCTTGAAACTGACTAGACAGTCGATGATGGGGGAAATTGAGGTTTTATCTAAGTCGGGCGTACCTATGATGGTATTTCTTAAATTGTTTTCCATTCTCCCTCCACACAAATGTGGGTACACTCCTCTAAATCCAACCTTCCTCATCCTTACCCCATTACCGTAATTAGTACATAGGGGTGTGTCTTGAATGGGTAGTAAGATACAGCGCTAAAATATTACATCTGCGTGGAGAGAATGAGGTCCGTATTTATAGTTGATATTCGGACGTCGGCCAATCCCCCATTAGTTCTGAGTTGCTTGTATTTTCGTACACTGGGAGGTAATATGACATACAGTCCCTTAAACTTTGATTTCACATGGAATCGAACCAAATCATCGCCTTATAATATATATATTCAGCGTTTATGCCTTAACAATTATAGACCTATCCCAACATTAAGCCTTTTTAACACTAACATACACCCGCCTCGGTGGCGTAGTTGGCTAACAGCCAGTCGTGTTGAGCCAGACCACCGAGGTACGGGGAGATCGAGGTTCGAATCTCGGTCGGGTGAACTGGGGGGTGGTTTTCGCTAAATGGTTTTCACTCTCCCTCCCACGCAAATGCGGGTTCACTTCCTCTAAATTCAACCTTGCCAATTCCTAATCCATAAGTGTAATTAGTACTTAAGCGTATAACCCGAACGGGTAGCAAGACGCGGTGCTAAATAATAATAAAAATAACAGTAACATAAAATGTTGTCAACTTTTGTACAAATCCCAGTGACATGATACATTATTCCATTAACATGACAATACCTTGCTACAAGTCCCATTTTCTGATAACTTCCCCCTCGCCTGCACACCCCACGGTTTTCAACCCCCTTATCAACCCCCATTCGTGCTCCACCCTCTACTATATTTAAAAAGAGAGCTATACAAGGCTGCCTGTGCTTACTGAGGGAAGCAAGATTTGAAAAAGCTACTCGAATAAACGACACAAGATACTTTTAAACAAAAACACACACACGTATACAAAGAAAGAACATCAACTTGTTTTGAATGGAGGACGTATTTATGTCTACACTGTTTTAAACTGTATTATTTGTTTAAATTACGGGATGAAACGCATTTTAAATTTGGATAAGAATACAAAATAGATGTTTAACATTCAAGAGATAACAATTTCTGGCCAATTTCAAACAATTTGTTTAAATATATACATTTGTCTTACAGACAAAATAATCTTTCCCCAGCATCAGTTAGCACGCGGACTAGAGTTCAAGCTTATATAGTTAATTTGCCCTTGACGGTGAGGTCAAAGTTTGAATCGGTTTAAGTGTACTGAAGGGATTTTTCCCTAAATTATTTTCTACTCATCCTTCCAAGCAGATGCGAAAACATTTCCCTTAAGTGTTACCTTCCGCATCCTTACCCCATCAGTGTAGTTAAATGTAAATAATACGGACGAGTAATAAGATGAGATGGAAAAAATGACCCTAGTTTGGCATATCCTACGTTACCTGTCTGGTTATTTAATCAGGAGTTGGCTGCTTCAGAGCAATTTAGTCTCATCAGTACCTAGGCCTACGAATACATACTCATTTATAGAATTATTATTGTCCCTAGTAGAATATTTAATTGTTTGACAAATGGTTAATTTCTTGCGTATGAGATATTTCTATTAGGACCGTCTATGGGAGATTTCAATTATCTATATTAATAAAAGTATTATGGTGTCTGTATGTATGTCTATCTGTCGGTATAGTTTTTAGCACTTCTCAATTAGCTTAAAAAGCTGAAATTTGGTGAAATTGTAGAGGAACCACTTTCAAACTTGAAAACAAATTAAAAATTAAAACTGTAAAAAAAATACGTAGTTTATTTAATCATTTAAATTTGTTGATTTGTTATTTGCACTTCAAAACTAAGGAAAAACTAAGATATTTCAATATATTACATATACAGGATATTCCCAGGTTAAACAGTAAAACTTTGGGAAGTGGTAGGGGATTAAAAAACTAAATCAAAATGTTCTTGGAGACTTTTGATCGTTTTTGCTGCTTTTTCTAACAAACACGAAAAAACTAAATAAAAACACGTTTTTTGTTTACTACTTTAGGATTTATTCCCAGTAAATTATCTATGTTTTGTAGATCGAAGGTCATTAACAGGCTTGTGTTTTCAAGGTTAACTGCACTCAGTTCTATTGTGCCAGATAATCGTTAGTTTATTTCATCCTCTTAACTAACAATCAGGCCTCATACGTACTTGAGTAGTGAATGCCGATATGGTATTTGTGTACGCGTTTTGCAACTGGAATGCTAACCCTGCTCGCCGTGAGTACAGCTCGCGATTTCCGAACAGAAGATCAAATTTAACATTTCAACGACTGAGGAAAACTGGGTAATTTAATATTGTGTCCCAAGTTGTTATAGTTTTTGCACCGTTGCATAATTAAGGCACAACCACCATATCGTAACATTTTGACCAAAATATATCAACAAGTACCCGGAGATCTGGTTCTGGGATAAGAATTTTACCCACAGTCATATGGAAGACAATATCAGCCGAAAAGCGTCTAATTTTAGCGTTTTTTTAATCCCATTTACCGGGTTAACAATGCTAACCCATTTATTCACCATGTTTACGCTTTTTGTTCCGTTTACCCTATTTACACAGTTTATCTTATTTAGCCCACTTACCATATTTAATTATGTACCCCGTTTACCCTATTTGGCTCATTTATCATAATTATTTACCCCGTTTACCCTATATAGCTCATTTACTATATTTACCCCGTTTACCCTATTTATAATTCTTACCACATTTACCCTTTTCCCCATTTACACATCTTTTTAATCTTTTTGCTCTCTTAACCTTTTTTTGAACTTTCGGCACTTTTTCTCTTTACCCCTATAGCTTCCATACCCTTTTTATTTTATTGGATTTTGTTTTTTCCTTATTTATTATTTTTGCCATTTTTGTCCTTTTTGCCCTTTCTACCATTTTTTAACTTCTTGCCATGTTTACCCTTTTTCAACCTCTTTACAATTTTAGTAGGTTTAGTCTTTTTCACGCTTTTTAAATATTTTTTTACTATTTAAAATTTTCTCAATTTTCTCGGCTATAGCTATTTTTAACTCTTTTTAACCTTTTTAGTCTTTTTGCATTTCCTACACCTTTTTACATAAAGCCCGGGCGAAATCTTATAGTTTAAAAGGTTAAAAAAAAGTATAAAAAGTTGTAAAAAGATCAAAAAAGGTCATATATAGTAAAAAAAGGTAAAAGGCAAAAGGGTAAAAAAGGCAAAAAGGGTAAAAAGGCAAAAAGGATAAAAAATGGCCAAAGTTTAAAAATGCAAAAAGGGTAAAAAGGATAAATAAAAATAGTCTAAAAGCTAAAAGAGGTTAAAGGGATAAAAGGGATTAAAGTGTATGAAGGGCCAAAAAGGAAAAGTGTTGTTAAGACAAAAAGGGTTAAAAATGGACAGAAAGCATCAAAATTTAAAAAAGGGTAAAAAGGGTAAAAAAGCTTAAAAGTATTACAATGTTGAACGTAAATCTAATTAATTCTGAAAATTGAAAAATGACACTTGGACATGGGAATAAAACCTGGGACCTTTGGCTTAGTACGCCAATGCTCTAACCACTGAGCTATCCAGGGATCGTCCTGTGCCCGGGGTCATTCTTCATATTTTAAGGCAGAGTCTATTATGGACGTGCGGAAATCGTCGGCTACAAGTACAAGCGAAGCATGGGTCAATCTTCTTAACCGTTTAATAAATAAATCTCACACATAGGTAACGTTAAAAATCTTTGTTTGATTTTCTCTTACATTTACAAACTAAATAATCAGATAAATAAATTAAGGCTTCCATTAAAAGACTGCTTAAGCTACAGAGAAATCAAGGATATAATATAATAAAATATTATGTTTATTTGTGAGATAATAATGTAACTTCAAGACCAAGAAAATTTACAGAGCGACTTAGGGATACCTGAAGGTGAGCACCTAAGGTGTTTTCTTTTAATATTTTTACCTATATTGAGAGCCTTACTAAGGGCTGACCTTGGCAAACGTGGGGCCCTGGGCAGACCTCATTTGTGAGACCCCAGTTACCTACCTCACTCCACTTTTCCCCCTCAAAATAAAAACTTAGTATTTGTTTAGTGTTATTACAGTAGTTTATACCTACATACCAATGTTCAGCCATACAAGGTATCAGAAAATGACCGAAATGTAATCATTAAGGCTATAAGCAGTGTTTAATACAGATAAGGGTTAATTTCTCCTCAATTGTTCTTCTTTGGATTTTATTCACCAAGAAACTTGATTTGTATGAGAGTTAAAAGCTCAACTGTGCTGAGTTTTAATTATATCAGTTAATGCATTAAAAAATTGCCGTGAGAGATATCCACCACAGACAAACAAAAAATGTAAATCAGTGGAGTTAAGATGGAGAGCTTGATTCAGGCTCGGACTGGCCCGCCGGCCCACCGGCCCTCGGGCCGGTAAGCCCTCGAGTTACTCAAGTTTGCGCCTTCGGCCCAAGCTTCACCTCTTGGGGAAAAATATTACAATGATGCAAAAAGACATTTAGCCCTCCGTTGGTCGAGGGGTGAGCGCAGTGCTCACTAATTTTTTTTGTCTGGCATGTGCAATGAAACAGCGTAGGAACAATGAATCCCAGTATAGCTGCCTGTTGAAATGCTTAGAGTGGTGAAAGGGCTGTGAAGCGATGACGCGAGACCTTTAGTCATTGTCATAATTACATTATGTTATTGTTGTTTTATCGAGCACGCCCAAAGGTGGAAGCAGGGAACGGGGCAGTCCACCCAAAAATTCTCCTTTAGAGCAGTAAAAGCATATTTTGTTTTATTACACTACTACTTTCCCAAACCTAAACGTGTAGTTACTACATTAGCCCGACAGCAGAGGCTTTTATGGTAGGGTACCCCTTGACACTTGTTGGTGGTGAAGTTAAGGTTGCAATTAAAGAGGAAGTGAAAGCTATTTTCTAAACTGAGTTTTTTTACTTACTTCAGGCAATGCGTAAGAAGTAGCGGAGGGGTAGAATGGGTGTGCCAGTCTTGCGGACAAGGGCTGCTCTAAGATTAGTTCAGTTGTGGTATTGCTGTGTTGTTTGTCAGTTGGCGATACTTGTTTGCTCACGAATAATAGCTTAATTATTTTAATTGGGCTGTGTTATTCGTATATTGTTGGTAGGACCAAGTGAAGTGGAATAAGGTTAGTAGACATACAAGTTTACTCCAAACCCAATGCTGTAGCCATGACAAAATTACGGGAAAGGGGAGGGAAGCGTTTGGAGGTGAAGAAAATTTAATAAAAAATGACATGCATCTAGAGAAGCTATCTTGAGTATTTTTTATGGTAATTTAGGGGAGGTACTAAATTCTGTAAGAGCTATACATTTTTTAACATAAATAAGCTTAGGCCTACATAGCTTGCATCTCCCTCCAAGCCCAAATGTACACAAAGAGCTTGTTAAATTAAGGTTTATTCAACCTGGGTTATTCTAGAATTTATTTCATCTCTCCCTAATAAAGCATGAGATTTGATAAAACTAGTACTTGGGGAAAAGTTCGGTTTACCCCTGTCATCATAGTCAAAAATTGCACTCAATACACTTAAAAAGAATTCCAATCTGACCAAATGTTTGACTCTTATATCCATAAGAAACAGCGATATTGAAAAGCAGTGGCACCGGAACGTTTTTTTGACCGGAATGGTGGGTGTGGGGGGGGGCAAAATTACGTTTAATGTCTATGCTAATCTAGGTTGATTAAAAAAGTATGTGATCATAACTTCACCACTACCACTGAGTCACTATTTGATAGGCTCTTCTTGTGTATGTATATATACATTTATATATAAATAACATATTTATGTGTACATAAAAGTTGAAAAAAAGGTCTAAGAAAAGTAAAAACAAAGTAAAGAAAATTTCTCGGTCAAAGTCTTAGAAAAGTGATATTTAGTAACCAATAATATTCAAATTTCAAGACTAATCAAGCCTTTTCAATGTTACTGGTCGCGAGAATTATGATCAAATCTTTTTTTCCCTAAAACTTGCCCCCCACTGTTCCCTCAGCAAGATATCCAAGAGTACGTCTAGCAGACATTGGAGCCACTAGATGGAGGTCAAGAAGCGATGCAACAACCAACATTTTTGGTCGTTCCTATTACTGGTTTAACATTGAAGTCACAAATAACACATCAAAATCAAAAACAGTGTTTGTAGAACTTGTTGTGACACTTTGTATGATTGAAAACTCCCAACAGTTCAACCCAAAGGTATGCAATGAGGCTAATGTACTTCTCCAGAAGTTTCTTTCATTTGAAACCATAATGGTAGCTATGATGTTTCTGTTAATATTAAAAATCACAACACCACTTTCAGACTACCTCCAAACCAAGAATCTGGACTATGCCCAGGCTTGGAGGCTTGTTTCCGCTGCACATAATTCATTGAGGGATGCCAGGGACCAATTCGATCAAGTAGTTAATGCTACAAAGAGATTTGTATTTGTAATGTCAAAAAAAATAGATGAAAGGATAGAAGAAGATCCTTCTCTGGAAGTGGAAAGTATTTGCATTGACTCGGAGCTGCCACGTAAGAGACTAAGAAAGGTCAAGAAAATGCCTGGTGAAATGCCAAAAGATGGTGAAATAGGCTCCTCCGAAGAGGATAGATTTTGAATAAAGGTTTTCAATATTGTTGTTGACAAGCTTAGCCAGAGTATAAAGACCAGATTTGCTGATCAGAAGAACCTATATCTAGACCTTGCTGGTTTCGATCCACGGAGGTTCCCTGAGCTTAAGCAAGGTTTACCAGCAAACGCCTTCAACAAAATATGTGATCTATTACCTAATATTGACAGAGGCAAGCTAACTGAAGAGCTACAATCTTTTTTACAAGATTGGACCCAGATGTCCTCAACATTGAAAGAAGAATATTCTAAGGACATGGATTCAGAAAGTGAAATATCAGAGGAAGCTGAAGAAAATGGAAAATTAAAGACATGTCAATTGCAAGAACCTTGCAAGGTGTGCATAACCTGTGTGTATAAAGTTATCTATGACTACAACATGTACTGTCTCTTGTACACAGAGTTTATAAATATCTACTCACAATTCCTCTAACCCAAGTAAGTTGTGAGCGAGCTTTTTCTAAGCTTAAACTTATTAAAACACGGCTGCACTCCAATCTGACAAATGACAACCTAGAAGCATTCCTCATGATGCAATGTGAGAGGGACAAGCTTGTGGCAATCGACAATGATATGGTTATCAACAGACTCTGTGAACAGAGTGAAGAAATTAAGCGACTTTTAGCAGTGTAGAAAATACAGACTATCTATCTGAGTGCCTATGTTAATTTAAAAAATACTTTTATATTTGGAGTAAATGTCTTTTTATTAGTGCAAAAGAGCAGTAATTTTGTTATGTGTTGGTTAAGTGTCTTTTGATTTTTCAACTATGTATTGCCAAAGTTACATAAACAAAAGTAAAAAAAGGTGAAAAATCTGGGAGCTCGAGGGCAAGGTCCAGGAAAATATTTTTATATAAAAATGTATAATTTTTTCCTTAAATGCCAGATATTTTTCCAATTTGGTGAAATAAATTCTTTTATCCCATGAATTTTCCTTTATATTATATTTATGAAAAATAGCCTATTAAATTCACAATATTTAACAATGCTTTAAGCCACATAGGGGGGAAGATGTTATTTTGTAAGTCCTTGCAGTAACCACTCATATTTATTATTAATGAATATTATTGAGTTCTACTAGCACTCCTATAGTTATTTTACAATAGACAAGTACAGTTTTTTTAGTTCAATAAAATATTTTACGCCCTCTGAAAATTCAAGGTCTGCGCCCTTTTGGAGAGCCCAGTCCGACCCTGGCTTGATTCACTCGTTTAATAAATCAAATCATATGTTTTTATTTGTTATTACACACTGACAATATTTTCTGAATCGCCTATACAGGGAACCTATCATACGAGCACGCAATTAAAAAAAAATATATCCCACTCCAGCTTGTGTTTTACACTCCGTCACCTAAGGAAGCGCGGGGCCCCTCAAAAACCAAGAAAAAATACTACTTTCATTTAGCATAGATTTACTACCTCAGGAAATATTGGGGTGTTCATCTCGGATTTATTATCTTCACCCTCACATTGTGAGTTTTATGCCTTAGCTCCCATGATGAGAAATGTGGATAGCTTCAAATCCAGGAAACCTAAAAAGGGAATAGCTTAGCATGTGTATCCAAGGAAAATTGATAGTGTGATATAAGCACTTTTTTTAACTTCTACATAACCCACCTTGGTGGCGTAGTTGGCTAACGCGCTAGTTTCACGTTGAGCCAGACTACCAAGGACATGGAGATGGAGGTTCAAATCTCGGTCGGGTGAACTGGGGTACTTTTTCCTAAATGGTTTTACACTCTCCCTCCACGCAAATGTGGGCTCACTTCCTCTAAATTCAACTCTCCCAAACCCTAACCAATTATCGTAATTAGTACTTAAGCGTATAACCCGAACGGGTAGTAAGACGCGGTGCTAAAAAAAATCTTCTACATACATTTCTAGCTTTACAGCTAGGACTATTTGACTGCTGCCACGGCCATCTCCAAAATCAAGAAAAAAAAGCAAGCTGAAACTTAGAATAGGCCTGCGTAAACAAATAAACATACAACTACTGTACACAAATTTGGATTTAATGGGTTTAGTTGTAGTGGACATCTGGCCACAGTGAATCTAGTTCGTTTATTCCATCCCGCTTCGACGACTAAGGCGCTACTCTTGAGATAGAATATACCGCCAGTGATGAGATAGGGGTTCGATACCGGTCGGGTGTAATGTGGGTGATTTTCATTAAAATCATTTCCCACTATCTCGCTCTATCCACGCCAATGCGGTTACACTTCCTCTAAATTCAACCTTGATCATCCCTAACTCATTAGCGCATTTAGTAAATAAGCGTATATAACCCGAATGGGTAGTAATACGTGGTGGTAAAAATAATATTCAGACATACATACAATTTAATTTATGTTAAAAATTTCCTTTATTATGAACCATCATCATCGGTTTTAGTATACCTTAAACCAAAAATCCTCAAAGGAAAATGTAACTCTAACATTCTTTGAATACAAACCAATATTGGTGTTTGAACTTAAGACTTGAAAAAACTGTTTCTCTACCAAAGTTATTCTGGTTGTACTAAAATATTATTGAATGGGAAGGGGATCAAATGTTGAGGTGCTGACAACCAATGCACCCTACCAAATGGGCTTAAGCTTCAAACCATGATTGCAGCAAGCAAAGACAGGTTACTTCTGTCACTGCCCGAGCTTGAACTAGTAATATTTGATAGCCCCGACCCCAGGATAAGGATTGATAGATAAAATATTCTTAAAAGATGGTAAAAGGCTATTGGTTTTACTATTGGACTTTACATAAAAAGATAGTACGAACAAAAAGTATTCACAAGATGTACAGTAAATAATTATAAATTCTATGACTAAGCCTTTGTTCCATCTTAAAGCCCCATGAGCCCTATCCCTTATTCATTTAATTTGTGTGTATTGCAATGTAATTTGATGTTAACAGCTGTTACTACCGAAGATAAATACAAGTCCCAATTCTTCTGACAAGAATTCAGAAAATGGGTCAACCTTTTACTAATGTTTTGATGAACTCGTTCTGTTCGTCCATTTCCTTAGGGATGTCCTGGTGTTGTTCTTAATTTTTTAATTTTCAATAATTTACACAATTGTGTTAATAACTCTTACATAAAATTACTACCTTGATCTGAGAGTATACTAGCCATAATTCCAAATCTAGGAATCCAATCTATAGTTAAAGATCTAGCGACAGATTCTGCTTTCTAATCTTCTAAGGGTGCCCTCACCAAATATCTTGAAAAAGGGTCTAGAATGGTCAAAAATTATTTTTTTTACCAACTTTTTGGTAGGGGTACAACTATATCCACCCCGATCGCATCAAAAGGACATTTATTTTAACCTCAGATAATTTTACAATTTTTTTGTGTAAGCCCTCTCACGCTCCTTCTATTACAACTGTCACATTTCCTTACATATGCATCTATGTTATTACTCCTTGTCGGACACCAGTACCTTTCCATGATACTCTGGCTGGTATTTCTTTATCATAAATGTCCTAAACGCGAGGAATTGTGGTTCTCTCGTAGCTCCTCCCTCACTCTTTCTCCAGGCACGACGATCCTTAGTCGTTGGTTGGTTTTCCTATAGATAACAAATATATTTTCAAATAATGGCAAATCCTACCATTAATGACATTCCAAAAATCCTGATTTTGATCTTTCCGAAAACTGTCATCTTTTATAATTGTGGTGACTATGACTTTTCTGGATAGCGTATTCTGCGTTCCCATAGGTTTTTCCTGCTCTATGCTCAACTTTATAGCTTCTCAACTTCAATATCCACCTCATCAGGTGACTACTTGGGGCTTTCAGAATGAATAGCCAAGCTAATGATGCGTGGTCTGAAATCACTGTAAAGGTCGGAAACACCTCAAGTTTTAGCCCAATCTCTATAATAGTTTCGGATCGAGCCCAGGTTGCAAATAGATAGATGTCAACGTGAAAACAACCTTTTGGTTTCAGGGATCATGAAACATAACCATTTATCAAAATCTCTAGTTCGATTTTTTACGATCATTCTCTCCAAGGTGTCGATAGAAAGTAAAAATTATAAGAGAGCGATGAATGTAGGGAGTATTTGAGTAATTGTGTGGTGAAGATGTAAGAAAGTAGCAGAAAATAGGAAAATTTCCATGGTGAATTAAAGAATTAACGAGGCTGAGGTGTTAAAAGTTATTAAATTGTTAAAGAATGGCAAAGCTACGGGCGCAGATGGGATCACAAAGTAAATTCTTAGTGTGGGGCATGGTGATTTTTGCCAGATTGTGTTAGTTGTTCAATGTATTTGTTGGGATTTCGAATGCACCCAATCACTGGAAGAATGCTATAATTGTTCCTTTATACAAAGGAAAATTCAGTAAGAAAGAATGTAAGAATTAATTATATGGCAATTAGTCTGTTGAGTACTATAAACAAATGTTTTGAGAGTCTTAATTGAGAGGATGCGTAAAAAAAAAGCTGCGGACAAGATTTGAGGTGTTGAATGTTGTTTGCATGCCAGGTAAAGTTTGCATGGACCAGATATTTGCATTGAAACAAGTGATTGAGAAATGTATGGCAGTACGGAAGAAAGTTTATTGTGTATTTATTAATCTGGATAAAGCGTACGATTGGGCGAGCAGGATTATGTTGTGGAATGTTCTGAGAGAGTATGGTGTGGATGCATGGTTGGTAAATGCAATTATGGCGCTGTAGGAGGGAGATAAAACGTGCGTTAGTGTGGACGGGGTTTCAAGTGAATGTTTTGGCATTGAATAGGGTGTTAGACAAGGTTGTGCTATGTCCCCATGGTTGTTTAATGCTTTCATGGATAAATGTATGAGGGATAATTGTGATGATGCAGTTGTTGTACCTACAAATGGATAATGTGAATGTGAGAGTGCCATTATATGCATATGATGCAGTATTAATGGATGAGGATGAAAATGATTTGAAGACTTCATTAAATTATTTGAATGTGGTGGCAGACAGAATGGATCTTCGTATGAATGTCTCCAAAACGAAGATGATATTTTTGATAAGGACTGATCAGGAAATTATTGTCAGCTTAGTATAAATGTAAAAATGTTAGAACAAGTGAAAGATTTTGTGTACCTAGGGAGACATTTTTGTAAAAAATGGAAGAATAGAGAGTGAAATCGACAGACGGTGAATGTATTTCGGACAGTAGTTGGATGTATGTAAATTATTGAAAAGAATTAAGTAGTATTAAAAGAGGCAAAGATGCAAGTGTATAAAAGTGTGCTAACGCCAACATAGTTTTATGAATATGAGGTGTGGATTTGTCAGGAGAAACACAAGATCAAGATAAATGTGGTTGAAATGAGATATCTAAGAAATGTATGCCTAAAAACTCGTATGAACTTAGTCAGTAATGAATGGGTGGTGAAGGAGTGCAGTTTGAAAAGACATCCAATAGGTGAATGTGTGAAAGAAGCGTCCTAGATAATTTTGGGCATGTTGAGAGGATGGGTAGGGATCGAGTGATTGATTCAAAAAGGCAAAAGGATTGGTGGGGCTGAATTCGTGTTTACTCGCAGGTCTATTATCTATTACAGTTCTGCTGGCTAGTGAACGTGACCCAACTAAGCAATGAGAATAATTCTCCTAGTTGGTGTTCATGTCCCAACTAATCTATGTTGATAATCCCCATAGTCGATGACCATGGCCCAACTAAGCTATCACAATAATCACCCTGGTTGGGGACCGTGGCCCGACTAAGCTATGACGATAATATACTCTAGTCAGTGGCCATAGCCCAACTGCACTATGACACTTTTGGGACAAGGTGTCCGTAGCCCAATTAAGCTCTTGCGCTTTTGGGACAA
The DNA here is from genome assembly GCA_033556935.1 of Timema podura. Lineage (NCBI taxonomy): Eukaryota > Metazoa > Arthropoda > Insecta > Phasmatodea > Timematidae > Timema > Timema podura. The sequence goes on from JAVRXN010000011.1 coordinate 26,303,482, forward strand.
GGGATCCGTGTCCCAACTAAGCTCTTACTGTGGCCCAACTAATCTATGACGATAATACTCCTAGTTGGGGACTTTAGCCCAACTTTGGGACAAGGGGTTCGTAGTCCAACTGTAATGCGCTGAAAACGACAACCCCTGAACATAATCATTTTTTTTTTCATATTTACACTATCAAAATGTACAACAAATGAAAAAAGAAGGAAAAAAGCTTTGAACACTTCACACCACATTATTCTTTCCATAACCCCCTTCTTACCCCTCTTCACACCTTTCCTCTCTTACCCATTCACACGGTTTCTGTTTCCACACACCACACACACACACACACACACACACACACACACACACACATATTTTCAAACCAACTGTACTCACATATCTTCCTTCCTCCTCCCCCTTCCCTTCCTTTTAGGGCGCTGGGTCCCCCTCCTCCCCCTGCCATCCCACCAGTGAGGAAACACATGAGCGGAGCGAGGCGGCGCAAAACACACCACTACCACCGCCGTTCAGCCCGCCTCGCGCGCCACAATCCAACACAGTCGTCTTCACTGTTACCACGACAATCGGACGTGTTTTCTCTCGCCGGGGGACAAGAACGTTCTTTACCCTGCTCTGCTCGCTTGCCCGTTCATCTGGAATCTTCTCTCTATCTCTCTCTACACACCGAGGGAGTCTTTAAAAAATCACAAGACAGGTAAAAAAAATATATAAAAGAAATAAAATGAACATAGAAAGGAAGGAATCAATATTTCATTGTTCATTTGATTTGATTTGGAACACTGCACCCTTCTGTTACCTTTATTTCAAACATCGATTAACTTTTTTTCTCCTCTCTTCTTTTATCTTTTTTACTATTATTATTATTATTTCCACTAGACTTAGAATCTTCTCCCTCTTTCCTTTGCTTCTCCCTTTTTTTCCCCCCCAATCTTTTAGACACTCTTTCTCTCTTCAATTTTCTTTTTATTTCAACTTTTAGTGTGTTTTTTTTTTCACATTATTTGTCTTGTTGAAGCTACGTTCAAAATGTTATTCACTCCGTTACCTTGCCAACTCGCATTTCAAGCCAAGTGTCTAATCGAATTCTGGAGCCATGTTTAATTGAGTTAAACAGGGCAAGCTGGAGAAGATGCTGTTGGGGGGGGCGGGGGATTTGATTTTGAGTTCTTGCTTGGACCTCGTGGATAATTTGTGTCCTAGATACAATGCTCGCATTTATATAAATGGATTTGTTTTCATAATAATATATATATTTATAAGTTATGTTTATTTATAATAATAGGTAGTGTAAAAAATGTTTGTTTTGTAAATAATGGTCGAGAAATCTAGTTTTTTATTGTTATATAAACTGTGAAAATTGTCGGCTCAACGATTTTAAAGATTTTTTTCAAGTTTGACTTTTTTTTTTTTTAGAAATAAAGAAAATGGTAGATAATTTATTTTATGAACGAGGACAGGTTATTCTCTTATATTTTGGAATCCAAGTGTTTTTTTTTATCACTTCCTTTATTTCAACTGCAAGAATTGCAAGACGAAGACTATTTCTATAAAGAAACTTTTCCCTCGGTTGTGTTCTCGCATACTTGACTGGACAAATTTTTGCGCCAAAACTCAATGAGTCGGATATGAGCACGCAAATCTCCAAGTGGTGGGCACTTAGTGGTGCGTGTAACCTAGGATATCAAGCGCGGCGAGGAATAGAGAGGGAGGAGGGAATGATGGGGTGGAGGGGGGTGTTTCTCGAGTCTAGAGAGTAGGGGCGAAGGCAAAGTTTTTATTTTTCTTTGGAAGCGGAACTGGTTAGTTTGACCAGTGTTGGAAAGACTTGTGGTAGTCTTGAAGTGTCAGCAGGGATTTGTATCATTTACCGGATTACATACGTTGTAAGAAACCTCGTGGCAAATAACTAAAAGATGGCTCTTTTATATTAGCTATTTCAAATTAACTCTTTTTTTTATCGTCCATTGAATTTTTAGGGCTACGATTAGCCAAATTAGTTTTGTGTTTTAACTGACGAATCGTGTGATTTTTTTAAATCGATTGTTTATTTAAATTTGTACATATTTAGGCTACTCATTTTAGGATAAGTAATAGATTTCGACTTTGTTGTTATGTATTTGTTTATGAAATTTATAGATAAATTATCCTTATTAATAAAGCTCACAGGCTAGATTAAGTGTTTATTTTAACTTTGTAGTGATAATAGCTAAGTCATGTTATTAATTTTTTACAAATTTTTGTTCAAATATTTATTTATATGACAATTTTTAAACCAATTATGACTAAAAAATGATTAAAAAATAGATTTAAAAATAAATTTAAATTGTAACTTATACATGCCATTATAATCTACTCTAAATGATTCCAAGACTATTTGTTATAATAAACAAACCTATGTTAAGTAAAAATAAATTAAAAGGTATAAAGGCCTATAGAGATAAAGTTGTCATAGTGCAACAAAAAAAATTGTTAGGATGTTGCTCTTAATTAAATATTTATCTTTACCTATAAATTATAAGTTTGTTATAAAAATGTGTAGGCAATATCTAAGTACAGGTGAACTATTATATGACTTTCAATATAATAATATCATAATCTTACGTTTTGTTCCTAAGAGCCTATATCATTAATTCAATAAAAAATATTAGTGTGCAGATTTCATTAAACATATTCAAAAACCATATTCTAAATTATGTTAGATGTAGACACTTACTAAAACATAATGCATTTTTACTCTGGTTTAAGGGCACGAAATATTTTAGAGGATTTAATCTTGTGTGAATATATCATACTATCAATAGAACTTTGTATTTTAAATGGGGGGATAAAAGACCTCCACTAAAAAACTAAGACAAACTACAATCTACCATTCTTTTTATATCAGTCTATTTTGTGACTCGAAAATTACGGCTTACAACAGGTTGAGGAAATCATTGCTGTAATGTAACTTACTTGTTTGTTATCCTGTTTAGAATTTTAACATTTTAACAAACATTTAGCCTTCTTGGATGAGGAAATACTTGTGAATATGGACTAGAGATTGCGTCTTTACACCATATAACTATTGATCACTATTTAAATTTTCTTCTAAATCTAATCCTTGCATATACATTTTCTAATTCCTATTAGAAATAAACGAAATAATTTTTACAGCTTGTATGGCATGTTCAATTAAAAGCTGTGTATACATTTGTGTTTAACAAATTAGCAAATTATAGTTTCAAAACTAAAATTATGTTTAGGGGCCTAGTGAAAAAAATGACAGATAAATTCAAATTATTTAAATTGATCTCATTTACAGTAAAATATGTGTAGCCTAGATAGTTTTGATGATTAATGCACAATTAAATTACTATTGTTTTTATATTTCAAAATTGATGCTGTTATAACTGGTAACACTTATAGTTTAACAGATTATTTTTCTAAACAATTATTAAAACTGTATATATTTTTAATATCTTATCTAAAAAAAGAATATTACCATTTTATTGTGTAATTTCTCTAAATAATTGGTAATGACTATAAAAATGTAAAGTTAACTGTGAGCATAATGATTGTAAAGTACATTTTGCAGAGTTATCAAAATAGTTTATTGATTACTTAAAATATCAATTTGAAACTTTAATTTTTTTTAATAAGATCATCAATCAATGTATTTATTAAATCGTTTGAGGAGGCTAACAAAGTATTTAAAGCATTATTTAAATATCCCTATAGCTTAATAATCTATATAAATAAAATTAAGAGTTTGTATGTCTGTCATGAGCGTTGCGAGATATCTTCCGCACAGAGGTATGAAATAAAAAAAAAAAAATAGTCCTTGTGCATAAACATGTGCACCTCAAAGCTATAATTTTAAAATTTGAACTAGATTTTTTAAATTAAAAAAAAACTAGCTTGAAATAAATAAAATTAAGTATTATTTTCTTTCTATTTTAAGCAAAGAAAAGTGTTGCCAGGGGTAACCACGCAATGGATTACATGGTTACCCAGGGCAACGCCAAGTACTTCTGCTAGTGTGTAGTAATAATATATTAATCATAACAACACAATACATGGTCTAGTATAAGTTAGCAAAAGTTATGTGAGTTTAGGATAGGTTGGTTTTTAAAATGAGAACGACAAATTTGGTCGAAATCCAATTAATATTTTCCTTTTACATTTTGCTCTATTTTTTAGCTAGACTACACATTTTATGGCAATATCAACTTTTTAGCTCAATGAAAGCCCGTCACTTTAATTAAAAGAAAATATTTTAAATTTAAAGCATATCACTTCTTTTATAAGTCCGTGTGTTTTTACAAGTGTTGCTTGATACTTCATTTTACCTTTTGATCACCAAATATTTATTATATATTATTATTATTATTATTATTATTATTATTATTATTATTATTATTATTATTATTATTATTATTATTATTATTACTAATACTATCATCTTCAAACATGTTCAACACTATGGACACCCTTTGATAAGATTATATATAATAAAATACACTGTAAAAAATAATATGTACTTATCCTATTACTCCCATATAAAAGTAATATATCTATACAATGTTTGATTGAAATCAGCTTGAATGAATTATTTGGTAGGTTTTAACCTTTATTAAAATTAATTTAAAAGCTGTAATCCAATATTAACCTTTTATTTTAAATTATTTGCATTTTTCTAAAGATTATGACTATATTTATGAATGTATAAGGGGACTTAGAACTAAAAGAACCTATGTGTGATGAGAGTAACATAGGTAGATAATTTATCTTTAGCCAGGAGAGACATAGTAACACAATTTTCCAGCTTGTTGATTACACAAAAACACAAACGATATGAATAGAAGAACTTATCTTTATGTTTTAGTAAAAATATAAACTTAAATTATATAGAATTTATTTTAGCTAATAAATAATTTAAAACAGGCACTTCAATACAATATTTTGATGAGAGCTTTTAAACTACTCAGTTAAAGTGAATGTGCTACATGTTTTTTAAATTATAAACAGATAATTTAGCTAAATTTAGCAAAATGTTTATAATTCCACTATAGCTTTGTCAAAGATAATCAAAATATTTAAATTTGAACCAAGAAAACAGTGTACAAAGTAGGCTAACATTTTCATAAAATGAACAACATTTTAACATCGACCTTTAAACTAGATTTTTACACCAATAGTTTTTTTAGGTTATCGTTGCTGTAAAAATATGTCGTTTGTATGGTTACAATTAACTTAAAAAAGGGTTCTCAATGTTTGGAGAAATTACTACTACCTTACTATGTGTGGTATCAAAACGTAACAAAGGTAAAATAAACAATAGTTAAACTATTGAAATTTAGATTACAAAATAGAAAGATGTGTTAAATATGAGTCTAGATTTGGTAAAAGAAAAAATAAAAAGATGTGAAAAAACTTGGCACTCAAATAATGCTAAACTATCTTCTAAAAACTTAACTCGATATGAATCACCTTGTTTGTATTTATGGTAGGTTTCTGGTAGGAATAACATTATTCGACAGCTGCAAACTTTACTCAAAATATGTTCATATATTCATAAGTCAAGTGACGTGATATTCAAAGGGATAAATAATATTGACCTCTATAAAATTATACTTGTATGTAATATATCCAAAGGGCATCAATACCAATCACAAAAAGTATTTGTATTTTATTACAGTATCAGAATTCTACAATATACCTAACTGGGCATAGCTAAAGCAAGCATAGGCCCAATTAATTTTATTTGGTCGATTAATAATGTAATAATAAAATAATTATGAAATAAATTTTTTAAATTAAGATAACACGCTGACTTACTTATTTCTATTCCAAACAAAAAATTACTAAAACTGAATATGCTATATTTTATTAGTCTAAATACTGTATATGTAGATGTTTTTGGACTAACTAAACTATTTCAATATGGAAACAATTTATATCGTCAATACTGTTAATTTTCATATTTAAAAAGTATTTATGTTTATATATCCTCTATCCGAAAATTTCGGCACTATCATCGTCAACGGTGGCGGCCGCTCGGTCAGTATAGCTCGCTTGCAAACTCACACCATGGAGTTTAAAAAAAATTGTTTATACCCTTTATTAAATTAGGGTCTACATGTGTTGGGTTTTTTGAACCTACGGCCATAATATAACGACTCCAATCTGCATTGTTTGAGCGAGATTTAATATTTTTAATAATAATAATAATAATAATAATACATAATTATATTAATAGGTATCTATTTCTTTTAGGTATTAGATCATTACACATTTTTCCTACTTTATTTTTGTAATATTACAAGGATAGCTTAAGTGTATTTTTTACTGGATATAATTAGCTTGCACGTTTTGAACCAGCTTATTATATCGTCCCATGACTTACAAACTAACTTAATTATATAAAGGATAGCACACCCAGCGTCTTACTCGTCAATCCATCTATGTAAAAGAAGGTAAATTCCATTCATAGTAAATTTATCGACCATTCCGGGAATAGAACTCAGAAAACTCAACTCATTACTGACTACTGATTAAGCTAATTTGCTGGAATATAGTGAAAATACCTTGTATTTGAGAAAATGTGGATAGTTTCTCCGAAATCGGCTATTTAATAAAAATAGCCAATATTAAAACTACTTATTTGTATTTTATTAGTTGATAATGTGTTTTAGGGATACATTACATATTAGTACTCTATCTCCAACCATTTTATGTCCAAGTTTCTATCTCTTGATGGCTCGCGGGCCGCAATACTTTACCGACAATAATGAGCACTTGATATATTATATTTATTTTTCCATCCCAAGTATCTCAGCAGTGATGAACGAACACGAACACTCCCGACTATGTCCGAATGCACCTGGAATAGTACCCCCTCTCTTATCTACTGTAGTCATTTGCTGGTTCAAGGTAAATTTGAATAGAAACGAAACATTTTTCTTCATATAAAGCCAAAATAATTTAAAATTACTATTTATTTTAATATCTAAATCTGTATCTGTCATTTTTTCTCTTGACATAATTTTATATATTTCATAAGCCAGTGGGCCGCGGGTTGAAACCCCTGATCTTGGCCTTCTGAAACTAAAACAACTCGATAAGTTTGATGGATAAATCATTATGACAGGGAGTAAAGTATATATTCCCATCAAATATTGAGTCATTATCAAAATAATATTTCATATCATTGGATATTATATATTATTTTATTCAGTTATAGTAAACTACTATAATATGACCAAGGATTGAGCCTTACTACGAAGTTAGTCTTATATTGACCTAGCAGAGTTGTTGATTTCACAAAAGCACACAAATAATGTCAAACTAGATATAAGAACCTTCAATAGTTCTCAGAACTAATAACGTTTATAAGTGTGTGTGGAACTAAGCCAAGTAATAAATATGTATCTTCTTTACTGATAGATTAACTGCGAGTGCCCAGCGTTAATACATAACGCTGTATATTACTCACACTGGTTGTCATGCAGTTAAAAGCGTCATGATTAAAGTAGTTAAAAAATAAATGGTACGGCACACCGCACAGACTTTCTCTCTCTTTCTATAAACTCGTAAGATTTCTGAACGGAATAATGTACATTGTATCATCACCACTCCACATAAGAACACGCATAAAATAATATACAATGATATAGAATCAATGAGAAAAGAGGCGCATCTTTGTCCACCTAAGAACATTTCAAAAAGTTTAATGTCTTCCACAAGGGTCAACACTTCGTATTAAAATTTCGATTACTGGTTAAAATTTTAACATTTTAAAAGGTGTTGCAGATCTTCAAGTCATCGCATTGATATTTAATTATTCATTAATACATTTTGACCATTAAAAAATGTAAATATTGACTATTGAGTCTAAAATGGAGATAGATCATTGCTGTGCAAACATTTCTCCTAAGAGCTTTAAGGAAAAATAACATACTTTTTTTAGATACTTATATTTAATTACTCTATGGAATTGGAGAATTATTGCGTTAAGACTTAAGTAGTATATGTTTACAACTAAAGCTCACAAAATTGTATTAATATATTTGCAAATATCTCAGAAACTGCTGTTTTTATAAAAATATATGTCAAATAAAAGTTTTTTATTTTTAATAGTCCTACAATTTTGCAATGATAAGTTGTTTAGTTTCTCCATTAGTTGTGGAGATACGGAAATTAACGCTTCTGTAATGTACCCTAAAAATCATTTTCATAGGAAAATGAAAATAGCCAGTTTATATATAATCTTAATCAACGCCTAGATACGAATTTTAATCAAAATCGTTTAAGCAGATTTTGAGAAAACCAAATTTTTCTCTTTTCGTCCTTCAGTAAACTACCCTTAATTTTAAGTTTTTATAGACACACAGAGAGACGGCATTGCAAAGACTATTTGTTAGGGTTCGGGGGGTCATGAGACGTCGACATCCATCAACATTTCAGGTTAGTTTTTTTTTTACGGTCGCAATACTTAAACTTTAATGTCCAAAAAGTTAAAAAAATTCATATAATTGCGTATATATTGAAAGTTATTGATTTTATAAAAATATGTTTCGGATAAAATATCTGTATTATAAATATATATACATATTTGTAATGCTAAGTAATTTCATATCTCAAATAGTTTCGGAGCTATTTAAAAAAATGTTAATTTACACATCAGACCGGAGCCCTTAAAGCCATTTTGCCGAAATATTGAGGGTAGCCATTTTGTTTGGAATATTTATTAATGTTTATAAATGAAATTTAATCAAAATCGTTGGAGCCGATTTTGAGAAAATCGACTTTTTCTCTTTTTGCCATTCAGTAAACTACCCTTAATTTTAAGTTTTAATAGACACACAGACAGACGGCATTGCAAAGACTATTTTTAAGGGTTCGGGGGGTCATGAGACGTCGACATCCATCAACATTTCAGGTTAGTTTTTCTTACGGTCGCAATACTTGAGCTTTAATGCCCAAAAAGTTAAAAATATATATATAATTGAATATATATTGAAAGTTATTGATTTTATAAAAATATGTTTCGATTAAAATATTTGTATTATAAATATATATACATATTTGTTATGCTAAGTAATTTCATATCTCAAATAGTTTCGGAGCTATTATAAAAAATGTTAATTTACGCATCAGACCGGAGCCCTTAAAACGATTTTGCCGAAATATTGAGAGTAGCCATTTTGTTTGGAATATTTATTTATGTTCATAAATGAAATTTAATCAAAATCGTTGGAGCCGATTTTGAGAAAATCGACTTTTTCTCTTTTTGCCCTTCAGTAAACTACCCTTAATTTTAAGTTTTAATAGACACACAGACAGACGGCATTGCAAAGACTATTTTTAAGGGTTCGGGGGGTCATGAGACGTCGACATCCATCAACATTTCAGGTTAGTTTTTCTTACGGTCGCAATACTTAAGCTTTAATGCCCAAAAAGTTAAAAATATATATATAATTGCGTATATATTGAAAGTTATTGATTTTATAAAAATATGTTTCGAATAAAATATTTGTATTATAAATATATATACATATTTGTAATGCTAAGTAATTTCATATCTCAAATAGTTTCGGAGCTATTATAAAAAATGTTAATTTACGCATCAGACCGGAGCCCTTAAAACGATTTTGCCGAAATATTGAGAGTAGCCATTTTGTTTGGAATATTTATTTATGTTCATAAATGAAATTTAATCAAAATCGTTAGAGCCGATTTTGAGAAAATCGACTTTTTCTCTTTTTGCCATTCAGTAAACTACCCTTAATTTTAGGGGTAGATATCCAATTCCAAAAACCCCTCGGGGCAACCCTATGAAAACCCTAGATATCAAGTTTCAGCTCAATCGGTAAAATAGTTTAGGCTCTAGTTGGAGGTACAGACAGACAGACAGACAGACAGACAGACAGATAGACAGACAGACAGACGGAAATTCAAAAACCACTTTTTCGGATTCAGGAAGTCATGAAACGTCAAAATTCATCAAAATCTCGAGTTCGATTTTTTTGACGATCACAATACTTTCTCTACCTGTAAGATAGAGAGAAAGTAATTAACAATACACGCCCAAAGGGCACTTCTGATAGTATACTTAAGAAACTATACAAAGTTTCCCATTTTTAATGAACCTTGGCTTATGAGACCTTGGCTTACCAGATGATTACTAAGCTAAGGACATAAGGCTCGCAATTTGTGAGAACAGAGAAGATAAGGTTACCCAAATCACGTAGGCCCATGTTAAGTCTCCGCTTCTATGTTACTTGTTTTTTAGTTACCTCAAACTTACAACGTGTAAAAGGTTTTTTTTAATCCCTAAGGCTGAACCTTTAAGGTTTACATAAGTAGGTCTGTGTCTGATTTCTAAATTTCTTGTTTTATGAAGTAGCCTACCCGAATAAATTCAAGTGGCTTAAGACGTCAGTATCTTAAATTTAAAAAGAAATCATCAAGATCCACACATTCAGGTTTCCTAAAATATTTGTATAAAGTTTATTCTCTCTAAATTTCTTGGTTTTGGAGTTAGCCACACCGGGGGTCAAGTGGTGTTGGGGATTAAACTGAGACTACAGAAAAAGTAAAGGAAACTAATAAACGTTTGAGGTCCACACAGTTAGGTCTCACCAAGTACTTAATTTGTTACTTGGTCTTGAAGTTAAAGCGTTAACTCAAAAATTTACATTATATTTTATTTGTGTATGATTATTTCTGTTTTTCTCAAGAGTTACAGCTGCTTATTAATGTGAGCAGTTATATGTTTGTCTAAATACATAGTTATTTATGCAAATATAAGATCAAATCAAATAAATATATGGAACTTTAAACATACCTGAATGTTTATTGCTATACAAAGAAAAATATTGTTTACTTATTAATCTGAAAATGAAATAACAAACAAAATAAAATTAACGTTTATCTGTGGATTTAAGGTGGAAGTATCTCCTGAAATCCATCCTTGGCTTTGAAGTAAATATTTACCCTTGATAATCAATTTGTAAATAACTATCAATTGTATTGATTTTAATGTCAATGCTCAGCTTTATAATGGCATATCTTGTTGAACAATAGCCTAAAACCTTCCAGAAAACATTATACATAATATAAAAAAAACTCATCCAAATTTATTTAGTAGTTCTCCAGTTATGACATATAAATGAGCATACACTGGTCAAAAACTATCTTTATATGTGAAAATACATCAATTATAATGGTTTTAACGTCACTTATCAGCTCACTAAAGACACAGTTCATCGCTAAACAGCTTAAAACCTTTCCAGAAATATTATCCATATCTTTGAAAAAAAATCATCAGAATTTATTCAGTGGTTGGCTAGGTTTTTTTAGCGCCACGTCTCACTAGCCATTCGGGTTATAAGCGGTTATCTAGTTATATAATTTATAAAAATATATAGGTACAGAAACTCATCTTTATATTGCAAAACTATCAATTGTATTTGTTTTAGCGTTACCAGTCAGATTTATAAAGATATTGCTCGCTAAACAATAGCTTAAAAACTTTCCATAAAGATTATACATTTGGTAAAAATAATCCTCATCTAAATTGATGCATTAGTTATCCAGTTATAAGTGACCATACATATGTACAGAAACTCTTTTTATATGTGAAATTCCATCTATTTTATTAATCCTAACGTCACTGCTCAGCTCTCTGAAGACATAGATATTATTCAACAACTTAACCTTTCCGGAGAAATTCGACTGAAACTATCCTTTATAAAGATCTATGAATAGGAAACAACCAACCAAACCAAAATAATATTTCACTCTGGATTTTATATTTAAATGTATTCCGTTATTAATCTTTGGCTTTATCGATTGAGTTATACAGAAAAATAATTAATTTACATTCAATAGGGGAATACACCATTGGTTTTGATCGTTTTAAGACAAAATCTTAGAACATTTTTTTATTTGATTTAATTCGTTTGACCAACAGCCTAAAACCTTCCCAGTAAGAATCTACATAATATAAAAAACCACCACATTGAAATGTCTTAAGTGGTTCTCTAGTTATAACGCGAATATAAGAACGTTTAGAAACTCTCCTCTATGATATATAAGACTATAGAGACCAAATAGATGGATGACTGCTAAGAAACATAAATGCCTTAAAACGGTGTACTATTGAAAAACATACTTATATTCATTAATTTAAGTAAGCCTTTGTTTAGTTTTTTTAGTAGCTTTTAATACTTGTATTAACTTTTAAAATATAATATTTAGTTAATATATTCATGCAACAAAGACTAATCAAATAGATTTTCTGTTTTTAAAACTATTTAAGAATTACTTAGGCCTACTTCTTACACTTGATCGTTTGTTTTTCAGAATAACTCAAGAAAATAAGGTATCACGTATCCAAATTATTTATGGTTAACTAACCATTTAAATATATAGAAGATAATTCTTTCATTGGAACTAGTGTTAACCTCGTTTGCTTCTGTGAAATTGGGAAATAGGCTGAGTATTCATTATAAAGGCGGGAAGGAAAGAAATGGGTTCCTAAATATGACATGTAATTTAGGCTTATTCAATATTTTTCTGGTTTTATTTCACAGGCACACTTTGCAACCACATAAGATTCACAGTTTACCTGGCTCTTTAAAACATTTTCAGAATGATTAAGTATTATGAAGATAACCTAATTTGATACCATGACTCTTAACAATAAGATATATGCTGTATATTTAGGTTAACAGCCGAAAACAATGCGATAAACCTTTACTCAGATTTTTTTACTGAGATATTCAAAATGTATGATTTAAAAAATAGTTCTTTAATTGATTATTATTATATTATTATTATTGTATAGAATGCTATTGAGTCATATTTTTAATCTAAAATAAATTTTAATGCTAATCATGATATAAATATGGTTTGAGCTGCACTGATTACAAATTAAAAAGATGGCTTATGATTATATATTTTGGGATTTTTCAGCATTAATTCATATTTAACCCTTATTTAAACTATCAATTGAATATTTTGAATAATCTTCTATTATGTTTTGTAGATTCTTGTAAAAAAACTATATTTTATATTTTAACTAACAATAATAATAATAATAGTAGTCTAATTATTAGTGAATACATTTTTATATGTCTAAATAAATAATAAGTTATATGTAAATTTAATTTTTAAAGTATAGTGTATGGTATTTAAACAAAATTATTTATCTAAGAAGATCAATACTTATTAAATAATAATACTAATAAAATAGAATGATGAAATATAAATCGCAATAAAATAAGTTTGTATTTTCTCAATAAAGTTTCGTCATTTGATAATCCTACCTAGGCTAACATTTTGTAGCGCCCCACGGTTGTCTTGTGGCCCTCGTTTTAAACACCCCAAGAGAGGTTCTCCAGTACGGGTGCGCGTACAGCGTATGAAGAAGTTGTCGACGGTCTAGAGGGGTTAATGAGATGGACCCCTGTTTACCAGGAGGGGTTGAGAGGAAGAGATGGGTGACACATGATTAGGGGTTGGAAGGGTTGTGGGTAGGGTTTGAGAGGGGGTGGCGAGGGAGAAAAGGAAGGGGTTGGCTTAGTTAAGTACACATGTAGTGGGGTTAACACGCTACAATGATTCCGCAGATACGAGACGCTCAAAGTCTTCATTTAGTTTGCGAGCGTGGGCCGAGAATATAACGTTCAGCGTGTCTATTAAGGAAAACGGGGGAAATAAAGAGATGAGATAAAAAAAAACTGGTTTTAGTAGGGTGTGAGAGGGAAAAGGGAGATGATATAATATTAGTTATTTATGTATTTAATGGCTATCGCATTATCTAATTTTCGAATGTAATTTGATTAAAAATTATTCTCATATAATTTTCTAAATATAAGATACTTTATTTTATTACGAGGGACATTTGGAGCACAGTTCAGAAAATGCAAACATATTTATATGCTCCAACATTGATAACATTTCACTTATTATTTAGTGTTATTTTATAGGTACTAATAATATTTATTAAAAGTGAAAGCTGCAGATAACACGATTTGACTTATGGCAAGGTGAAGGCAGATCTAGTAACTTTTATAGTCGTCAGAAATGTCCGTTAGTAAGAAAATTAGACTATAGGTGACATTGCATGAGCTTAAAATAAATTTTTTTTTAAGTGAATTAATTTATGTCGAGAACAGCAAAGTCTTAACAATAATACCTTTTGATAAAATGCATATCATAGGCCTAATTATTTGTGATCTCTAAATTCTGAGTTTTTATATTCGAGTCAATTTTTCAGAATGGAATGGGAATGTTTTTGACTTTCAAGCAACACATTTCAAACGTTTCTTGAATCAAATTACCTTCATTTTCTTTGGATTAACGTCCCTTTCATCCGAACAAAATTTCAAACAGTACCCGTTCTTACGCTACTGTAATTAGTGCCCAATAAGCTACTATGTTTTAGGTGCGCGTTTACACTAATGGGGTATGAATTAGAAAGGTCGTAGGCATATTTAGAGAAAATTTATTCAAATTTGCATGGAGGTAAAGTGTAAAACTGTTTAAGAAAATATCAGCACAAACCATTGTCGTAGTCGTAACTGTCCCTCCCCTAAACCTCCTTCCTGGTCACCGTTAAATCAGACAAGACGATACAGGCGCCTTTGTCTCTGTGACCACCAGTGTGAGTCCAATACCATCAGTTTTCTGCTCAACCAGATGGTGTCCACGAGTGACTCGCAGACAATGTTTTTGCACTTTTTATAGCAAAACATATTTTGGCCAAAATAAATTAAATTCCTCCAGTAGAAACACAAGAGTTTAATTTTCTTCGCGTGGTGATATCAATAGTTCTTGTATATCTGTCATGAGCGTAGCAGAATTAGATGATACACGTTTTGAATGAAGAGAAAAATTTGTTATTAAATTTGAGGACACTCTTTACAGACATTCAACAAATGTTGACATCATCCTGTGAATAATTAATATTAAACTGTCATGTTTGTACTGAAGCAATATTTTATTTGTTTCGATCCAAAAAAATGTTTAGATAAAAACACTGCAAAAACACATTTTCTTGCGTCTTCTACACCCCCCACTTTAAGGCGTCACTCTCTTTTTAGACTGGCCTGCTAATGAAATGGAGATTAGGATTCAAATCCCTATCGGCTCTACTGAAGGTGGTTTCCCCTAAATGGTTTCCCACACTCCTGCCATGCAAATGCTGGTAGAGTGCATCTTCCTTCCTCATATCTATTCATTACAGTAATTAAGCTATGGGTATAATTTGAACAGGTGGTAAGACGCAGTGATAAAAAAACTCACGGCTAATTTATAATTGTGCTCAAAGATGGTGATGACCGTACTTTTAGAAACAACGCTGTAGAAAGAATATTTTAAAAATACAAACAAATTTTATTTTTTCACGATAAGCATTGATAACATTTTATTAAACTATTAATATTATTTTATCGTAGGCTAAGCTCTACATATATCACATCAAGAAATAATGTTTTGATTATAAACTATAGGATAAAAAGTGATTCAATCATTTCGAATCATTACAGTTCACTAATTATTAGGGGCAAACTTGCTATTTTATGATCGTTGTGTACCATTTTTAAGGTAAGGTAATTAATGTATGTGACTGAAATTTAGTAGACATTCATATCTCACTATTGCGTATAACCCGAACGGGTAGTAAGACGCGGTGCTAATAATAATACATATCTCACTACTATTAACATGCTATAAAATTGTATCAAACATAATTTTAATGAGATTGACGCCACATGAAGCATACATAATTGGGGATCATCAGTGTGGATTTCGACTAAATAGATCGACAACGGATCAGATTTTTACACTTCGGAAAATATTAGGAAAAAAGTGGCAATACAACATGATGGTTCATCAATTATAGGGCTTACAATTCAGTTAAAAGTAATAAATCATATGAAGTTTTAGTTGAATTTGGGATACCCAAAAAGCTTGTCGAGCTACAGTAGCCCCATGGCTTCTTTGGTGCTGACTGACAGTTCACAGCTGACTTCTGACAGTTAACAGTTAGGTATATACCTAAATTTTGACTGTCAGGAGTGACAGCTACTAAACACATGTTTTTGCAGATCACATGGTTCGGCGTAGGGATACATAATTTGGTC
The DNA here is from genome assembly GCA_033556935.1 of Timema podura. NCBI lineage: Eukaryota > Metazoa > Arthropoda > Insecta > Phasmatodea > Timematidae > Timema > Timema podura. The sequence continues at coordinate 26,319,615 of JAVRXN010000011.1, forward strand.
TGGTAACTTTTCAAAGCCGTCAGCTCTCAGCTGTGAGCTGTAACTCAGCACCAAAGAAGCCATGGAGCTACTGTAATTGAGCTATGTTTGACTGATACGTGGCAGGGTACGGGCTGTCACTTTACCAGATACTTTTTAAATACATAATGGGTTGAAACCAGGAGATGCACTTTCCCCATTATTTTTTAATCCCTTGGAGTATGCTGTTAGGGTAACACAAGAAAGTAGGGAAGAGTTGACATTAAACAGTCCAATGCAGCTTTTAGGATACACAGATGATTTAGCCTTTGTTGGGGAATTGTAAGGAAGCTGTTGTAAGAGGCTAGTAAGGTAATCGGTTTAGAAGTGAACGCTGAAAATACTAAGTATATGAAAACACAGAGAACACAGATTGGGGTCGATAATATAGAGATTACTGTGAACTCTATATCATTTGACAAGATTAATGAGTTTAAATATTGAGGAACAATTTTAAATAGTTAAAACGATATTGTAGTGAAAATTAAGAAAATAATACGGTTGAGAAATGCATACCATCTCTCGGTCAGTAATTTGTTGTTATCTCGCCTTCTTTCAAGAAATGTAAAACTCAGAATATACAAAAAAAAAATTTTACCAGTTGTTCTTTATGGGTGGAAACGTACTCTCTTATCTTATATAAGAAAATCAATCTAGAGTGTTCGAAATCAAGGTGCTTAAGAATATATTTGGTCCAACAAAAGATGAGGCTACTGGGGAGTGGGAGAGGTTGCATAATGATCAGCTACATGCTCTGTACTCACCACAAGACATTGTTAGGATAATCAAGTCTCGTAGATTACGGTGGACAGGGTATACCGCACGACTGGGAGAATCTAGAACTTTGTTCAGGGTATTGACTGGCAAACCCAATGATCACTTCACATCGGGAAGGTATAGACGCAGATGGGAGGATTACATTATAATAGACCTGAAAGAGGTAAGGTGTGATGAGGTGGACTGGATAGAACTAGCTCAAGATAGAGAAGGATAGATGGCGTACTTTGTTAAAACTGTGAAATAAAATTGTTATTGTTGAATGATCTTAAAACGAGTTCTGCCAATCCTGGCAATAAGCCACGCCACCTATTGCATGTTACATGACTTGACGTATGAATGTATTATGAAAATAGTTTTAATAAATTTGGTATCTTTCATCTATATTTATATATAAAGCTGAAAGTAGATCTGTCTGGAAAACTGAAATATGGCAGTAAGCTATGAGGCCTGCCCCATACAAACCAGAAAAATATAAAAATGGGAAATTTCAAAATGGGGCTCCGGAAAATGGAGAGGGCATGTTATAATTTTAAAAAACACGTGAACTTAGGGCAATACCGATAAACATACTTCGTGATATCATGACTAACTTCAGAGCAATACTTCAGCGATGTGTGAATTAAAGAGGACATTTGCAAGACGTTATTTTCCATATCTAACTTGTGCTCTAAAAATGGTTTCATGGTGTAAATAACAATGGCAAAATATGCTGAATTTAATGACAAGATGTAAACAATTTTTTTTCGAAAATACAAAAGTTATTAAATTTTCAAAACCGTCATATATCTTTGCCACATCCTGTATAAAACGTATAGAAGTGAAGATTTTTGCATTATTCACTCGACAACAGCTACAGCTGAATCTGTTCAGTAGTTATTTTTGATTTTTAAAGAGTCATTTTTCAATTTTTTTTCAAATCGTTAAAATATTTTACCTGGCCCAGTGACATTATTCTTTCAGTGGAAAATAAAATATTAAACCACGATGGGACTCTTGGTATAGTTTGAGCTATATTGCACCTACTTAAGTTAGGTTTTATTCGTGGAATAATAGAGATTCTTAAAACCGTCCAGTGTAACACCAAGCTATGACCCGATTTCCTTACTAATAACCTTATCAGACATAGAAAAATCTATCATATATACGTTCATGTATCCATACGCCAAATCATCTTTTTCATCATCTTGTCTTACTACCAGTTCCGGCTATACGCATGTATGATATATTATTCTAATGGATTAGACATCAGGAAGGAAGCATTCTAGAGGTAATCTACCATAGTTTGCGTGGAAGGAGGGTGGGAAATCATTTAAGAAATCCACCATTAATAGACCCAACCGGGATTCGAACCCCGATTCCCCGTCATCATAAGTCCAGTCTAACACGAAAGCATGACGCCTTAGACCATTCGGGCACTTAAGTGGGTCAGTCATATTATCTGCAAACCCATAATGTAGAGAATATGTCACTTTTGGCAATATAAATTTGCACATCAAACAATTTATATTTATTGTTTCTGGTAGTATCAATTAATCAATGTTTGCAATGAATTAATGTTTTTCAAGGGCTCCAAAAGTTTATTCATAAGTAAGTTTAAGTTTAGTCCGCTAACCCCCCTTTATATCCTTTGTACAGCTTGGAGAGCGCAAGTATTACATCTTCATCGCGACCACTATGCCCTCTATATTCCCTCTTATTTGTCCTTTTGATTTGGCGTGACGCGACTCCACTCACCGCCTCCTTGATTCATCTGAAAGGCAGGATCTTGTTTCACGCTTGTAACAGTTCGAGGAGGCCGTGATATATGGTGTCACGGATAACGCGGCGAGAATCGACTCGTCGAGTGTACGATATTTTCCCCGAACAAATGTCGTTTCTAGCTCCGGGCAAGAGTGAAATATAGTCCGATCCAGATATGAAGAAACGATTTTAACAACCCCGCCTGGCTGGCTGCCTGTCCTAACGCGCTACTCTCGCGGTAGACTAGACTGTTGATTACAGGGAGAACGAAGGGTAATTATCTATTAGTTATTGTAACAAGTATCCTCGAAAACTTGAATCGGCCTTAATAACCCCAATAGACACTTCAAAATGAGCTGCAGTATTCACATTTAAAATATGACAACTTAAAATATTGATTTCAAAAAACAGTCAATTATACTCTTACAAATTATACACATTATACAAATGTGTCTTAGCCCATTTGGACTAATTACAACCTACAATAACTAATTCAAGGATTAATGGTGAGGTGTGACCATATTAATGAAACCCACGAATATTCCCCTTGAGCAGTGGTTCCTAATTATTACAGGTGGTACGCCGTGAGAAGCCAAACAAAACAAGCAAATTAAAGTCGGCAAAAAGATAATGTCTCATCAAATCTTATAAATATATTCAGATCGAATCGAACCAGAAGTAAAACCGATTTAACCAGTAATTGGAAGATTGACAAAACTGATTCAAGCTCGGACAGTTGGTGCAGCCACGCAGTCTGTGTTATTATGTCCTTGAGCATCTTTAAAAATGTACCGAAATATTAAATACTCAACTTTACCTTAGTGGTACTTCAAATTACGGAAATTGTTGGGGTGATAGGCCACTCAAAAAGTTTAGAAACCACTGATATAAATAAAAGGTCCAAATCGATTGATGGAAGAAATCCCACGCTATGTACCCATCCAAGATTCTAATCTCTGTTCATCAAGTCAAAGTAAAGTACGTATGGCCGTCGAGATATATATGGCTATTCATTAAATTAATGTGAATTTACCTAAACAATACCGATAGTAAATGTTTGGAATTGTTTTTAAATTATTAAACCAGTGCTATTCAAGTTATTATTTACTTTATGGCAAATAATTCTGTGTAGGAATAAAAATCCCTAAAGAGAAGTACAAACAATATCTGTAAAAGTGCACGCATTCTAGTAAGGAGTGCAAACCATACCTATCAAAGTGCGTGACCGCTAGTAAGGAGTGCAAACCATACCTATCAAAGTCCGTCATTGATAGTAAGGAGTGCAAACCATACCTATCCAAGTGCGTGATCGCTAGTAAGGAGTGCAAACCATACCTATCAAAGTGCGTGATCGCTAGTGTGGAGTGCAAACCATACCTATCAAAGTGCGTAATCGCTAGTAAGGAGTGCAAACCATACCTATCAAAGTGCGTGATCGCCTGGGAGGAGTGCAAACAATACTTGTCAAAGTGCGTGTCTTCTAGTAAGGAGTGCAAACTATACCTGTCAAAGTGCATATCTTCTAGTAAGGAGTTCAAATGATAACTGCCAAAGTACATGATCGCAAGGGGGGAGTACAAACAATACCTGTCAAAGTGACAGCTGTCTAGGGAGGAATTAAAACAATCTCCATCAACATGTCTGCTTGGTTAGCAGGACAGTTAAATTAACTTTTCTTTCACGGCAGGTATAATAGTTGAAAATAGGATATGTTTCCTCCAATAGTGCCAGCACAAATCACAACAAACTAAATATATTACCAACATGACCGCACCAAATAAAAACCCGAAAACTAATCAAAGGAAAATAAATATCTGTTGATCGTCCCTTCCAGAGTTGAGTATAACCTACCAAAAATTACTACTTAGTCTAGCTTCATCTGGTAGGGTTAGATTTTTTTTTCATTTAACTAACTTAAATGCATTAATGATGTTGATGATGTGTTTATATAAAATTATTAATTTTATTCAAATATTTATATTTGTTGAGACAATATTATTGAGCTAATTAGTGAGGAAATTCAATGTAGGATTTCCTAAATGGCTTACAAAAGAGAAATTAACAATATAATGTAAATTTATCTTGTGTCTATTTTTCTCACCGCGTTTTAATATGTCACGTTTTTTTTTGTAGGTATTTAACATGCCCTTTCTGAACTGACTGATTATATCAGAATACGTCTTATAAAATAAATTAAATCTAGAACAGACACAACATCCATCCCCTGCCCGTTAATTCCCCCACATTTCAAACAAATTAATTTTTTCATTCAGTCATGATGGGAATAAATCGATGGACTCTTATCTCAGTAGACAGACACGCTACCGACTAAGCTAAGATGTCGAATTGATTATGCTAATGAGAGGCTAACTATGCTAACATAGTAACTTTGAACATAATTGGTTGCACAGTCACTTTGTGACTAAGATCTAAGATTCAATTTCTGGGAGAATGGGAGGTTGGAGGGGGAGGGGTGAGGAAGGAGACCAAAGCACTCTCTCTCACATTAACAATGTTGTATTCCACATAGGTTGTCCCGTCACTACTATATGTCCGGTTCATCTTGTCCGATTTGCCGGTGATAAAGAGTTCGGTATTCTAATCCCAGCCTAATTCAACGAGGGGGAATTTCTTAAAATGGTTTCTCACTCTATGTAAGTGTGAGTACATTTTCTCTAAATTATACCTTCCTCCTGCCTACTTCATTAATGTAGTTAGATTTTGTATAGACTGAACGGGGAGAAAAACAAAACAAAATTATGTTGTGTGAAAACATTGGTAGCCTATGCAGTTCTTATGGTGGGGATGTAGGGGAGGCGATAAAAGGCCAATGTTTTTGTAGTTTTCTTAACAAAACCTTTTTTTAGCCAAAGTAAATTGAATATTGCTTCAGTACAAACGTAGAGTGTAATTTTCTTCACAGAGTTGTTGAATATCTGTCATGAGTAGAGATAGGGTAAATTCGCTTTTGCGAAAAACGTGGGAAAAAAAGGGGTCGAAAATAGGGTATTTATAAGTTTTCTTTGCGTTTCATGGCATTTGAAAGTGTTTAAAGCGATTTTTACTTCGCGAATTAACGCGAAAAACGTGATTTTGAGAATATTTTAGCAAAATTATTCTATTTAGCGAAATAGACGCGAATTCCCTGAAAATGCTGTGCATTTAAATAAAATGCTGAGAATTTCTATAAAACGATGTTTTTCAGCGGAAATAAGTGATTAAAAAATCATTGAGTTTCACTCGTCTGTGTGCTTCAGCTCGGGTTTTACTTGCATCCTGTGCCTTCCACAGCCCATCCGGCTAATCGCCACATTCCGTTAGTCGTTGCTTTTATCATAAATCCTTTGTATAGGTCCTAAAAAATTGAAGAAAGACATTTTTACCTATTCTGATACAAAATACTAAATTATGCCACAAAACGCTAAATTTCCAATAATTAATGCTAAAAAACTGAAAATTAATGCTATTTTACCCTATCTCTAGTCATGAGCATAGCGGCATTTTAGATGACAAACTTTTTAAATGAAGAGGAAAATTTGTAATTTAATTCTAGAACACCCTTGAGAGATATTCAAGAAATGTTGATATCACCATGTGAAGAAAATTAAACTCTATGTTTGTAATGAAGCAAAATTTGATTTATTTTGGCAAAAAAATAAAATGTTTTGCCATAAAAAACTACAAAAACACTGACCTTAGCAAACACTCTCTACACTCCCACCCCTTGAATGACCAAGGAGAAGGTGGTGGTGACAGACCCCCCAAACACACTTCTCACTCTCCCATCCTTGATACGAACCTGTTATCAAATGTTAGGTCTGCTACAGGCCTACCTGTATTGGAGCTATTGAAACTGTCGCCAAACCCTGACAAATCAAGTTCATTTGGACCAGCATATGAAATTAGATCTAGTAAACTATTGAACTGTCAGACACCCACTCCAGTGGTCGAATGATCTAAATCTTCACTCTTTCAATAACTAGATTGCAATTGGCAGGGAGACTGGAGTTTGAGTCCTGGTCTAGTATACTTAGGGTGGTCTTTACTTTACTGTTTCTTACTCTCCAACCACACAAATGCATGTACATTTCCTCTAAATTCTACCTTATTCATTTTTATAATATTCGCTTGATGAATATAAGTTATATGCGTACAGCCCAAACGTATAGTAAGACATAGTAACAAAGAATAGTTATTAATTAATGAACTGTCAGATAAGTGGCGTGGTGTAGCATGTCATGTCGTGTCGTGTCGTGGTGTGGAGTGCTGCCAGGGTAAGCAGAGCTTGTTAAATGGTTCCTGTGAATTGTGGTAATATGTTTTCACACATTGGGTCTTTCATTTTACCAATCGTAAATATTTATTATTATCATCCCCACGCCTTACTACCTGTTCAGGTTATAAGCATATATGATAATTACTCTAATGGGGTAGGGATAAGGAAGGAAGTATTTTAAAGATAATCTACCCGCATCCATGTGGAAGGAGAGTGGGAAACCATTTTAGGAAAAACCACCCTCAGTAGACCAGACCGGGATTCTAACCTCGATCTCCCCATATCCAGCAGATCAGTCTAACACAATAGTTACGCCTTAGACCATTCGGCCACTGAAGCGGGCCAATCATACATATGGTATGCTATAAATACCTCACATATGAGTGTATATTTGTCAATACCTGGCCAACGAGCGTTCTACCGAGTGATGTTAACAATCACAGGTATGGTCTGAGCTAAGTCTGCCTTCCCTGGGAGCCTTCCACGACACGCCACTGGTTGTTTATATGGCGGTTCAACTGTATTCTGCTTACAGAGGAATGCCTGTTCTAACCGTGGATATGTGCCACTTTTATGCTGACCTCTTTTCTTCGTGCATGTGGACATCGTTTGCACTGTACACTTGACTAAACAATGTCATTGTAAAGAGACTCATTAGAAATATTATTCTTTCAGACTGTCACAATACGTCATGGTAACTAATATATCCTACATTCGCCATCAGCTGCTTCACAGGAAATAATGTAATGCACACTTAGGTCCCAGCACTACAACAGTTGGGTGAGGACGCTTAAGTTCTGGAACAATTTGAATTAACTGAACAATCGTTGCTACGCCAATTTGTGTGCACCAAGATTTACTACCTATCAAAACTACACGCATATGTATACCATTGAGGGAGGAGAGAAAACCGACCCCGTGTTATAGCGGTCAATGCGCTTGGCTAAGAACCCGAGGGACCCGGGTTCAGTTCCCAGCTGATACCATGGTTATTTTTCTCTAAAGGGGAATAATCGCACTGGTCACTAGGGTTTGATTAATTAGGCTTTAGTAAGGTTAAAGTCTCCTACTACTCCAACCTCCATATTCACCATAATCATATCATCTCGTGGTGGTGTACCCTGGGCGACGTTCTTGCTACCAGAGTGGCTAATAGTCTTCACATAAGGCGCCCTAACCTGGATGTAATCTCCCTCCCGTTCATATTTGCCATACGATGAAAAAAATAGTCCTTTGATGAGAGCTGTGAAGTGAGATATGAAATTATTAGCGTCATTTTGAGTTTGGTGCTCGTATTTTAACATTAAATCCCCAGTTTTAAAAATTACTGTGGAACCACACATAGACGGTCATATTGTATTCAGTGAAACGTCCAGAAATATAATTTGAGTGAGGGGGGCATATGATATATTAAAGCCATTATGTCTGTATTCTTTTATGATTATGAACTTTAGAGGCATCTTTTAATCCTCATAGCGCTATACCTTTTAAATATAGGGTCGTAAGTCTGGTCTTGAAATTAAGTCCATACGATCGACACATCTTCATTGATATATTATATTATTATGGACCCACTTTGGTAGTACAATGGCCTAAGACGTCACTTTCGCAAGACACTTGAATGATGATGATGGGGAGATCGGGGTTCGATTCCCATTATGGTGTACTGAGGTGTTAATTTTCCTAACTGGTTGGTAATTCTCACCTCCCTCCCTTCACACGAAAATGCAGGTACACTTCCTCTAATTAATTTTTTTCTCATTCCTAGCCCAAGAATGTAAATATCCAGTTAGTTCAACTGAGTGCTAAGACACAGTACACACACACACACACACACACACAAAACACACACTATTGTACAGTGTATGATAGATTTTAAGTTTTTATTAGAGGGAAGTAAGAGGAATAGTAAAGGAAGAACCATTCCAGGACGATAGAGAAGGCACGACTAAGGTGATATGGCCATGTGAGAGGAATGAAGAGGGAAAGGATGCCCTGAAGGATGTTGTATATGGTGATAGGGAGTAGGAGGCAGAGAGGAAGACCAAGGTACAGATGGCTGAGGGGAGTAAGGAGGAGTGTGGAGGAAAGAGGAGAGGACTGGGACATGGTAGAGGGAGAGAGTTGGTGGGAGGAAAGGGGGTGGTGGAGAAGCTTATGTTCCAAACAGACCCTGCCAGTGGCTGGAAGCTGTTCTTGATGATGATGATTATTATTACTATTACTACTATTAGTATTATTATTGGGAAGTAAATGTAAAGCCTTATCACCTTGCCCACCCTATACCCCCTTCTGAGTTTTCCACTGATTGTAACATCAACACAATACTCTAATGGCTATGAAGAAATTGAGCGCAGTAGCACTTGACCGCAATTCAAAAGTAGTAGAATTTGAGCGCATGATAGTAGCACTTGATTGCAATCCAAAAGCAGTAGAATTTGAGCGCATGGTAGTAGCACTTGATCGCAATCCAAAAGTAGAAAATTTGAGCGCATGGTATTAGCACTTGATCGCAATCCAAAAGTAGAAAATTTGAGCGCATGATAGTAGCACTAGAGTGCAATCCAAAAGTAGTAGAATTTGAGCGCATGGTAGTAGCACTTGATCGCAATCCAAAAGTAGAAAATTTGAGCGCATGGTATTAGCACTTGATCGCAATCCAAAAGTAGAAAATTTGAGCGCATGATAGTAGCACTAGAGTGCAATCCAAAAGTAGTAGAATTTGAGCGCATGGTAGTAGTACTTGAGCCCAATCCAAAAGTTGTAGCATTTTAGCGCATAGTAGTAGCACTTGAGAACAATCTAAAAGTAGTAGAATTCAGTGCAATTCAAAAGTAGTAGAATTTGAGCGCATGGTGGCAGCACTTGAGCGCAATCCAAAAGTAGTAGAATTTTAGCGCATGGTTAATAGCACTTAAGCGCAATCCAAAAGTAGTAGAATTTTAGTGCATGGTAGTAATACCTGAGCACGTGGACTGGGATACAAATAATAGCTAGTCTTTCCTTTTTATTGTTTTTATTTTATCTAGACTTTTTGCTTAGTTAAGCTAGACTAATTTATGTTAGGTTAGGTTAGATTGGCTTGAGCTCAAGACGTAGAACTGCACTCAGATGCTACATATTCACTGTGCCGATACCTTTCTGTTCCACAAGGAAATGTCCTTTTCCTTTTTGTGCTATTTCCATTTCTTATAACATTTTGCAATGTCACAAAAGACCACAGTAACTTAAGACGAGTGTAAACCTAATGGTTGTGAAGAATAATAATAAACCTGTATTCTTCTCGAGTGTGTGGTGTTAACTCCTCGCTCCAGTGAACAAGAGGAGTATGGGGGGGTGGGGTCAAAGATATAGTACCATGTCATCACCTTGTAGACCCCACGGGGGGTAGGGACAAAACGACCAGTTGCCGCACCGTCGGGGCAGTTAAAGGGAGACATATAGTCAATCGAGTTAGTTTCCATTGACTTTGGAGCCCATTTAGTACACGACTGAATCACCGAGGAGTAAAAATTCAATATAAATTTCATGAACGCCTTTGTGGTTTAGTGGTCAGAATTCCTGGATACAGATTCAGAGGTTCCTGGTTCGATTCCCAACATTGGTAGCATTTTAGTATTCTACAGCCTAGGTATTGATAGTATCTATCAAAAGTTACAGATAAAGTTAACATGACTTGACGTATTAATACGTTAAAGTAGATATCACAACATTTCTGTCAAATAAGGCTTTTCCTATAAATCTTGGACTGTGATTTTACACCAAAAAAATCAAAGGAATATGTAAAGGGAGACGTATCGTATAGTATCTTATTAGCTCGGTACGTATTTGTATATGTTGACGCACACCTGTTCTTATCGCATCTTATTAGCTCTGTACGTATTTGTTTATGTTGACGTACACCTGTTCTTATCGCATCTTATTAGCTCGGTACGTATTTGTTTATGTTGACGTACACCTGTTCTTATCGCATCTTATTAGCTCGATACGTATTTGTTTATGTTGACGTACACCTGTTCTTATCGCATCTTATTAGCTCGATACGTATTTGTTTATGATGACGTACACCTGTTCTTATCGCATCTTATTAGCTCGATACGTATTTGTTTATGATGACGTATACCTGTTCTTATCGCATCTTATTAGCTCTGTACGTATTTGTTTATGTTGACGTACACCTGTTCTTATTGAATCTTATTAGCTCGGTAAGTATTTGTTTATGTTGACATATACCTGTTCTTATCGCATCTTATTAGCTCGGTACGTATTTGTTTATGTTGACGTACACCTGTTCTTATCGCATCTTATTAGCTCAGTACGTATTTGTTTATGTTGACGTACACCTGTTCTTATCGCATCTTATTAGCTCGATACGTATTTGTTTATGTTGACATATACCTGTTCTTATCGCATCTTATTAGCTCGATACGTATTTGTTTATGATGACGTACACCTGTTCTTATCGCATCTTATTAGCTCGATACGTATTTGTTTATGATGACGTATACCTGTTCTTATCGCATCTTATTAGCTCGATACGTATTTGTTTATGATGACGTATACCTGTTCTTATCGCATCTTATTAGCTCGGTACGTATTTGTTTATGTTGACGTACACCTGTTCTTATTGCATCTTATTAGCTCGGTAAGTATTTGTTTATGTTGACATATACCTGTTCTTATCGCATCTTATTAGCTCGATACGTATTTGTTTATGTTGACATATACCTGTTCTTATCGCATCTTATTAGCTCAGTACGTATTTGTTTATGTTGACGTACACCTGTTCTTATTGCATCTTATTAGCTCGGTAAGTATTTGTTTATGTTGACATATACCTGTTCTTATCGCATCTTATTAGCTCGGTACGTATTTGTTTATGTTGACGTACACCTGTTCTTATCGCATCTTATTAGCTCGGTAAGTATTTGTTTATGTTGACATATACCTGTTCTTATCGCATCTTATTAGCTCGATACGTATTTGTTTATGTTGACATATACCTGTTCTTATCGCATCTTATTAGCTCAGTACGTATTTGTTTATGTTGACGTACACCTGTTCTTATTGCATCTTATTAGCTCGGTAAGTATTTGTTTATGTTGACATAACCTGTTCTTATCGCATCTTATTAGCTCGGTACGTATTTGTTTATGTTGACATATACCTGTTCTTATCGCATCTTATTAGCTCGGTACGTATTTGTTTATGTTGACGTACACCTGTTCTTATCGCATCTTATTAGCTCAGTACGTATTTGTTTATGTTGACGTACACCTGTTCTTATCGCATCTTATTAGCTCAGTACGTATTTGTTTATGTTGACGTAACCTGTTCTTATTGCATCTTATTAGCTCGGTAAGTATTTGTTTATGTTGACGTACACCTGTTCTTATCGCATCTTATTAGCTCAGTACGTATTTGTTTATGTTGACGTAACCTGTTCTTATCGCATCTTATTAGCTCGGTACGTATTTGTTTATGTTGACGTACACCTGTTCTTATCGCATCTTATTAGCTCAGTACGTATTTGTTTATGTTGACGTACACCTGTTCTTATTGCATCTTATTAGCTCGGTAAGTATTTGTTTATGTTGACGTACACCTGTTCTTATCGCATCTTATTAGCTCAGTACGTATTTGTTTATGTTGACGTACACCTGTTCTTATCGCATCTTATTAGTTCAGTACGTATTTGTTTATGTTGACATATACCTGTTCTTATCGCATCTTATTAGCTCGGTACGTATTTGTTTATGTTGACGTACACCTGTTCTTATCGCATCTTATTAGCTCAGTACGTATTTGTTTATGTTGACGTACACCTGTTCTTATCGCATCTTATTAGCTCGGTACGTATTTGTTTATGATGACGTATACCTGTTCTTATCGCATCTTATTAGCTCGGTACGTATTTGTTTATGTTGACGTACACCTGTTCTTATCGCATCTTATTAGCTCAGTACGTATTTGTTTATGTTGACGTACACCTGTTCTTATCGCATCTTATTAGCTCGATACGTATTTGTTTATGTTGACGTACACCTGTTCTTATCGCATCAAATTGACTAATTTCTACACTACTTGATGTTCAAATGGGATAAAACACAAATAAGGAATATTTTTCTGAGTCCAAACGATGAGATACAATACGATGTGATAAGTCATACTATACGGCTACCTCAACTTTGAGGACAGTGCAGCGTTCTTCTCCGCGATGTCAATCATCTGCGCTGCAGGTCGAGTTTGATAGCTGATCACGTCATCTGTGTTCCGTTTCTAAAATCCACAATGAGTTGTGGGACTAAAACACTAAGGATTGGAATTATGAGATTTCATTATGTTAAATTTTCCTTCGTTTTTTCTTGAAACAAAGAACTGGAAATATTTTTCCTCGAACTATTTTATTTTTATTTATTGATCACTAAACTTTCACCTATTATGGATACTGAAAGACGTAAATCAACTGGATTGCTGATCATCTTCGTCCATTAGTGGTGACAGAAGAAACGCTTACGTTTACGTTCTTTTTTTTTTAAAAAAAAACTAGTTATGTGTTTGTGGGCTGAGAGACTGTGACAATACGCTTCATTATCTTCATCGAAAGACATTGTTCAAATAAGTCAATACCGGTTTAGTCTACGACCTTGATCGTTCTCGATAGTTATTTATTTAGTTAGCAGCACGTCTTACTACCCGTTCGGGCTATACGCTTAAGTACTAATTACGCTAATGAGTTCGGGATGAGGAAGGTTTAAGTTAGAGGAAGTGTGACCACGTTTCCGTGGAGGGAGAGTGGAAAACCCATTTAGGGAAAACCACCCGTACATCCGACCGGGATTTGAATCCCGATCTCCCAATCATAGGCAGTCTAATTTATTTCTAGAGTGACGCCATAAGGTAAGTATTCACTTGCCTGGATTGCAAGAAATGGATTTATTTAGTGTAACGCGTCCACTGCATTTGGTGAATTCGGAATTCCGAAGGAGGCGGTACCCAAGATATATCCTTAGGTTATATCATGTCACCCTTTGTGTGTCCTAGTATTTATACTCACATCGCTGGCACGGGTGCTCGTTAGAATATAGGCTACTAAAGACAAATACTTTAGCCGCATCCCACAAAGCTATCATTAATCTAACAGCTGGTGCTGTCATGATTAATCTAATATGACCTTTAAGTATTATTTTTCTGACCAAAAATATGTTTTTAATTTTATTTTATTAATTTTTTGATATGTGTTGAAGCTTATCAAAGTTATTCTGACAAAAAAATAACAAGTTATTTATTCGTGAACACAATTAAATAAACTTTAAAAACTTTCTCCAGACGGCAGACCTTTACTCGTACTATGTAACTAGTTATGTGAGGAGGAAATAATAACTTACACGTGGTAGCCCGCGAACTGGTTGAGGACTAAACTGAAAGATGTAGATCGGTCGCATATGATTGAACTACAGGCTGTATTTCTATCGGTCACGAACGATGAATTTCACGAACGACTCAACCCCAAGAAGTAGTTCGCGACCAAATTCACTACAAAAAAACAGCTCACCACGTATTGAACTAGATAAATTAACTGTTCATTTCATTGAGATAAATCACTTTGAACTGTTCCCAACATTGAAATATAGTGCCCATCTCTAAACTAGAGATAATAAAGCAGAGAATTCTGAACGCAAATGGTGGGGAGTGCGTGTACTAATCAGTATTTCAGATCACGTCATCCTCACGGATCTTATTTTAATCTGTCTCCTGGAATTCTTACCGGCGTTACCGATGTCTGATGCTTATGATGCGGATAGGTGAACATAATATGATTAAAAATAATGTTAAGTAACATAAAAATCTGATGCATAGGCCTATGGTCCGTTTGATACGGGCTAGTGGAAGTTTACCTCCTTAGAGTCTATAGCATGCTGCCACCTAAACGGGTAAAGAATTATTACATAATAAACAGATATCAAAATATCACGTTATTTAATTTATATTGGTTTATTGATTCCCTTTATAACTGATCATACTATACATTTGGTAGATAAATGATAAATGACCATGACAAGCTGTGACACCTCCGTACCTATAGACTGATAAAAACCTAGTACTGTAGGCTTGTCAATTGCATCTTCATACTTTGTGACGGTGTAAAAAAAGAGAGCCCACTTTCGATTAAAGTCATGTTGTTTATGGTCAACCCTAAGGATCTCAAGGAAGGGTCAACCAATAATAATCCAGCCCAATACAGTTCTTCAAAATAGATCAAAGAACTGTTCCAAAGCTAAATTTGTTTTCTCCTACTCTCGCTAGCTTTTAAAAACAAATGTTCAAAATACAATGTAAAATGGGGAGGAAGAACCTTAAAAACAATATATTTCAAAATAGTTTGTTCTTTGTATACCAGGAGCATATTCAAACAACAGTGTAACAGGACTGCCCTTAGCAGACGTTGGGCCCTGATAAACTTTGTGAGGCCCCGAGTTAACTGCCTTGACACCCCACCCCCACCCCCGTTCAAAAATTCTAGAATCTTAGTTTTTGTTTAGTGTGAGTACAGTAGTTTGCACCTTTAAACCAGTTTTAAGGCGTATAAGTTATCAGGAAATGCATGTAATCATTAATATTGAAAACCGTGTTTTTTTATATACATATATGGGTTATTTTTACCCAGTCCTTAGTTCGATTTTCTTTCCCAACGAACATGATCTGTATAAAAGTCCCAAGAACAAATGTGCCAAGTTTGAATTAAATCAGCTAATGCGTCAAAATGATTTCATGAGATGCATCCACTACAGAGAGACAACTGCAAATCAGTGAAGTTAAAAATGGGGAACACGTTTTACTCGTTCAATAAATAAAACCACATGGTTTTGATATTAGTTGCTTTTACACTCAGTCAATATTTTCTAGATCACCTATACAGGGAGGCTACTATACGAATGAACGATTAAAAATTTCTCAACCCATCTTTTTTCCCCCTTGTGTTACCTAAGCAAGCACGGGGCTCCCTAAAAGGCGGGGGTCTGTGTGGGCGTACCTTTCGCCTACTCCTAAGGGTGGCCATGACAGTGTCCCGTAAAGTAGTTCTTATCATCTAGATTTTGGAGAGCAAAGGCCGGAATGTTTTATGTGAACCCTATACAATTTGTAGAAAGTTTTATTAAATCTTACATTTCAAACTGATACCTTTTATGTGTGCGATTGTGTTCAAGATAGACAAGATGCACACCTACAAGCTCTTGAACATGTCCCAAGAGTAAAAGGAGAGCAAAGAGTCAATATATATTACCTCCTCCCTTCCTCCTGTAAATTTGTCATGACAATCCATTCTAAAGTGTCACCTACCGCTCCATCCTCACCTCCCCCCTGCTCTACACAGCTCCTCGTCGAAGAATAGTTCTTGGATACAAGAACTTACACCCTCTTGTAGCATCTGTCCCGTCGTGATGCGAGGCACGCATCGCTACTGTTGTACAAGGGTGTACCTGACACCCTGCAGTGTTTCCCGGTACAGGGGTGTGTAGAGATAGTCCACAAGGACATTAGTTACATGTTACATCGTTACTGTTGTACAAGGACATTAGTTACATGTTACATCGTTACTGTTGTACAAGGACATTAGTAACATGTTACATTGCTACTGTTGTACAAGGACATTAGTTTCATGTTACATCGCTACTGTTGTACAAGGACATTAGTAACATGTTACATTGCTACTGTTGTACAAGGGTGTACCTGACACCCCGCTGTGTCTCCCGGTACAGGGGTGTGTAGGGATAGTCCACAAGGACATTAGTTACATGTTACATCGTTACTGTTGTACAAGGACGTTAGTAACATGTTACATCGTTACTGTTGTACAAGGACATTAGTAACATGTTACATTGCTACTGTTGTACAAGGACATTAGTTTCATGTTACATCGCTACTGTTGTACAAGGACATTAGTAACATGTTACATTGCTACTGTTGTACAAGGACATTAGAAACATGTTACATCACTACTGTTGTACAAGGACATTAGTTACATGTTACATCGTTACTGTTGTACAAGGACATTAGAAACATGTTACATTGCTACTGTTGTACAAGGGTGTACCTGACACCCCACTGTGTCTCCCGGTACAGGGGTGTGTAGGGATTGTCCACAAGGACATTAGTTACATGTTACATCGTTACTGTTGTACAAGGACATTAGTAGCATGTTACATCGCTACTGTTGTACAAGGACATTAGAAACATGTTACATTGCTACTGTTGTACAAGGACATTAGTAACATGTTACATCGTTACTGTTGTACAAGGACATTAGTAACATGTTACATCGTTACTGTTGTACAAGGACATTAGTAACATGTTACATCGCTATTGTTGTACAAGGACATTAGTAACATGTTACATTGCTACTGTTGTACAAGGGTGTACCTGACAGCCCGCGGTGTCTCCCGGTACAGGGGTGTGTAGGGATAGTCCACAAGGACATTAGAAACATGTTACATTGCTACTGTTGTACAAGGACATTAGTAACATGTTACATCGCTACTGTTGTACAAGGACATTAGTAACATGTTACATTGCTACTGTTGTACAAGGGTGTACCTGACACCCCGCGGTGTCTCCCGGTACAGGGGTGTGTAGGGATAGTCCACAAGGACATTAGAAACATGTTACATCGCTACTGTTGTACAAGGACATTAGTAACATGTTACATTGCTACTGTTGTACAAGGACATTAGTAACATGTTACATCGTTACTGTTGTACAAGGACATTAGTAACATGTTACATTGCTACTGTTGTACAAGGACATTAGTAACATGTTACATTGCTACTGTTGTACAAGGACATTAGTAACATGTTACATTGCTACTGTTGTACAAGGACATTAGTAATATGTTACATCGTTACTGTTGTACAAGGACATTAGTAACATGTTACATTGCTACTGTTGTACAAGGGTGTACCTGAAACACCCCTGTGTCTCCCGGTACAGGGGTGTGTAGGGATAGTCCACAAGGACATTAGAAACATGTTACATTGCTACTCTTGTACAAGGACATTAGTAACATGTTACATCGCTACTGTTGTACAAGGGTGTACCTGAAACACCCCTGTGTCTCCCGGTACAGGGGTGTGTAGGGATAGTCCACAAGGACATTAGTAGCATGTTACATTGCTACTGTTGTACAAGGGTGTACCTGAAACACCCCTGTGTCTCCCGGTACAGGGGTGTGTAGGGATAGTCCACAAGGACATTAGTAACATGTTACATCACTACTGTTGTACAAGGACATTAGTAGCATGTTACATTGCTACTGTTGTACAAGGGTGTACCTGAAACACCCCTGTGTCTCCCGGTACAGGGGTGTGTAGGGATAGTCCACAAGGACATTAGTAACATGTTACATCGCTACTGTTGTACAAGGACATTAGTAACATGTTACATTGCTACTGTTGTACAAGGGTGTACCTGAAACACCCCTGTGTCTCCCGGTACAGGGGTGTGTAGGGATAGTCCACAAGGACATTAGTAACATGTTACATCACTACTGTTGTACAAGGACATTAGTAGCATGTTACATTGCTACTGTTGTACAAGGGTGTACCTGAAACACCCCTGTGTCTCCCGGTACAGATTTATCTGATTGCCAAACCCTTCCTTCACCTCTGACAAGACGTGTATTAATCACAACTTGTGAATGTGTGGAATGCCAGGCCTCCACCGTGGTTCGGATCCTACTTTAAACTGTAGGTCCTCCATTTCAACTCACAATCACCCTACCATTAGACATTAACCTAAGGGTTTAACCCGAATCGGTAGTGATATGTGATGTTAATAATAATGATAATAATATTAAGTTTATATCACTACCAAGACCTAAACTTTTATAATTTAGAAATTATGAAAAATTACTGCTAATTTTCAAAAAATGACCCGAAATTTTAACAAAATCTTTGAATAAATACATATAGCTAAATAAAAAACGCATTTTATAAATGTATAATGCAATGAAAAGCCTTGAACAACTAAACTCTTTCATTCTGCTAAATATAACAATGATTTTAAAATATATCTGTTTCAGATGTAATAGTTATCTGCTCTCAAAGCAACTTTTGCCAACTTAGTTAAAGTAAGTATCTCATCAGGAATGTGTATTTTACAATCAAACAAGCAAATAGAATACAAAGCTAATTGCTCTCATTGATTAATTAATCTCATTCTAAAAAATGTGTAAAAAATTGTGTTTGAACATTGATACATTTATGAAATATCGATGGTATTTAAAATTATACTAAGGCATATTCAACATGAATGCCATAAAATGACTCAAAAACTATTATAATTTACTAAAAATCCCTTAAAATGCCTAGAAATTACACCAAAAATTAGGCAAACCAAGAAAATAGGACCTTAAATTCCAAAATGATAAAAAAATTATGTATAATATATACATTTCTACAACAAGTAGATCATGAAGAGTTTAATATATTTTATGAGCATTGTATAATTATGACGAATCAAAAATTGATGACATATCATCAAAATCTGGCCCCGGGCTATCATGTTTACATTATTTACCTAATTGAATGGGCTGATGGAGGAAGTCCTATTTTATGTCACACGCAACATGTGGTTTATGCATTTACAACATTTTAGACGAATAGCAAATAAAATCCTTGAAGAGTGATTTCCCAAAACATGGATATGACTAACAATATCTATTGCCTGGCTTGCTCTCTCCCTGAACTTAAATGCAGTCAATTTTTTATCCCTGGGAATATCTGAGAACGATTGCTTACACATCACCCATTGACAGTGTTGAAAGACTCCACTAACATATTTATCAATACTGCCAAAAAATCCTAGAAACACCTACAATTTTTGAATGTGCTAGAAACTCTATTATCCAACGATTACTGCCTTATAATTAATATGCAAGGTGGTTATTTTGGGCACTTATAAACATATTGAGGGAATACAAAAATGCCTATAGCTCGTATACAAGGTCAAATAGGACAGATAATTATATTAACTTTTTTTTGTTGGTTTTGTGTCCTGAATCCTCCATTGATGTTAGTCATAAATGTTAAGGTACACCCTTTATGTTCTGAAATCTAATAGCCTCGCGTAAAATTTGAGAAATCCTAAACTAAATTTAGCTAGCTTTTGTTTAATCACCTTTCTGGACACCCTTGCTTGAAAAATAGTTTTTGTTGTCGGGTCTAGTAAATATAGTTGAGTTTTTTTTTCCTTTCGATAAACTATTTCATTTATGAAAAAAAGATTCATGACAAGAAATATGGACAAGGGTGTTGACCTACCTGTGGTAGGCTATTATGTTGGTAACATTTTCAAACTGTTTGATAAATGAGCTACTTAGATATACCTTGAGCTTACTGGTAAAACGAACAAAATCCAAAGTTAGTATAAGATTCAACTATGGTTTTAAATGATTACTCACCTCGGTGACGTAGTTGGCTAACGCGCCAGTCGTGTTAAGCTCGACCGCCGAGGACGGGGAGATCGAGGTTCGAATCTCGTTCGGGTGAACTGGGGGTGGTTTTTCCTAAATGGTTTTCCACTCTCCCTCCACGCAAATGCGGGTTCACTTCCTCTAAATTCAACCTTCCCAATTCCTAATCCATTAGCGTAATTAGTACTTAGGCGTATAAGCCGAATGGGTAGTAAGACGTGGTGCTAAATATTATTATTATTATTATTATTTAAATGATTAGCTATAAGTCAAAACTTATGATTGTTTTAAATATTTTATAGTATTTAGATTTTAAACATTGTAAATTTTATAAGTAGGCTTAAGTTTTCAAATGAAAAGAGAATTAATATAATGCCAAAATTCTACTTATATTTATCTCGTTCTAGACATTAAAATACACAAGTAGGCCTGTACTTAAAGGCCATAGTTCCCAATCAATAGACTTTAAGCCTTATTGACCTCATATTAAGCTTTGAAGTAGGCCTACACGTTACATTTATTTTATAATCAATGTTATTGTAACCCACCTCGGTGGCGTAGTTAGCTAACGCGCTAGCTCAGTGTTGAGATAGACTGCCGTGAACGAGCAGATCGAGGTTCGAATCTCATTCGGGTGAACTGGAGGTGGTTTTTCCTAAAAGGTTTTCCACTCTCCCTCCAATGTTGTTGTGCTAGCCCTGGATAATTTTTAGCTCATTCTATATTAGTCTTATAGTTTAATATACTTGTAATATTAGAGACAAATTATTTGTATATTATTGACCATTCATTACCTATTAAGCATGACCTGTAATTTACGACTATGGTATATTTAGAAATGTACAAACTATTCGCAAAATCTTCCCAATGGAGTACTACAGTAAAATGTTCAAAGGAAGACAGATATAAAAATTAAAATAGGCCTACTAGATACATTTTTACGTATTGATATCATTTTATAGGATACTGCGGTTATTTTAATAAATTAGATATAATCATTGCCTCTATTAATATAGTAAAATTATATAAATTTTGATCACAAAAATATAGCCTATCTATGCATTTTCCCAAAAAAATCCTACTATATTTTTGAGGGATATTAACTTATGACCTAAGTTCGATGATAGGCCTATAGTTTACAGAAAAAAAGACGGTTTTCGCCAATATATCATTTAAACAAACATGAAACAAAAGGGAGAATTTTAAACCATTTAGAAAAAAAAAATATCCTCAGCACACCAGGCATCAGGTGAGGATTCAAACCCCGACCTCCCTCACCACCGGTAAACAAGACCAGATGTAAGTCTACAGATGACCCTTATTGCAAATGAAGGCCAATACCGGTGCTGGTAGACCGCTGATCCACTTATATAACTTAACTTTTACTGACCTACTATAGGCCTTACATTTGAACTTGGGCCTGTTGTTATTATGGCTTGAAAATATCACACAACATAATATATTGTGCTCTCTTAGCAAGGTCAGTCAGTACATTCATTATGAGCCGATATTTTACAAATTGAACATATTATCTACGATTATCTTGTTCTGAATGGTCAAATATGTAATTGCATCAAGAGAGGACATAATCATCGTAATATAAGGGTCTGAATTATTAATATCTTAACTCTCAAACCTTATTTTACGAGTGTCTCTCCATCATCGATGATAATGTCTTCATTTAATTTAATTCCTCAGGGTTGTTTTATATTTTGTCTGCTATTAAGGTAGGATGGAAGGGAACGTGAAAAAAGGACAGTGTTTTTCAATTTTTATGGCAAAACTTTTTTTTTAGCCAAAATAAATCAAATATTGCTCTAGTACAAACACAAAGAGTTTAGTTTTCTTGTGCTGGTATCAACAGTTTTTGAATAACTTATCTGTCATGAGGAGGGTGGCATTATTTGACAAACTTTTTAAATTAAGGGAAAAAGTTGTCATAAAATTCCAGAACATCCTTTACAGATATTCAAGTAATTTTGAAGTCACCATGTGAAGAAAATTAAATATTTATTATAGGCCTACATAACACTCATTTTTGTTTTGAAGGGAAGGTGAACTTATTGAGTGACAGTGTCGTGTCGTGGAGTGCTGCCAGGGTATCCAGTGTTTGTTAAAACTGTGCCTGTAATAAAATGTTCTAACACACCAGTTCCCCGTTTGATCTATTCCTGGCTAATGAATGGGTTTTTATCCAACTCTACATCTTAGGCCTACTACCAGTGTGGGCTAGACACTTATAGGCCTATACTAATTACGCTAATGGCTTTAGGGACGAGAAGGTTATATTTAAAAGAAGTGTAACTGCATTTACGTGGTCGGAGAGTGGAAAACCATTTTGGAAAAACTACCCTAAGCAGGCCCCTACATTCGACTGAGATTCGAACTTCGATCTCTCCATCGTCGGCCCCACCATCATCCTCACCATGCCACTAAAGTGGGTGCTAAAGAATGTTCTACTGAGTAATTATAACCATTCACAGATACAGTTTAAACTACAGTCAAATACCCGCCTCGGTGGCGTAGTTGGCTAACGCGCTAGTCGTGTTGAGCTCGACTGCCGAGGACGGGGAGATCGAGGTTCGAACCTCGGTTGGGTGAACTGGGGGTGGATTTTTCCTAAATGGTTTTCCACTCTCCTTCACACAAATGCGGATTCCTCTAATTCAACCTTCCCAATTCCTAATCCATTAGCGTAATTGGTACTTAAGCGTATAAACCGAATGGGTAGTAAGACGCGGTGCTAAATAATAATAATATAATAATAATAATAATAATAATAATAATAATAATAATAATACAGTCAAATGTTCATAGATAGAGCCTCATTTGGCAGCTAAAAAAAGTTATTAGATCAGCTTTATTGAATTCATACGTCTGATCATGTGGTGAGCAGCAAAAAAGAAATTTAATTTTCTAATTGTTTGTTCCAACCAGAATCCTATTGTAACTGTGATTTTCCTGGCAACACGCTACGCCGCGCCACTGATGAGTGAAGTTCAAGGTAAAACTTCTCGCGTGTTTTATGAGTTCGTGTAGATGTGTATCTGAGGAAGGCCCCGCCCACTTCTCCCCTTCCAGCTGTCTGCTCGCCCCGCCCACTAGGCCATCAGACACGGGGAGCACATGCGCAGTGAAGCTCACGCAACAGGCTGTACTTTCCCCCTTCCCCTCTCCTATATTCATTCAAAATCAAACATTCACACTTTCGTTTGAAGGCAGAACGCACGTGAAGCCAACATTTGGCCCACGCTGTTACTTATGAAAAAACGTATAGTCAGTGGTATGTCGTTGTGTTGCAGAGTTTGTTAAAACTGTAGGGCCTACCTTTGATTTGTTATCACACACTAGGTCCCCATTTGACCAATAACACACAGACTATGCCTTAGATATATTTTTTAGCACCGCGTCTTACTACCTTTCGGTTGCACGCCTATGTACTTATTATTATTATTATTATTTAGCACCGCGTCTTACTACCCGTTCGGGTTATACGCACTTTACGCTAATGTGTAGGGTGATTGTGAGATGAAATGGAGGACCTACAGTTTAACGTGGGATCCAAACCACTGTGGAGGCCTGGCATTCCACACATTCACAAGTTGTGATTAATACACGTCTTGTCAGAGGTGAAGGAAGGGTTTGGCAATCAGATAAATCTGTGCCGGGACCTAGGATTGAACCCCGGACCCCCAGCACAGAAGTCTGACACCTTACCCTAGACCACCAGGACACCGCCTATGTACTAATCACACTAATGGGTTAGGAATTAGTAAGTTCTAATTTAGAGGAAGTGCACCCGCATTGCATAAAGGGAGATTGGAAACCCTTTAGGAAAACCATTCAGTGCACCCAACTGGGATCAAACCCGTCTTTGTCAGTCCAGTCTATTGCGAGAGTAGCGCATTAGAACATACGACCACCAAAGTGGGTAGTTCTGTAGCTTGATTGTTTCTTAGTACCCGTTCGGATAATGCACATTTTTTTTAATTTCGCTAAAATAATAGTGAGGGAAAAGGTAGGGTTTTTAGAGAAAATGTTACAGAACCTGCGTTTTGGAGGAGTGAAATACAATTCTAGAAAAAATAACCTACACCTGAACAGAGATTCTGACCTCGATATCACCAGCAGTCCAGTCCAACATGAGAATGACGCGCTAGACTATGCTTCCCCCTGTGCATGTGGCTATGACCTATACGCCTCATATGAGAATATAAGTTGTTGCACCGAGTGATTACTGATAAGAACAATTCCCAGGTTTTGTTTCAAGTGACCCTTCCCTGACAACATGCCACACCACGCCACTGAAATATACATTTGATATTCGGACGTGAGCCAATACTCAATCAAGACGGTCCCACACTATTCGCGAATACGGGTGAATGTTTCAGACGAATGTTCATCTACATTCATCACTCAATTCTGTCGAAAAAAACAAAGACAAATTGATATTTTAAAATCAGAAACTTACATAATCTTCTCCATATTAGTTTGAAATATGTTACTAGAATTTACTAATCAAGATATTTATGTTCAGTTCATAGTTTGCTGTCTTCAACGGAACACAAGATGCACTTAAGTAAGAATCAAGACGATTTCTAGCCATCGTCTTCGAGTTCATTGTGACATGACATTGAATTACATGGCTGTCGAAATATTATTTGCTTCAAAAACTTATACCACGTTGGGAAAAGTTTAATTTTATATTAATTTGTTTTCGGTGTGCAACTACAATCGTGTTCGCGTGCAGCTAATTGGAACGCGTGCCATGGATTTGCCCTGCCTGCCCTAGACTATAATCTATCCAGAGTAGGAGGGATGGTAAATGACAGCTAGCAGAAGATCTTTATTGCAAACATTAGCTGAAATCTATCATGTGGAAGTATTAGTTATGTTCTTAGTAAGTTAATAGGCCTACTATATCATCAATCAAAAGTGTTAATAAACACTTCTGATAATACTTCCTTAAGGATTACTGTTTAGGCTTTTTCATAGCTAATTGAAAGGACAAAAGATGTTAATAGAACCATTTTTGTTTTGTTTCGTGGTTGTGGCAAAAAGAAAAAAGAACTATAATGGTGCATGAAATAATATATTAGTAAGTCTTATATTCACATTTGTATATTCTTATAACTGGCCAACAAAATAAACAGATGTTTTCATATAATTTGGAGAAAAGTCGTGCAAAAAATTAGTGTCAAAATAAAACGTTTTAAATTTTGTGAAAACACATGATCATGAACACAACCGAAAACTGTTAATATGACTTCATCAGCCGCCCTGATTTCATCCGATTAACCAATTTAATTCTTTGGAGAGAATGCAACCTTTTAGAAGCTTTCTTTTGTAAATAATTTTTAAGTGAACTACAGATTCCACTTCCACAAAAAAGAAACATCCAGACGGTTATATTCATAATATAAAAACTCCAAAAAGATAATTAAAACAAATTGTTTTTTGTGCATGTTTTGATTGCCAAACGTGACAGCATCATAGCACATGGCAGATCTCTTGGCTTGGCGAATGGATACTGTTAACTTTTACTAGCTCTCAGCTACCACAACTCCTACGCCTTTGAACTAGACAGTCCTTAGCCTCGTATCAGAACTGGCTCTGAGCAACGTTAGCTTAGCTTAAGAAATGGGAGATTAAATTTTAAGGAAATATACCCGCATTCAACTTATAGAGAGGGGGGGGGGGTTTCCAGTCACAGTACATCAAGCCAGGATTGAACCAGGGCCTAATTACACCCCCTAGTGGCAGCTCATTGGGTTGTCACCAGGTGAATCCTACAGCTTGACAAGACTGTAAGGCCTTCTAGTCCGTTGTTCCCTCCAATTCACTATCAAACTTGTCATTTAAACCTAGTATAAACATATTTTCTCACTACATTAATGTGTGTGTGTGTGTGTGTGTGTGTGTGTGTGTGTGTGTGTGTGTTGTGGTGTGTGTGTGTGTGTGTGTGTGTGTGTGTGTGTGTGTGTGTGTGTGTGTGTGTGTGTGTGTGTGTGTGTGTGTGTGTCAAAGGGATAGTGAGGATGGAGAGAACAGTTTACTACAGACCAATTTAACTGAAAAACCCTTCCTTATCTGACAGCTAGAGAATTACTAGACCTATAATTTAAGACTTTCACAGTTGTTGGTACTTTTATTTCAATAATAGTTTTACGCTTTTCCCATTGTGATGCTTATAAAAATCAGGAACCTAGGCTATTGTAGAAATAAAAATACTAAACAGCTGTACAGGACTCAAATTATTTAATAATATTTATTTACATTCATTTTAAACAAAGCTAGCTTGTATTTTTTACACAACACATTATGTATTTTTTCCCATACGCATATTAAACAACCACATAGGAGAAATTGCATTTTCCCCATACACAATTAAGGGAAAGATACCTATATGAAAATTGCGATAATCGTATGACATTATTTCCATAGTAGGGTGCGGGAAAATCTCAAACCTGGCATGGTTAATTACTTCCAATAAATATACGGGAAATTTACCACAGATTTTTCTTACATTGTACGTGTAACGTAATCATACGTCAAATTATGCAAATCATGTGTTCTACTGCTGTCACTCTTGTTATATAAGCCTATTATTAATCGACTAACTTTAAAATAACACTTATAAAAGGCCTATAGAATCATTGTGTAAACTTTGGCCTTAAAAATAGGCCTATATTTGTATTCTCTAAAAAAAAACTTCATGAAAATTGTATTGTGGCCTAGTAGCCTACAGACTCATCAAGCCTGGTAATCCCCCTGGCAGCAATCTACAAGTCGCTACTGTCTCAATGCTTCCACCCAATTCCGCACGTGTGTGGAGTTGATACCTTCTAAAGGTACTTGGACCACTCCCGGTGCATCCAAATTCCACTCACTCCTTCAAAAGCGACCCATTTTAATGTGAGACCACTTGGCTGCCGAGGTCTATGAGACCAACTATCCAACAGATTAGAAACATTTCAATTACATGATGGGATACTAGGAAAGGCTGTATTTTTTATAATTTTTATAACGATATACTTTTTCTAGATAAAATAAACTAAATATTGCTTCAGTAGGTACGTTTATTTTAACTTGCTACACATCGTATCATCTTCTCTTCAATCCTAATCTTGTTCCTCCTCGTGACAGCTAGCATGCTCCTCACAAACTTAATTCCCATGGCCTCCACTTTCCTAGTCTCTCTTACATTCAATGTCCATGTTACTGTTGTGCGTGCTAGAATGGGCAGAAACATGGACATTAAATGTAAGAAAGACTAAGAAAGTAGAGGCCATGAGAATAAAGTCTCTAAGGAGCATGTTAGCTGTCACGAGGAGAAACAAGATTAGGAATGAAGTTATCCGGGGAAGAGTGGGAGTACATGGGATAGTAGAGGAGGTGAGATTGAGATTTTATGGGCATGTAATGAGGATGGAGAAAGAGAGGATTCCAAATAAAAGATGGAAATGAAGTATGTAAGAAAAAAGACTGCAAGGGAGGCCAAGAAAGAGGTGGGAGGAGCAGATAACAGAAAGTGTGCATGTTAGAGGAGAAGTATAGAAGCAATTAAAGGAGGAAGAATGGTGGAAGGATAGAGGAAGATGGAAGCATTTTACTAAACTGACCAGGCCACAGGCTGGATACAGTTGATGATGATTCGTAATCTCAACAATCCTTGAATATCGGCCATGAGCATATAGTGTCATTTTTACAAAAACTTTTGAGATGATGAGAAAAGGACATGGTAAAATGCCTGATGCCCGGAACACATATTCAAGATTTTTTGAGATCACTCTTTGTAAAAAATTTAAATTAAACGTAGCTGCTGAGGAGATATTTTATTTATTTTGGTCTTAAAATAACAATAAAAATACTTAGCTTAGTAACAATGTGACAAACAAAACCTTAATATTAGACCTACTAATTATAAATATTACTAGAGAAGAACAAGATCTTCTTTATTCAATTTTATTTTATTTAAAAACTAGTACACACAAACAAAACCATAGCAACCACAATCAACAATCAACAACTCCTTTCTCCCTTCTTTTTTACTAAATTAATGTTTCCTTCAACCACACCTTAAATACTGAATAATTATAGGTCCTAGTGAAATCACTCCAATCTGTTGAGACGGTAAACTGCAAATTTAGTGTACATTTTATCTATCATACGCACAAATGTGTCATTAACAAGCTTTTTCCAAATTGGGAGCATCGAAAACAAGTTTTTTTACTATAATATATCATTTACATGAATTTATGGCAAGTAGGGGAAGTCAGGCAATTATGAGCACCTTAAGAAAATCTGTTATTTCATAAGAAACAGTATGGCTGTCCAAAAGTAATATTATTTTATTCAATTGATCATTCAATTAGGTCTACAAAATACAATAAATATGAATGGTATTTTAATAATTCTGGTCTAGAAAAAATAATAATTAAGAAGCTGCAAGTGCTCATATTAAAAGCATGGGAGGAAAATATGAGTACACCCAGGGGGTAAGATGAGCATCATGTTATAATTTGATATACACATACAACGATGATTTAAATATCAGACAGAAATACTCAATAGGCCATATACAAACAGGGAAATAGTCGTAAAGATATAACATATAATAATTACTCTTAGTATCCTACAAGCACAAACCAATACCTACCGATATTCATTTTCGTTCTTGATAGACCTATTTTGCCAGTCTGAGCAAAGGTCGCAAATGTAACGCTTCTGTTGTTTAAAAACACCAATGCACTTGACGTGAGCCCATTTTTTGCATGCTTGGCACTGTACCCAATCACCACCTGTTGTGGAAAAAAGATCGCCACAGAAAATGCACTATGCATCTTCTACATCTCTTGACTTCTTAGCAGATGATGAATTTGAAGACTTTATTGCTCTTTTTTCTGATAGTGATAACACATGTTTCTTGGCATTCTCGACGCTATTTTTGTGAGGACTATCCGTAAATATAATAGAATGAGCCATTCTTCTGGTAGAAGGCTTCCTTGTACCTTTGGCTGGAATCGGAATCAGGTCTTGGAATTTTGGATTGCATTGTGAAGTTGATACTGCCTGTGATTATTATTTATTAACATTATTTACTATTTTACGTTATTTTAATTATTATTATTACTTTAACTATTTTAATTGCTATTATTTTGACTATCTTAAGCATGATGTAGATGTATACACCGCAAAAAGTGTAAAAATTCACAATTTAAAAAAGATCAGGGAATTGTGAGCACCCCTGCTCATATAAACAACTGGGGCCATTTCGCCTTTTCAGCCATCTTATTCGTTGTGGTGAGATGTTAACTTAAATTTCTTTCAAGGGATGCAATGAGTAGGTTTTATGTTACATTTGAGTTTAAATAACGACTAAACCAAAGATAAATGTAGTCCCTGTTGCTTATACAAACTATGGGAAACATTTTAGTAGCTCAATTTTAAACGTACCTTTTCATAAACTGATAAATACAGGACGCTGTGGCTCTTTTATGATCGCCGTTCACTTCCGTCTATGTTGCTATGATGCAGTTGAACGTTCGTCAATAAGGTGGCAGTACATACTTGCCAAGGGGAGAGTTTCAGACGGGTAAGCTCATATATCACACCTGCTCATATTAGCCTGACTTCCCCTATAGACCTTCTTATATTTTTAAACTATCATCCAATAATAACAGTAATTTAAAGTGCCTAAGTATTCGTTGATGATTCAGTTTTACATATTCTAGTATAAAATATTACTAAATTAACGACAGGTAGCATAGACCATTCAAAATATCAATATTCTACCCATATGACCATAATTTGTTTTAAATAGAGATGACATTGTGCTTTGTACCTTCATCATAAACTAAATAAATAGAAGCACACTACTTACAAACTAACAAACCCAAACATTTAAAGATTATATAGATAAAAACCAAATTAATATGCTGTAATGTTGCAGATTAGGGTCAAATTGAGGATCGTTATTCCTTTATTAACTCTCTTAAATCAATTCCTTAATATACAAGAAATACAGACCAACATCAAAATTAATATTGAATGAATATATTTATATTAGGAGGAGAGTCGTATAGTATCGGACAGCGGCTAGTATCGGACAGATCATGTTTCAGTAAAATACCGTTAGCTAGAGAATCCTCTCGGATATAGTATTACTCCTCTTACTTGCAGCCAAAAACAATCGTTAGTTGAAGGCGCGCCCTTGAGCCGTACGGTTCCCACGAGTGTTTGTGTAGTTTATGTGCTTTGTTTCTTTGTCCCAACTACATTTTCAAGGCTTCTCATTCTCACACATTAATTACAATTAGTTTGTTTATTGGAATTGAGGTAAAGGGTAAACTCATGAATAAGTTATAATATTGATTTGGTCAGCAAAGAAAATATTATTGTAATGACTATTGCCATACAGATCGGCTAGTATCGGACAAGTTGTTTTCGTCCAGTACCGGACAAACTAAGGGATGTCACAAAGTTTTTATCAACATTAACAACAAATAAAGCTCAAATAAAACACTTAATTTAAGGTTAGATAAGATTACTCAGATTAGGTATATATATAGACCTACCTAATACTAAATTATATATTGTATATAATATATAATATATATATTTATTTATTTTGTCTTCATAGAACTTTTTCTTTCAGGTAACCGATTCTGGAATTTTACACTATGCCTAAACTAAAGAAAAAGGAAAAAGTAGGCTTACGTGGGAAGTGGCAAGAAGAGAACATGAAAATAGCTTTAGAGAAAGTTTTAAGTAACGCTATAACAGTGAGACAGGTGGCAAATACATACGCTGTTCCTAAAAGCTCCTTAGGAGACAGAGTAGCGAATTTAAAATTAGGAAATGAAGTAAAAATAGGTCCTGACATGGGGCGATTCAAACCTACTTTCTCAGAAAATTTTGAAGAGGAACTTGTAATACACATTAAAGACCTTGATAACCGTTTGATGCCACTGAGTCGTAAGGAGTTTGGGAAGTTGGCTTTTGATGTGGCCGAAGCCTTGAAACTTGATCACCGCTTCAACAAGGAAAAGAAGTGTGCTGGTAAGGACTTCTACTATGATTTTATGAAACGACACCCTGAAATCACATTAAGAAGCGCTGAATCCACTAGCATGCAACGAGCAGTTGGTTTCAACAAACCTCAGGTTTCTAGATTTTTTGACAAATTTAATCAACTTCAAAGTAAATATTCCTTTTCTGCATGTAGAATTTTCAATGCAGATGAAACAGGAGTTACGTGCGTTCATTCAAATGACTCTAAAGTTATATCCATAAAAGGGAAAAAACAAGTTGGAAATTAACGTCTGGGGAAAGAGGTCGTACGGTAACTGTGCTTCTTTGCGTAAATGCTTCTGGAGACCAATTTATCCCGCCTCTCTTTATATTTCCTAGGCAGAGGATGAACAACCGCCTCATGATTGGGGCACCCCCTGGAAATTTGTTTGTAGCTCAAACTAGTGGATGGAGAACTGGTGAAATCTTTCTGAAGTGGCTTCAAGAGTTCGTCAAACGTGTCCATCCTACTAAACATGAACCTGTGCTGCTCATTTTAGATGGTCACTGCAGCCACAAGGAGTTTGACGTGATTCTGTTTGCACGTCAACACAATGTTCATATAATAAGTTTGCCCCCAACACAACGCACAAATTGCAACCACTTGATAGGACCATAATGAAGCCTTTTAAAAACCTCATATAGTGAAGCTTGTGCTATTTGGATGTGACAGAATCCTTTTTCCAGGATAACAGATTATGATGTAGTTGGATTAGTAAGCTATGCTTTTACCAAAATTAGCCGAATGGATATAGCTAAAAAAGGGTTTGAATGTACAGGTATACATCCATATAATCCAAACATATTCACAGATTTGGACTATTTGCCATCGCAAGGACTAGATATTCCAGACTCTGTCTATGAAGATATAGAGCTATTGAAAAATTATCCAGGAAATCTACAATCAATATCCCCTAAGACTCCACTCACATCAAATTATGGACACGAAAATTTACAACCAACATTTGAATCTCCAAGAGCCTCAACTTCTGTATCTCCACAACCTCCATTTCCAGAGTTATTTACTTCCATGACTTCACAACAGTCAATTTCAACCACACAAACTTCAACATCAAAGACTCCACAGCCATCAACTCTTTCAACTGGATTTTTCCACACCATAATCACACAAGTGTCACCAGTGCCTGTCGCTGCAGAACGTAGGTTAAATGTTAGAAGAAGACGTGGTGCTAAGAGCGAAATACTAACATCAAGTCCTTATAAAGCTCAATTAGAAGAAAAACAATTCACGAAAATGGGAAATTGGGAAAATCAAAAACCAAGTTGGAAGTCACGATAAAAAAAGAAATAAAACTACACCAAAATAACAGAAGAGTTAACAAAACTTCGGCACAACTTATGAGCGAAGAAGTTGAAGATAAAACCGACTGCATAATATGCGGGGAAAATTTTGATGAGGTTTGGATAAAGTGTGACTTTTGCCAAGGGTGGGCGCATGAGAATTGTGCCAATACTGAATTAAATCCCTCTTTTTATAAATGTGACTCTTGTGAGAAAGCATCTTAAGACAATAAGAGAAGTTTGGTGTCCAAATTTGAATAAAAAGTTGTAATATTGTAATATGTCCGGTACTACCCGACAGTACTTTTTTAAACTGAACTAAGCCTATTTTTTTAATGACTCTAGTAAGAAGAATATTTTATATAAGCTATTTTAATACAGCAGGTATATAAATACACATTTAATCTTAATATTTACATGTCATTTGTCTCATTTTCATTTAATAAAATTATAAATTAAATTTAAAAATCTTAAGTGTCCGTTACTACACGACTCTCCCCTATGTGTAGGCCTGATTGTGTATTTAGCCATGTGATCCGCAGATGTCACGTTTGGTAGATTTTATCAATACCTATAAAATAATGCTAATTAAATCATAGATTTCTATCTTTGTTGGCAGAATTTTTTTTTCTTAAAGTTTCTTTATTCCCAAAACCCACTATAATATCTGTCACTTTAAATAGAGATGATAGCCCCCTCTCCCCCACAAATCTGATCACGCATTCAAGATATATTTCTCCCTCCCTTCTCTGACGTAACAATAGGAGTATCATGGGTAGGTGTACACAAGCGCTGTTATCGCTAATGACAATCCGAATTAATTAGTAGCATTGAATGTGGCGATGATAAGCCCCTCCCTCCCTCCCTGCTATCTCGTACCGAGGCGGTGTACTGTGCCTGTCAGCGAACAATATTCACTTTCTGGCTGACAGCACACAAGGTGCCCGGTGTTACCCCTGTGAGGGGAGGGTTGGCTAGGTGTTAGCGTGCGGGTACACCACTCGCTCAGGTCCATAGCAACGCTCCCTAGCACCGGAATATAATTGATTCATTACATGTCCCTTTTTGTTTAGCACCGCACCTTACTACCCGTCCGGGTTATTCGCTTATGTACTAATTACTCTATTAATTTTAATGATTGGGAAGGTTATATTTAGAGGGAGTGTAACCGTATTTGCATAAAGAGAGTGGGAAAATATTTTGGAAAAAATCACCCTCAATACACCCGACCTAGATTCGATCCTAGACCTCCCTGCCATCTGCAGTCTAGTCTAACACAATAGTAGCGCGTCAGACCATGCGACCACCGGAGCTGGTCAGCTTTCCTTAGTTAATACATTTGTTCATTTGCTTGTTTATTTAATTTGAGTTATTTAATATGGGGTTGAAGGGAACTTGAGTTATAGTACAGTAGATAACATATTTTTACAGTTTTTATTACTTTCCTGGGTAAAATAAATAAAAGGTTTGGTTTGATTTTATACATACAAAGATCTGGATAGTTCTTGAATATGTCATGAGTACCGCAAAATTTGAACAGGATTTTCTCTCTTAATTTAAATAGTTTATATTTAAAGTCACTATGCTTATGACAAATATTCAAGAAACTTTTGAATTAATTTGTGTATAAAATTAAATTATGCCTATCTACTATAATATTAAAGGCTTATGTGTTGGTAAAAAAAATTGTTATAAAAACTGCTAAAATACTGATCTTAACTCACGTAGAAATATTTGAATATTTTATAGTCCTTTATTCATTTATTATTTGTTTGTCTTTATTATTATTATTAGATTTTTTTTTAAATTTTAGAATCAGTGTCACAAATGTCTTATAAATTTTATCTAATATGCTAGTTAAATACTTATAATAAAAGACTATAGGTTACAAATGACAAGCTCAGACACCATATTCGAATTTTGATATTGTAGTATTGAACTTTAATTTTATCCGCACCATCATAACAATTAATATTTGAATGTTAATGCTGAATGTGAGGAATGCCAGGCCTCCACCGTGGTTCGGATTCCACGTTAAACTGTAGGTCCTCCATTTTCATCTCACAATCACCCTACCATTGCACATTAGCTTAAGTGCGTATAACCCGAACGGGTAGTAAGACGCGGTGCTAATAATAATAATAATAATAATGTTAATGCTAATTACTATCAACAGGTTACTCCTTAACTAGGCTGTAAAATTTAATGTCATTTCCAATTATTTCACTGTCCTTGTCTCACTCCAAAGTCTAAAGGAACAGGCACCTCCAACGAGACGTCAAGTAGTAAAATCTATTAAATGAAAACTGTGTAACATTCTTTAAGAACGCATGCTGGCCAGGGTGTGTCTTACCTGTGTAACATTCTTTAAGAACGCATGCTGGCCAGGGTGTGTCTTACCTGTGTAACATTCTTTAAGAACGCATGCTGGCCAGGTGTGTCTTACCTGTGTAACATTCTTTAAGAACGAATGCTGGTCAGGGTGTGTCTTACCTGTGTAACATTCTTTAAGAACGAATGCTGGTCAGGGTGTGTCTTACCTGTGTAACATTCTTTAAGAACGCATGCTGGCCAGGTGTGTCTTACCTGTGTAACATTCTTTAAGAACGAATGCTGGTCAGGTATGTCTTACCTGTGTAACATTCTTTAAGAACGAATGCTGGTCAGGGTGTGTCTTACCTGTGTAACATTCTTTAAGAACGAATGCTGGCCAGGGTGTGTCTTACGTGACAAAACCTCACCGTAGTCCTCCAATAAGCTCAGCTTGCTCGTAATAATATCTGCTTTGACAAGGGAATAAAATACCAGGACCTTTTGGAAAAACACAAAAAAAATCATTCAATTTGAATTCTTAATTGAAAAATGACACGTTGTAACGTTTGAAAATAGATAGTGTGATATTAAGGTTTATTCGCCACCATTAGGGTGACATTTGTTATCATGATTAAATCGGGTCCAAGTTTGTTATCCTGTATTTATAATAATTAAAAAAGGGTGATATCTTATTTTAGAAATTAAAAGTCCTGGTATTTTATAGTTTTATTATAAATAGATAAACAGTTTTTTGCTCGATGTTTCACACGTTATTGACTTTAATTTAAATGCCCGACTATTATTTTTTATACACGACAATTCCTGAAATGCGAGATTTAGATTCCGGTAAAAACATGAATTAAGATTTACATAGACTTTACCTAATCGTCTCCTTGTCAGGAAGGAAATGGGGAAATGCACATCCTGAAGGGGTATATCAAGAGACATTTCCTTCTCGAAGCTTCCTAGAAAAAAGGTGTGGGGGTCATCCAGGTGTGTCTCTGTTGACCAAACTGCGTTGTCTTTTTAAACAGAGACGTAGAAAAATGTCGCCATACCTTAAAACTTAGCAACATAAAACAAATAAATATTAATATCCGCTCTCATCTATAATGTAATGATTTTGAATACAAATGTGAATAATAAATTATTTGGATGTATAATTTCATATCATTACAACGTGTATACAGGAATTGAACCCGAAACCATTGGTTTAGTACGACAATCTCTTATCACTAAGATATTCAGGAGTCATCCCGTGCCCAGGGTAATGCTATATTCACATTTTAAGGCAGAGTCTATGATGGATGTGTGGAAATGGTCAGCTACGTATGAATGATCAAGTAAGATCGTGGATTAGCGCTCAACTCATGAGTGATATATGCTGTCAATAGTACAATGTTAAATAAAGCTAATAAAATTTCAATTTTCAGAATATGATATCTAGATGGAGTAGTTCCCATTAAAAGCATAAAAGCATAAATAATAGCTTTGGCTATTAATTCTTAATATAATTTCACTAACTTAGGCCAATTTAAACTCAGGCCCTACCTTAGTTAATTATCTTAACCTCATTTTTTTTATGACATAGGCTATCTTACCCTGATTAAAATATATTTAAACATGTTTAATTTAACCTTATAAAACTTGGTTTTGAACCAATTTAACCACCTTAACTTAAATTATTTTTCTCAAATCTGGCTAAATGAACCTTTTTAATTGAAAAGATTCTCGCCGAAATCATTGTTTATTTTACTTTTAAAAAGGTATAATTTCATGGCGTTAAACTTATATGAATTAAATGAGTATAGATTTTATTTTTTGTGGTCCATCTGTTTTCTTTACTACCACATTTTTATATGCATCGCTTTTTTGTAATACCCATTTGGGCTGTTCTCATATTTACACTAATGGATTAGGGATGAGAATGGTAGAAGCTATAGAAAATAAATTCTCATTTTCGTGGAGAGAGACTGGGAAACCATTTAGGAAAATTCACACTAGATACACCCGCCCAAGATTCAAACTTTGATCTGCTACCATCAATAATCCAGTGTATACGCCAAATACCCCTGATGTGGGTTTAACCTTAGTAAGCAGCATGTTAATTAAACTAATCTAATATAATAAAAATTAATAATGAATAATAATTTAATTGTATTTCTTAAAGTCATTTTTACCTTCTTTCGACCCCACTGAGAGGGAAGTATTGTAATCGTTTAAAAATCGAACTCAAGATTTTATAAATGTCCACGTTTCATGATCCCCTGATAATGAAAAGTGGTTTTCGCGACACTGTCTGTTTGTTTCTTTGTTTGTCTATATCTCGGATTAGAACCGAGCAAATTTTACCAATCAGGTTAAAGCTTGGTATCTGGGGTTCACATAAGGTTCCCCTTAGGAGTGTCCTGAATTAATTAATATATAACCCTAAAATTAAAGGTATTTTACTGAAGATCAAAAAGAAAGAAAAATCAATTTCCTCGAAATATGTTTCAAAGATTTTGATCAAATTTTGTATCCAGTCACTTTTTAACATTACAGAAAAAATGGCCATTCTCGTTTTCCCGTGAAAATTACTTTTGTGGGTACTTTTCATGAGCATAAGTTTACGATTTTGATGATATCTCCGCAATTATTTGAGATACGAAATAACTTATCATTGTAAAGTTTTAGTGGAGTTTACTTTTAAAAATAAAAATAATATATTTGAAAAATATTTTTATAAAACCAATAGTTTTCTTAGCTATATGCAATTATATACTTTTTATGGAGCTCATTTGACAATTGATTGTTATGCTCTTTGAGGGCCACAGACGTTCCTCTTTTCTTAATGTCTCTGTAACATTGTACACTCTGATTTTGGTTGAAAGAACAGTAGAGAAAATTCAAGCATATTGCTTTGCGGTCAACATTGATAACATTTTACTATAGTACTATTGTTGTTTTAAAGATATTGATAATGTAAATATAAAAAGAAACAACTGCAGATAACATCACTGTTTTAGTAACTTTAGTAGCTAACTTTTACTGTTATTCCTACCAAAATCATACTATATATTATTTCATTTATGCTCTTTGGTGGAGTGCTTCTTCAACAGTGTTCTTTACATTTTTCTTTTAAGCTTATAAATATATAAAAGTGAAATTTTTACCGTGTATTATTAGAAATAAATACACACTTTAATAAGATTATTTGGATATTATTTATCAAAGTCAATCACTAAGCTTATGGTTAAAATAACTTTGAATTTGAATTTTGTCTTAATGAATTTAAATGTTAGTCACAATAATTGTGAAAATTATGAATAGTGTTCAGTACAGTAATATAGAACATAACATGTAGAGTCTAAGTAAAAAAAAAAATTGTTGATAAAATAAAAATATCGAAATTAATAATGAAAAACTCTTAAGTGGAAATAGTCTTATAGTAATGAGAAACTCACAACATTAGAAAAATATTTTTTTAATATTAAAACCTCAAATGACCAATACAATTAACAGAAATGTATTATA
Source organism: Timema podura (assembly GCA_033556935.1). Classification (NCBI taxonomy): domain Eukaryota; kingdom Metazoa; phylum Arthropoda; class Insecta; order Phasmatodea; family Timematidae; genus Timema; species Timema podura. The sequence continues at coordinate 26,358,104 of JAVRXN010000011.1, forward strand.
ACTAATTAATAGGCAACGAATAAATAATCGAGAATTGAAGATGATGTTATATTATAGTTTAAAGAATTGATTGATTATTGATTATTAGCACCACGTCTTACTACCCGTTCAGGTTATACGCACTTACGATAATGTGTAATGGTAGGGTGATTATGAGATGAAATGGAGGACCTACGGTCTAATGTGGGATCCGAACCACGGTGGAGGCCTGGCATTCCTCACATTCACAAGTTATGATTAATACACATCTTGTCAGAGGTGAAGGAAGGGGTTATCAATCAGATAAATCTGTGCCGGGACCGAAGATTGAACCCCGGACCCCCAGCACAGAGATCCGACACCTTACTCCTAGACCCCCAGGTCAACCTTTAAAGAATTAATCTTGACAAAAGGAATTGTAAGATATTTGAAGGTTGAATAATTTAATGTTATATTGTAAGAGTATGTGTATAATTGAAAAAGTTAAATAGTAACAATTTTTTGTTTCTTTTCTTTAATCCTTTTCTCCTTTGGTTAATAGCTGCGTTGGCTGCCACATATGTATGGATGAATAGATTTAATACATGTTGGGCACCATCTTCAGGTCTCTAAGAAAAAAAAAATCATGGTAGAAAAAACAATGCATCAAATAGCCTATTATGCCAATGGAATGTTCTAAAAATCAAAAGTTTAAATTATTAATGTGAAAAAGTTAAAAGAAGGATTTAGTTATTAATATGAAAATAAAGAATAGTTATGATAACAAGCATATCTACCCTGGTCTCAATGAGGTAGATGTTATTCCATTCTGTGTTGTAATAAGAATGAATGCCTGATTGATGAATTTTTCTGGTAGGTTAAGTTGGGCGTGCTTAGATTACTATTATTGATTCATCCTAAGCTGAGACCTGATGTAAACAAAGCCACGCGGAAGTTTATGCTCTGATTTGCTACTGAACGGACCTCAATGTTATCCTTTCCATAAATAGTCCCTCCTATCTTTTGTATTAAACTTGTTTTAAAATAACATTTGAGAATCATTATAACTAAAATTATCCCTTCTTTTGATTTATAAATGATACGTTAAGCTTTGCAAGCGCTATTCGAATACAAACTCCTGACTCAGTATTGAGGGACCCCATGTTACAGTCCTTATCACAGTCATGTTAACGTCAAGTCAGTAACGGTCATTCGACATTTCATCTCGGCGGCGTTTAGCGAGGGCTGTGAGTGAGGGTGCTTCCCGTATATTTATGGCATTTTCTGAGTCTGGCCAGAGTTTCTTTAAACATAAGACAGTAACCCTCTTAAAAATTTAGAAAATATTTTGGTTGTAAATGTTTTCGATGAATATTCTGAAAAGTATCCAACTTTTCAGTAAAGAAAATTGTGACATTAACGTTAGAGTTTACTGGAATTTCACAGGTTAGTATTTTCAGGGCGAGAAGAGAAAAACAAGAAACCAGCCAACTTACAACTCTTGAGGAAAAAAAGAAAAAGAGAAAAACCTGTGTTCGCCAAGGTCGATGATTAAGTAAAGTTCGCTACACGTTCAAAAGTGCACTCCTTTTTTTATAAATGAAGGTCAAACATTGAACAAAGTGTTGTAACTAGAGAACATTCCCGACACAAGTTTACTTGGATGACAGCTTAAAAAGTTACAAGAAATAGTCCCTAATACACCCCTACGCCAACAGCTGTCATATTCACTTTGGGCGGCTGTAATTAAAACATATGGAAATGTATGACTGTGATAATTAACCACAGTAAATTAGTCAAATATTTTTTATATTTATTTGAGGTCGGGAATAAATTAACGTTTTATTACACTTGAAAACCAATTTTTTCACATCATTTTCACAAAAGGTCTAAAAAAATATAGCTTCAAAATGACGACCGACGAATTTAAACCATGTGATTGATCATGACGCAACCAAGTTCTTTACAATGGTGCACCAAAGCAGTTAATAAATATATTTTATTAATTTAAATATTTCAAAATAAGATAAAATAATCATAAAATAATTCTAAATATAGTCAATATATATATAAATTACAAGTATTTTCTTTTTTCTAAGTAAGTACTATGCCTTTATTAAAAAGTATTAATGTATGCACTATATTACACGTTATCGATAACATTCCAAAACGAAGAATAAGTACTTTTAATTATGTTTAAAATATTATTTCATATTGGATAAAAAGAAATTATTAAAAGTAATGAAATCGTGTAAAAAAACTTACGTTTACGTTATTTCAAATGTTAACTATAACATGTAGCTAAAATTCTTATCATTTATAACAAAACAGCGATCTTTTACAAGTGTTGGCAACCCTAAACCTAGACATAGGGTATGATTTTTCAATTATTGGCATCTAGGTACAAATCTATGGTGAACAGATTTAGTCAATAGCGAGCCTGACCTAACTAACTTTAAAGGAATGTTGTTTTTTTTTTCAAATTTTTGAAAAGTTTTGGTTTTAAATTTTTTTTAAGGGATTTCAAAAATATAATTATTGATATAGACGATATTTCACCATGGAGAAGAAGTTATTTATGGGCTATTCGTCATTACAGGCAGAAAGTAAGAAACATAAAACATTTAGATGGAACTTGGGTGTCATATCTAAAGTTTGGGTTGACACTGCTGTTAAAACCAAGAAATAGCTTTTTTTCTGGCTTGTCTACCGGCCTGAAAAATCCAACTGGAAAAAGAAAACGTTTAATTATTCTTCACATCAGCAGTGACAGTGGTTTTTTGGACAATATACTTCTTATTTTTAGATCCAAACGAACGGTTGACTATCATGAAGAAATGAATGGTGATTTTTTTCAAAAATTGTTCAGAAAAATCTTACCTAATTTAGAACCAGGTAGTGTAATCGTTATGAACAGTGCTTCTTACCACAGTATTAAACGTGATCGCGTGCCTGTAAAATCTTGACTCAAAATACATATTTTCAATAGGATAAAGATCCAAAAACGTTGTTTTCAATTATTAATGATCTGAAAGTCGAACTATTAAATGTTGTTAAATCTTTAAAATCAACCTATCATAGTTGTGTTATAGACTATCGATCTTGAGAAAAATCTGGCCACACTGTTGCACTGTTACCACCCTATATCTAAATTCTATTGAATTGGTGTGAAGTCCAAGTAAAGGAATACGTGGCCAGACATAACAAAACCTTTAAGCTGCAAGAAAGTTCGTGGTTTGGTTGACACCGGACTATCGGATATAACGCCTGTAAAATGGCGAGCTTGCATTGAGCATTTATCAAGGATGTGGGCATTGGATGAATTAACAGATAATATTGATGACAATATGGTTATAAATACTGGAGATGACAGCACCAAGGAAGATAAGCAAGAGTCATGACTCCAGTCTCAGTGGGATTGAATCTTTATCCTACAGTAATTAGGTGTCTGCACTCTTGTAAGTAATTTATCATCATTCTGCATGATTGTTGCACAGGATTTTAGAATAAAAGATATAAACATTTAAAATTACTAAAGAAAACAAAAATTCTTAGTGACTTATTTTGCTATGGTACCGACTATACATGGTCGTGCCTGTTTAAAATATTGCACTGGTGTTCCACCAATAATGTAGGTCCTTCACGTAGTGATATCAGAATGTTCGTTTACTTCAGTCTCAGGTTAGGATTAATCAATAATAGAGTACTTATTTCATAGATGCAATGTGTTAAGAATGTGAGGGAGGTTAAATTATCCTTTCCCAATTTACTTAACTTACGTTTTAATATGAGATATTCTCGTGAAATTTATTATTTCATTTGCTTTGAAAATAATGTATGGCCTTAGATATGTATAAATTAGATTATTATGAATATTATTTGATTCTTTGGGTTTCATTAGTTTTCTTTATTACCACCTAATGACATTATGTAATTAGTTCCTCTATTAGAACGTGTATCCAAACTCACAGCAAGGTCAGTCAATGTCGTTCAACCCACCCAAATAAACTCCGGCACGTAAAGAACAATCTGTCCCGTCTGAATGTTTGTTTAAACAGGTGAAATTCAGCCTGTCACACGTGATCTCACTATTTATACGGGGATGCACGATGCGTGGCGGGACGCGGCAGACACAACACATTACATCGTCATCCGTGGTTTTAATCGGCTGTCTCCTTTTGAAACAAGGAAAGAGGGGCGTAGATATATTACCCAAATTTCTAATAGAAGATGATGGTAATTAAACGTTATTGTCGTCCCAATAATTCAGGGAGATCACTGAAGATATTTTCTTATCACAAGTGAAGAACAACATTAATTTAATCAAAAGATATTAACTGACTAGCGATTTTTTTTTCCACGACGTGTTACTGCCCATCCAGGATATAGGCTGTCAGGAATTAGGAATGATTAGTTTAGAGGAAGTGTACCTGAATTTGCGTGAAGGGAGAGTGAAAACCCATTTAGGATAACCCACCTTTAGCACACCCGATTGGGATTGAACCCCATTCTTTTTGTTTTTGTAAGTCTAGCCTATTGCGAGAGTAGTGCGTTAGACCATGCGGCCATCAAAGCGGGTTGACTAACGAAGTTCAATTTCGTGATTAAAATAGAGGACGTTACCAAATAAAAGTTCAAAATGTACTGTATTTGTTCAAATTCACTTCATGTGATTTATAGATTGCCATATTACTAATTTTATTGTACGCTAAATCATATTTTCAGATGAACTTATCCATATTTTAAAATGATTTTTTTGTTTACAATATGTATTTATAAAACTCTTTAACAAATAAAATTCTTAAAATTATACTTAACCAAAAACCCCTCTACTAAATCTACATTCAAATGATTTCTCTCATTTGTCCAATGTACAGAAATTAAGAAAAAAAAAACCAAACATCAACATTATATTTTGGTAATGAAAAAATAGTATCTGCTATGTTCAGTAGCTCTGATGAATCACAGTCTTAATGTTTACTACCTCCAAAATATTCTACCTACTTATCATTCATTACATGACACATTTTCAATTTCTGAATTCGCAAATAACACCCAAAAATTACAAAACGTGGGGCTTTTGTAATCTTTGAAAATTCCTCAAAGATACCGGACATAGGGTTGAAATGGGGTAGGACATGTCCAGGAAAAGTAGGAAGTCTGGTCACTCTGACCTAGCCTAACCTAATTTAACCTAACCTAAACCTAACAGTCCTAAGTCTGTGCAAAATGGGAAGAAAAGTTTTGTTGGTTAATTTGGTCAAATTAGTATTGTTATTGTGATTGAAATTGTATTTCCCCATTAGGACACCTTAAGGGTGTATGGCCCAAAATTAATAATATAATAATTATATATAACTTATATATATATATATTAATTGGTCTTCTTAAACCAAACTTGGATCAGTGTATTAAATATAGATTAAATGTATATTTTAAGCACAGTGTTTACTCAAAGTTTAAAATTTTGGCATCCGATGCAACAATTTTTAGAAAACCAAATTATGCAAATATTTCATATTTGGAATGTTAGAAGTACTCAAGGAGTTTTATTAATTGAAATAAATAAAACAATCTGAAACTCATGGAAAATAATACGAGCTGAGGTGCTTCATATTTGCCCCCAATTTTGAAAATATATTTGATACAACCCGCAATACCGAAACAGAACGGCCTGGTCAGAGCAGAGCAGACAACTCATCCCTTCTCACTCCAAGTCACTTGCTGTCTGTCCTTGAAACCATAAATCTGTCGCTAGTGGTTTATGCATGTTTGTACAGCTTATGGCCCTGACACATCACCATCACTCTTTAGGGATTATTACCTGGCTCTCCACCTTTTTCAATTCATTGTAGCAAGTGCGACATTGATGAAAGGATTTTTTTCAGTGTGGCTGAGTGTAGTTGCATTTAATGTTTTTAGGGATGTGTGAAGTGGAAAAATAGTGGAAAAACAATTTTTATTATTTAAAAAAAATTGCATCACAAAGTTTAAAGATGGCAGAAGAGATGTAAAGGGCAAAAGTAATAAGCATTCCAAGGCAATGAAACGCTTTTACGAGAAATTCGGAAAGCCCAAACCAAAAACCAAAAAGATGGTGAAATGACTTCAAACCTATATTATGTTATTGAACTTATATAATTAACTTTTTTTGAAAATTCTTTTGAGATCTGGAACCAAATCCAGAACCTCCAACTTAGCACGTCAATATCTTACCACAGAGCTATCTAGGGCTAATCCTGTGTTAGGGTCATTTATCACCCATATTTTAAGGGTTAGTCGGTAATAGATGTGTAAAATCGTCGGCCATTTAATAACAATCAGAAACACATTTCATGGTTGATCCATGGTAGCTTTATGCTGCCATTTGAACAATTTTTATTAATTTTAAATGGTTTCTTGGATATAATTTGTAAAGCAGAAGTAACCAACCTTTATTTAGCTGCGGACTACATAAATGTTTTACCAAGACGCTGTAAACCACTTATTAACTATTTAGCAAAAAATTTTAGAAAATAATTTTAAGAATGACCTTGAACAAAGAATACAGCGTGAAATTATAATATATATATATATATATTATATATATACAATTGTGCATATGTTAAATAAATAAAGATAGATTACTTTTTAGTCATATTGGCCATGAGATGAAATTTGTATGTTAATATATGAATACATAATATATATATAATATATTACTGTTTACCTTCTCACACTTTTCTGGTTGAGAAAAAATAGTAATTGTAAAAAAAAATCAAACTCGAGATTTTGATGGATGTCGAAGTTTCATGATCCCTTGAATCCGAAAAAGTGTTTTTTTTTTTGTTTTTTAATAAAGTCAGTCTGTAGCGCTAACTAGAAATGAAACTATTTTACCAATTAGGATAAAACTTGGGACATGATTTTCATAAGGTTTCTCAGAGATTTAAAAAAAAAATCCATCCAACCCTAAAATTAATGGTAGTATATTTTACTTAAGGCTGGAAAGGAAAAAATAGATTATACCAAACTCGACTCGATTAAAATTCATATATATGTATCGTTTAGTATTAAAACAAAATGAAAGTTCTCATTTCCTCATTAAAATAATTTTGAGGGAAACCTCTAATTTTTATCGTATCTCCACAACTCTTTGAGATACGAAATAACTTATCATTTCAAAAATGAAGGCATATTAAATATAAAAATAATCATTTGAAATATATTTTTATAAAACCAATAGTTTCCAAATTTTATATAGGCCTCATATATATATATATATATATTTGGAGGTGAATTGGAAAATCTGGCCTATTCCAAAAGGCACCTTCAATTTACAATGATCCAGGCTAATTGGAAAATAATATTATATTTGCTTATCAGCCTGATAATTTTTATGCTTATTGCAATAAGCCCATACAGCCTTAAGCTATTAAGGAAATGCACCTTTGTTCGCTCAATTAGCCTAGTTGATTCCAGGCTTACTGGCATGGCCGAGAGATTTATCATTGTTGGAAGGTGGGTTTACCCTATCACAGTGATGAATTGACGGCGGGGGATGGATTTTGTGTCTGTTCCAGATTTAAGATTAGAGTAATTAGTACAAAGGTGTATAACCTGAACAGGTAATAAGACACGTGGCGCTAAAAAAAAGTTTAAATAATAATAGAACCGTCAACCTAAAATGGCATCACGTTACATAATTTGAGAGCCACTACTGTATTAGCTAGGTTAAGGTTACAGACGTGTCCAGATGGACACTAACAATATGTGTATTTATGCACAGAATGACTACATCAATATTTCATTTCCACAATCATAACATATATAGGCCTACATTTTCAATCACTCTTTTGTTATGTCCTTTCTCGTCAAATGTTTTTTATAATGTAATTTCTCCCCTTTGTTCAGACGTAACGAATTAGTTTTATAACAACTATCAAAACATAGTTTGTAGGTCCCAAGTTCAATTCTCGTATCCAGATGTCATTTTTTAATTTAAATAATATGTAGATGAGGCTATAACCGTAATTAACTAATAATCATATTCGAAATCATGTAGAAATAATGCTTTAAATACTTAACATTCGCCCCCGTTTTCCTCCCTCTATTAGTTCAGTATATCTGTATACAGCACACTTAGTGTAGTTAATATTTCTATTTTAATAACTACACTAGTGTGTTAATAATGAGAAATATCTAAAACAGAGGTAATGAATCCACATTTTTGTGAAGTGACAAAGGGAAACCATTTAGAAAGATACACCCTTTGTTTACTCATCGGGATTTAAACCCTGACCCCCATTCATCCTTAAAATAAACTAAATGAGCTTAGTGTTTAAATCAGTTAAGGTTAACTTTAAAATGAACTGACTGTTTAGTTCGGTCCCTGACTTACAGTTTTAATTCATAATAGCCAGAGAAGACTGTCTACCTGCTAACCTCCCCCCCCCCACCCTCCGTACCCACCCTCAAAACTTCATCCCAAGACTTTTCAAGACTTTTCAGTCACTCTATCGCTGACGAAGATAGGTTTTTTGGCTCTCGGTGGAACGGAACGGTAGCATCCACTTTAACCTTTTCCTCAGCGACACAAACGCTATCTTACAGATTTTTCTCAACATTAGCTCTGTTCAAACACCGTTAAACAACTGGGTAAGGACTTGGCTATTTATGTTCCCTTCCCCTATTATTTAAGTGCTAGTGACACCTATGCTACCAATGCGGTAATATCATATGTTCATACTGCTATAAGCACTAGTTATGGGATACTAATTGGGCTATATAAACACAAACAGCTGAATAAATGGATTTTACTAGCTCTATCAGCTTCTCGTTTAGTTCATAAAAATACTGTATTTACATTTGACCGCATTGCGTACCACGCAGAAGTTGAACTTGAGCGTGATACGGATGCTTGAGAGGTGTTCATGGTCGTGAACCTCTCTTGAGCATTGTGTTTATACCTTGATTTTCAAAAGAATGAACATTTAACCCACTTCATTGGTCGCATGTTCTAACGCACTACTCTCACAGTAGACTAGACTGCAGATGTCGGGGAGATCGAGATTTTAATCTCGGTCTGGTGTATTGACGGTGGTGTTTCCAAAATAATAATAATAATAATATTTAGCACCGCGTCTTACTACCCGTTCGGGTTATACGCTTAAGTACTAATTACGCTAATGGACTAGGAATTGGGTGAGTTGAATTTAGAGGAAGTGAACCCGCATTTGCGTGGAGGGAGAGTGGAAAACCATTTAGGAAAAACCACCCCGAGTTCACCCGACCTAGATTCGAGCCTTGATCTCCCCGTCCTCGGTGGTCGAGCTCAACACGACTAGCGCGTTAGCTAACTTCGTCACCGAGGCGGGTTTGTCAAAATAATTCTCCAATCTCCCTCCATGAATATGCGGGTACACTTCCTACAAACATGACCTTCCTAATTCCTAAAACCATTAGCATAATTAGTACATAAGCATATAGCCTGAACGGGTAGTAAGATACAGGGCTAAAATAATTAAAAATAAACATTTAGAACACCTTTTAGAAATATAAACATATTTTTAGCTGTTAACAGTGATTACATTTTACTATATATTAAGTGTTAATTCATGGTTATTAAAACACATGTAAAAACACACTTCGAACACCTGGCCGGGATTCGAAACCCAACCTCTTAGTTGGTAAACCAGATTAGATGAGCTTGACATTTAGTTCGCATGCCCACTAATGTGAGTCTTATTCAATTTGTTCCATTCCATTCGTCGAAACAACTTTCGGAAAATAATAATGTAGAATGTTCTGAAATTGTTTTAAGACCCTTGGCCCTGTCGAGTGCTAGTCTAAAACCTATTTTTTGGGTTGGTGGGCGGGAGGGTGAAAGGCGTGACGTGGCTTCACAACCGACCAAAGTATTCTTCCGCGCCAACAAGAACAGATGGATCACGAAAACCGTAGACGGCGCTAGCTACCGGACAGGTATTGCGGAAAAATCAAACGTTTGGAAATAACAGTTTTCTCGAGAACGAGTGAAATTATTATGTTAACATTTTAAACATTCCTTCTAGGATATTGTGTAAATGTTTATTAATTGTTACATTTTCTTATTTTTTGTTATTCTGCCGACAGTTTTCTATTGAAAAATGTCATTTTTATCAATATTTGATCACTGTGAAATTATAGAGGAGGTGTGTAGGCCTATATAAAAAGTATAACCTAATCAACATGCTTTTATTCTTGAACAAAACTTTTTCGAAAGAAAATTAAAACAATAAAAATTCTTGAAGCTAACTGTTCGTTTCCACGGCTCTGTATTTCCACGCCAAATGAAAAGGGCCAGTCACCTTAATAACAAATTAATTAATTTTAATTTTTAATTTTAGCACCGCGTCTTACTACCCGTTCGGGTTATACGCTTAAGTTCTAATCACACTAATGGATTAGAAATTAAGAAGGTTGAATTTAGACGAAGTGAACCCGCATTTGCGTAGAGGGAAAGTGGAAGACCATTTAGGAAAAACCACCCAGTTCACTCAAACAAGATTCGAACCTCGATCTCACCGTACTCGGCGGTCTAGTTCAACACGACTGGCGCGTTATCCAACTACGCCACCGAGGCGGGTAATAACAAACTAAGATCTCATATTAACATCCATATGACGAAAGATATAAATTATCAGGAAAGTATTTTAATAAAAGTATTTGCCTTTGTATCATTAAAAGTTTGTCTGTTTCAGTAAGACTTTATTTTTTTGCGACTCTTCAATGTAAATTAAAACTGCAAGCGGTCCCCAAACGTGTGAGTCACCAGTGTATCTACTTGGTCGCTGCGCCCCACACGGCCGCGTGCCATGTTAGCTTACGTCTCAGTGCTCGCGATACGGCGAGGGTGCGGCGCGACCAAGTGGACGTAACGTGTCTGACGTCATTCATCGTCTCAGAAAGACGAATTTTGGATCGTCAACAGCTGGTTGTTCTTGTGAGGATCCTGACGTCATTTTCAGCCTAGCATACTATACTTGTAGGTCACCAACAGCTGGCAGTTCCTGTGAGGATCCTGACGTTATTCACAGCCGATTATACCAATACTTGTGGGTCACCAACAGCTGGTAGTTCCTGTGAGGATCCTGACGCTATTCACAGCCGATTATACCAATATTTGTAGGTCCCTAACAGTTGGCAGTTCCTGTGAGGATCCTGACGTTATTCACAGCCGATTATACCAATACTTGTAGGTCACCAACAGTTGGCAGTTCCTGTGAGGATCCTGACGTTATTCACAGCCGATTATACCAATACTTGTAGGTCACCAACAGTTGTCAGTTCCTGTGAGGATCCTGTCGTTATTCACAGCCGATTATACCAATACTTGTAGGTCACCAACAGTTGTCAGTTCCTGTGAGGATCCTGACGTTATTCACAGCCGATTATACCAATACTTGTAGGTCACCAACAGTTGGCAGTTCCTGTGAGGATCCTGACGTTATTCACAGCCGATTATACCAATACTTGTAGGTCACCAACAGTTGTCAGTTCCTGTGAGGATCCTGACGTTATTCACAGCCGATTATACCAATACTTGTAGGTCACCAACAGCTGGTAGTTCCTGTGAGGATCCTGACGCTATTCACAGCCGATTATACCAATACTTGTAGGTCACCAACAGTTGGCAGTTCCTGTGAGGATCCTGACGTTATTCACAGCCGATTATACCAATACTTGTAGGTCACCAACAGTTGGCAGTTCCTGTGAGGATCCTGACGTTATTCACAGCCTAGCATAAAATACTGGTGGGTCGTCAAAAGCTAGTAGTCCGTGTAAACTCTAGCTTTTTTTTCAGCACCGCGTCTTACCACCCGTCCGGGCTAAACGTAGGGGAGAAGGGGGAGAGTTACAACAGTGGCAGGTTGCGACAGTCAGTTAATTTCACTATCAACGATATCAAACGACGTGTTATTTACCTTAACTTCTTGGTCTTGAATAGTATCACCAACTTCCGAGTGCCGGAAACGTTGCACATCCTCGTTTGTCCAGCATTCTCATACGAGTGTTTTGAGAAGTCTCAAATAATTCTTTAAGTTTATACTTTTTTTTTTAAGTTTACAAGGTGACCTGGCGGTCTAGGGGTAAGGTGTCAGACTTCTGTGCTGGGGGTCCGGAGTTCAATCCTCGGTCCCGGCACAGATTTATCTGATTGCCAAACCCTTCCTTCACCTCTGACAAGACGTGTATTAATCACAAATTGTGAATGTGTGGAGTGCCAGGCCTCCACCGTGGTTCGGATTCCACGTTAAACTGTATGTCCTCCATTTCATCTCACAATCACCCTACCATTACACATTAGCGTAAGTGCGTATAAACCGAACGGGTAGTAAGACGCGGTGCTAGTAATAATAATAATAATAATTTAATGGTTTACAGAAATAACCACTAATGTAGTTTTTTTATTTAAATTGTGCTTTTACATTTATGTTTATCATTGTTTGAAGCCGAGCTAGAGGGGTCTAAATGTTGCTTGAGCTGTATCATATTAAAGGTGTATAGTGCTGTGGGATAACTTCACTGGTGCACTAAAGTACACCTTGTTAATCATTTTACAATGTTTTTATTTGCTCTTTGCAGGCCTATATAACTATTGGGGCGTGTTGCAGCAACTGTTGCAACTCACTCCGTAGTCTTGCATCAATGGTTACTACCGATAGTGGAGTATTAAAATAATTGAAAATATAGTGTAAAAAAACAACAAAAAACAATGAAAATAGATTAAGAACTTAATATTCACTATTAAACATCTTATCATTATATGTTAAGATTGAAAAAATTAAAGATTAGAATCACTAATGATCAGAAAAAGATCTAAAGGCACGTGGTCGTATCCCTTCCGATGTCCATAGTTTGTATCCTGACATAGTATCTTCTTTACATATTAATAAATCTGAAATTTACTTATGGTTGGTTTCATCTTTTGTACAGCAACACCTACATAAAGATGTAAGATGAATTATGTATCTCTCCAAAACATTTATGTAAAAAACACGCTAAGTTCTACAGCACAAAAATCCTTAAATTATTCAGCCTCAAAAAGGTGTGAGATCTAAAAGAATACCTAGTTCAACTTGCAATGTCTTTTCAAATAACTTGTCATATCACTTAAGTCTATCTAAGTGCTCTAATCTGATTTTAAATCTGTACACTTTAAACCTGTACACTTTAAATAGAAACCTAAAATCGTAGTCTATTAGCTTACTTAGATAGACTTAAAAGAAGTGACAGGTTATTTGAAAAGACATTGTAAGTTGAACTAGGCATTATTTTAGATCTCACTTATTTTCTATGCTGAATAATTTAAGGATTATTTTTGTTGTAGAACTTGATATTTGTTTACATAAATGTTTTGGTGGGATAGGAAAACTTTTTGTGAAGATTAAGTATAAGAATACCTTTACTAAAGTAGATACCTACCTACTGTAATAAATTAATGACCAACCATAATTATAGCTTTTAAATTATAAGGCCTATCAAAATAAAACAAACTGTTGAAGAATCTACTTACGAAGGGCTTTTAAATTAGATGCCATTTGGCTGTGATAAGAATTTTTAAAAAATGGTACGAAACTTAGCAAGGACTTTCTCTCTCTATTGTTTAAAAATGGAGATATTTAATCAAAACTCGTAATATGTGTGAAACGAAATAATATACACCAGCAAACTCATGCATAAATTGCGGTATACTTACATCCAACATTTTTTACTCCTGGTTTTAAATTTTATTATTTTATTTCTAAAGAAATGTCCTCAGCTGTACATTTGGACCAATAAAAAAAAAGATCGATATTGGGTCCACAAGGTTCAACCCTTCGTATTAAAATTTCGTCTTCCGGTTATAATTTTCTACATTTTTTTAGATGTTGAACATCTTCAGGTCATCGCATTACTATTAAATTCCTTATTTATATAATAATGAATAAAGACGTAAATATAAATGTAAGTAAAAATGTAAATATTGCCTATTGAATCTAAAATGATATAGATATATCATTGCTGTACAAATATTTCCCCTAAGAGGTTAAAGGAATCAGAGCATAAACTTTTTGAGAAACAAACTAATCTATAATTACTCTTTGGCATTAGAAAATTATTGTGTTAAGGTGCGGCAGAAGGGAGCGCAAGTAATTTTACAGTTATTATAGCATTAAGTTTTAGCCCGATTGGTAAAATAGCTTAGGATCTACTCCGAGGTACAGACAGACCGAAATTCAAAAACAACTTTTTCTGATTCGGGGGGTCATGAAACGTCGACATTCATCAAAATCTCGAGTCCAATTTTTTTTTACCATCACAATACTTTCTCTACCAGTAAAGTAAAAATCCGTTCCCTTTAATATACCCTTCCCCCTCCCCCGATTCATTTTTAGGAGCCATATTGAAAAATTGAGATTTCGTATTTTACCCTTGGTTTATATCCCAATCCTTTATCCCAATTTTCAAGGCTATATGTTTATTGGAAGTACCCCATTGGTTTTTATGATCAGCGAGTGAGTCATTCCTGAAATAAGCATCTTTTAGTTCCTGTATCTCGCGAGCCGCTTAAGCTATAAACTTTAACTTTGATAAGATGACTAAAATAGATCGTCTTATCGGGGTGTTAAATTTTTACGTTCCTGTGATTCTTTGGAGGCGAGTTAGATGGGAGCGGGATTAAATGTAGCCCTTCCCCCACCCATTTTTGGGAACAATGTTAAAAAGTCTAAATTTCGTATTTTATACTTGGTTGATATGAATGAGTAAATGAGTCAGGGAGTCCGGAGATAAGGTTTTTTCAAGTCTTATATTTCACTATGGATGCATGGTTAGTAATAAGTAATAATAATACTTAGAACCACGTCTTACTACCCGTTCCGGCTATACGCTTAAGTGCTAATTACGTAAATGGTTTAGGAATTGGGAAGGTTGAATATAGAGGAAGTGAACCCACATTTGCGTGGAGGAAGAATGGAAAATCATTTAGGAAACCCCCCCCCCCCAGTTCACCCAAGCGATATTCGAACATCGATCTCCCCGTCTTCGGCAGTCTAGCTCAACATGAAACCAGCGCGTTAGCTAACTACTTCACCGAGGAGGGTTGCATAGTTAGTAAATGCAATTAGGGCCGTATATGATGGAAGTAAAGCGTGCGCTAATGGTTTGATATTGAACAGGTTGTTCTACAAGGTTGTTCTACAAGGTTGTTCTACAAGGTTGTGCTACAAGGTTGTTCTACAAGATTGTGCTACAAGGTTGTGCTACAAGGTTGTTCTACAAGATTGTGCTATGTATCAATGATTGTTTAATGTATTCATAAATAAGTGTATGAGAGATGCTTGTGAGGATGCGGATGGTGTATAAATGGACAATGTGAATGTGAGAATGCTGCTTTATACTGATGATGGCGTATTAATGGCTGAAAATGAAAGTGACTTGCAGAATTCATTAAATCGTTTTGAATGTGGCAGCAGGCAGAATGGATCTTCGTATAAATGTCTCTAAAACTAATTTGATGGTTTCTGATAAGGATGGAGCGAATATAGTTTACATCTCTCTATTGATAAATTAATAAAAATAATCAGATCTAATCAAAGGTAACAATATTCAAAATGTATTTAATTAACACTATATGTAGAAGTAAATATCTACGTAGTGCATCATCCTTCTGTCTCTCTATCGCCCACACAAGAAAAATCTTCTCACAATGAGACAACGTAAATACTTCCATAATTGACGACACTGAAAACGTGGTGCTCTGGCGGTAGAATGAGGTACCAACTCTTCACATTTATATTGTGTTTGCATAAGACTGGAGTTCAAAGTTTGCTAGCTAAATGTAAGAATCACATTTTAGGTAATAAAAATTAAATTTACCGTTAAAATATCGAAATCTGTAACACAGCATATATTAGGAAAATGAGTATTCATTTAAGCTTTTGCAAACGTCTGCCTAGTTACCCACAAATATTATGGGTCTAGATTGTGATTAGTGGTTTGGTGCACATGTCACCATAATTTGAAATGTGGGTGGTGGGCACAATGAGACAGTCCAAGGTGGGGCACAATGAGATAGTCCAAGGTGGGGCACAATGAACAGTCCAAGGTGGCAAAATGAGACAGTCCAGGTGGGGCACAATGAGACAGTCCAAGGTGGGGTACAATGAGACAGTCCAGGGTGGGCACAATGAGACAGTCCAGGTGGGCACAATGAGACAGTCCAAGGTGGGGCACAATGAGACAGTCCAAGGTGGGCACAATGAGACAGTCCAAGGTGGGCACAATGAGACAGTCAAGGTGGCACAATGAGACAGTCCTAGGTGGGCACAATGAGACAGTCCTAGTGGGACAATGAGACAGTCCAGGTGGGGCACAATGAGACAGTCCAAGTGGGCACAATGGACAGTGTCTTCTTGTGCCCCACAGGTATTCTAGTCATAATTTTCACATCCCGCGATTGCATTTTAAAGAACGCATGATTCAAGTTGCACCAATCACCAAATGGTACTCTTGGGATTGCTAGTCCATCGGTATGGGTGAACACTGAACAGCAAGTTGGCTCATTGAAGTAATGAGGCATTTTTTATAAGCCCTCAAACTCATTAAGGGAAAATCCATCACTTCTGCTATTCAAAAAACACAAAAACAACCTCAAGGTTTATGGGATCGACCTTGCAAGGCAGACGGCATGATATTGGCTACCTTGCTACTACACTGAACTGAAAGGTTGCACCCTCTTTGTGTTATAGTATTCTACTCCTCCAAGGCAAACTACAATGAAGCGGTTGATTTCTGGATGCTTCAAATCTTGGATATACCCATGACAATCTTTGAGTTAGCTTCTCTCATAGGAGTTGCATTCGAGCGTTTGATGACACTTTTCAACATAAAGTCTGCGTTCAGGAAGATGGGGATGTATCCATATGATCAGAATATTTTTACTGATGATGATTCCTTGTCCAGTGCAGTGATATATTGAGTTGTACCTGATGAAAGTTAACAGCGAACACATCATTAAAAGACCTATTGCAGAAACTTGCATTGCTAGGTCAACCCATTCTAGAAAAGAGCATACCAAATACATATGGAACCCATCAAAACACAATGCAAACTCGTTTGTTAGCCCACAAGTCTTCAGCGGATATCCAAAAGCAGATGAGAGGAATATTTATAGTACAGGAAGACCTAAAGGGAAAGTTGCACTGAAACTGACACTCCAGATAAGGAGGAACTATGAGAGTGTGTAGAAAATGTAAGAGGAAGCAGCAAGTGAAGTCAACCAGCGCCAAGGCCAAGCGAAATTTTGTTCCACAAAGCAGCTGATTCATCTGATCACAGCGACAGTAACTGCTCATTCTTCAGACGAAGAGTCTTCTGGTAAGTTAGTTTCCATAGAGCCCTTAGCCCAGGGCACTTACAATCAAAAAAGAGGATAATTTAATAATGCACTCTTGCATTCCAAGAAGTTTTTACTTTTGTGTACAGTATTTTAGTGTTTAAATAATAATAATAATAATAACAATATAAATTTCTAATTTTAACAATCAATGTATCATTGTGACACAGAGTGGGGCAAAATAAGACGAAATTGTTTCATCTGCCAAATATAATATAGTTGGCCACACAGCATCACGTTTGTTGATTTGTAAATTTCATAAGTAGTGTGATAATGTACTGTACCTTAAATTTGGGTGATAACTGAAACAGCTATGAAAAAAAAACAATTTTTAGTGTATCATTGTGACCCACTCTCTCATATAGAGGCCTATGTACGTATGTATGTATATATGTATAGGCCTATGTGGGTATTGATAAATGGTGCTCAAAATTTCCAAAACTATATAATTTAAACATATACTTGATACTTCTCTATACTCAATTAACTGAAACTCGTCTGATACTCATATACTTTAAACTGGAGCACCGGAAAAAATGGGGGTGGGGAGTGGAATATAAGAAAAGAAAATTACCTTTCAGGGAAAGTATAAAATTAGAACTATTCATGAATGTAGAGGTATCATTCCGAATAACAAATTATTGCAAATTTTATTTTTCATGGAAAATTATAACTAATAAGGGGCATTTTAAACAAACGGATACCTCCAATTTTGATCATATCTCTGCAACTCTTTGATATACAAATTAATCGAAGCAAAGTTGTAACATTATTAAAAATAAATAACATTTATTTGAAATATAGGCCTATTTTGTTAAAACTAATATTTTTCAAGCTATAAAAAATATTTTTAAGTAGCTCGGAGAAATGGAGTTGATTGATATGCTTTTTATTTATTTTAGGTATTTAATGTGAATTTTCTGAACTAACTGATTGTATTAGCACACGATAATTTATATGAGCGAAAGTGAAAGGGCCTTCCAAATTGGCTGGGAAAGGTAGTTTCCAATACTGTCCATGGTTCTTGTACTGTGGGTTACATGCCACAATTGACATGGGACCGGCGCCTTTACCTCTCCTCCGAAGGTTGCTGTGCAACCCATTTTAATCGCTCAAGAACAATCAGTCAACCCTATCTGGGTATGAATCCACGAACAATCGGTGCTGAGGTGATCACCTTACACATAGACCACAAAGGTCAATGATTGATAAGCCTATGTTCTTCGATGAGCAATGATGTTCCTTTTTCTCACTATGTTTCTGTAAACATGTACAGTAGGTCTACCTAAATTATTTCAATTTTGGTTCTTTAATGGAATATGATTATCTTTTCTCCTAGATATTTCTGCAACAATGTATTATATTATTTCGTATTATTAAGATAAACGAGCGAAAAAGAATGTGAGGCTCAACGTTCAATTTATTTTATACTTAAGCCTATTGGTTTGATTTATGGATTGGATATCGGAACCTAAGATTAAGTTTTGAAAAAAAAAGTGCTTCATTTTGTAGGCTATGCGATTTTGAAAATTGATACAATTATTTTGTAACACTACTTTTCTGTAAGGTTTTAATCCTTTTAACCTTTAGGTCTATACACTTTTTATTTTTATTAGATGTTCTTTTTGCCATTTTTCCCCTTTTTTTCCTTTTAATCTTTCTTTACCCCTTATTGCATAACCTTTTTAAAAACTAATTAGATTTATTTTTACCCTATTTGCCCTTTTTGACCTTTATGGCCATTTTATCATAAGGTGTTTCTTTCCGGTAAAGCTGGGTAGGCCTACTTCATGTAAAAAAAATTAAAAATGGTAAAAGGTGCCAAATGGATTAAAAGTAGCTAAATCTAATCAAATTTTTCTAAAAGATAAAAAGAGTAGGTAAAAAGAATAAGTAGGACTATAATGTGTAAAAAGGATTAAAAGAGTAGAAGGGACAGAAAAGGCTAAACAGAGAAAAAAGGATAAAAGAGAGTAAAAGGTAAAAAAGGCTAAAAAGTGCCAAAAGTGCAAAATGGGTAAAAAGGGTAATCGGAATAAATTGAGTTAGCTAAAGATTAGTAAGAAAATGCTAAAAAAATATTATATTCGCTTTCTTTTCTTTTTTACCCTTTTTAAACTAAAATAATACACTTTGTTCACCCTTTTATTCACTTTCTACTCTTTTTACTTACGCTACTTTTTTTTTTAAATAAATAGGCCTATTTTATACCTGATTTATTTTTTTAGCTGTATTGACTTTTTTACTTTTTTTACAAAGCCGGGTACTTCATGCTAGTATGCTATATTTTATACAGTATTGTTGAATCGAACCCCATGAAATTATGTCAAAATAAGGAGTAGTAGTAGCCTAGGCTATCTTTCCGAAGAACATTCCTCCCGGTGTCTTTCCTAAGCGGATGCACTCTATTGCATCTTTTTGAAACTACAAGACGAGGCGCTCTTTACCAGTGACCCTAATACTATCTAGCGGCGAAAGTTCAAACTATCAGCACCAATCACAACACTTGCGCCCCCTACCATCCCTTCCAAACGAATGAGCAGCCAGCATAACAATCAATGTCACCCCTCTCTCTTTGCCACCCCTCTCCGACGAACCATGTTCTTCCCCCATTGGTTGGCAGGAAACTGTACACCACTCCTGATTGGTTTACACATCGTCATCCTTGAACTGGGCCATTCCTCTTACGCTTAAACACCTCCTGGTGATCCTTTTTTTTTAGATTTCTATTTTTTTAATATCTCTCTTTTACATGTGGACGGAGAGGGTTTGTAATTTTTTTGGAGGGAAAGGGGGCTAGATAGGGGGTCATCAACACACAGGGAGGGTGTTTGAAAAATATGTTGTGAAATAAAGAAAGATAGAGTTGATTTCCGTGTAAAGATTTCCTAGGGAGAGGACAAAGTTAGCGATAGTAAAGGAGAGAGGGGGTAGATCCCTGATTTAGTAGGGTGACTACTGTGAGGAGGGTGAGGGGGGGACAAGGGACACCAGCCGAAACGCTAGAGAGAGGGACTCGACAACGGAACCACTTGACGAGATTCAGTGTGCGTGCGCTAAGGTGATCTTGAAGATCGTATAGCGGGAGGGGGTAGAAAAAAAAAAAATATTAAACTTCTCAGTTCACGTCCGGCACCTTTCCTAATCATCCGCGAGTGAATCCAGGTTCTTTAAACATTAACCACTTCGTTTCGCGCCATTCAAGCGCGGTCACTGTTTACGTTAGAGTGAAGTTTGAAGTTTCTTTTTTTACGCACAGTTAAACTTTTTAAATAACATCAAAATATCCTTCTAAAACCGTTTTGTTTACGTCTACCCTCAAACACGTAACTGAACAAAGAATAAGCTCGAAATTAAAACCCGTTCAATTCGTTGCATCTGGTGAATGACATTAATTAAAATGTTTAATCACATTTACGTTTTCCGAAAAATTTAGTGTGATTTACGAGAAGATGTCCTTGGTGAAATTTTGTGTGTGCGTGTTTTGAAGGAGTCTTTAAAAATACTTATATTAGTTTACTTCATATTGTCAAGAATTTATCTAATTTGGTTGGATTTTTTCCATTAGAAAATTTAGGTTTATTTTCTAGTCAAAATGTATGAACTTAATCCTACCCTCAGGACAAGATTATTAAGCTGATAAAACGTTCCTCGCAACAGATCAAAATAGGAACGTACGGACACATCAATCTGTTAGTAAGTTATCTTTATGTTTACGTAGATTTTCATTTAAATTATTTGAACACTAAGCTAACTTTCACAGAATGTAGTTTAATCCCTAAATCTTAAACATTGCATGTTGTCATTGATCATATAATCAAATAGCTAACTTACTTGATCAAAAGTGGCATCGCAGTTAACAGTTTTATCTCGCTAATTACCCAGATTCATATTATTTAAACTATCCCCCTTAGATGGGAGGATAACAATAGAATGGACCTGAAAGAGATAGGGTATAATGAGATGAACTGGATAGAACTAGCTCAAGTTAGGGATAGGGTGTAATGATGGGGACTGGATAGAACTAGCTCAAGATAGTAGGCAGCGTACTTTTGTCAAGTGCGGCAATGGACTTTCGAGTTCCTAATCCCAAAGATTAAGTATGCCACATCTAAAAGAGAACCGCTTACGACTTAGGTACTAAATAATGCAGCTAACAGACTTAGTAATTATTTGTTAAAAAGTTTGACCATCTAGGCCTACACATTAAAATTGTGACTAACTTATTCAACTAAAGGAAAAGGTAGCTTACTTAAATAAATTTAAAGAAAAATAATTTGGAGCTCATGTTTAGACAAAAGGGAATTTATTTTAACCGAATATTTATGGGTATTTGTTGTCATAAATAACTGATTTAAGTATTTTTTATTAAATCACACGTAAGTCTCTAGATATCAATATTTTATGCATTATAATTTTAACAGGAAGTCCGTTATATATAAACTAGAATCATGATGCCACGATGGTGAAATATAAATACTAAAATTATTGTATTTACATTCTTAGTCAGTTTAATAAATAATATGAAAGACAAACAATACACTAAGTCAAAGGAAAGTATTATTGAAAGCCTTAGATGAATCCTTAGTAATACATTTTAATTAATAAATCAAACAAGACATATTTCTAGAATGCCAAATTTTAGTAATGGTGTTCAAAAATAGGTGTCCTAAAAATTCAGAATTTAAACTGGGCCTAGATTGAATTAGTTTTATATTTTAGTCGATAAAAACGTTATTTGAACTTTAATAGACATAAAATTAATATTACAAACTTAAAACAAAAAGAAAACATCCCAAATATTCTGAGTGTAGCTCTTCTACTTGAAATAATTTTACAGGTGAATTGAAACACTAAGGCTAGTACTAGATTAAATAACGATTCTTTATTTTATTGCTGACATTTTTGGACTACATTATCACGCCATCCAAAGAGTCATAAATTGATTCCTTAAAACGTTTGATAATTTCTTAAATGTACTATGTTGAATTAAGAATAATGAATAGCTTTAAGTAATCTAAGAATAGTAATTAATATTTATTTCATACACATTTTGTAGTTATGCTACTATTAATATAAACAATTATTTTTTCTAGCCTTTACTTTTACATAGTTTATTTTAGATTAATTAGCACCAGCAGCGCTCTTGACAAACGGCTATTCTTTCTAGCGTAATTATAATTCCCAACAATTTAGCCCTTTTTATTCACTAGAAAAAAACCTTAAAAGTTTTTATCCGAGCATTCTTTGTATCTGTGTTTTGTAATGTTCATGACTTTTGATTTTAAACAAATAGGACCTACGGGCGAAAAATTACCGGAGTCACTTTTCTTGATGGTCTAAGTCACATGGCCCAACCTAAGTTCAGACGTTTAGCGATTTTTGTGCAAATCTAGAACTACAGTTTTTTTAAGAGAATTAAATAATTTATTTTATGAAAATAAAAACCCTATCTTGATAGAGTCTATACATTCAATGACCAACGTATATTATTATATAACATGCATATTTTCTATTTAAAACTTGTCAGCTTTTATATGATAATCCTCGAAGTAACTTAAATGCTTTCACTTTTTCTAACACTGTAACTTACTACCCGTTCGGGTCATACACCTATGTACTAATTGCGTTGAGTAAGGTTGAATTAGAGAAAGTGTGCCCTCATTTTCGTGAAGAGAGTGGAAAGCCATTTAGGAAAAACATAGACCTCTGTAGTTCCGGCCGGAATCGAACCACGATTTATCCATCATCAACAGTCTAGTATATTATGAGATTTACGCCTTAGACCATGCACCCATCGAAGCTAGTAAACGCGTTATAGGTTGTCTCCCGGACTACGTATTCATTTACCGACCGTGCATCATCCGGGCTAGAACTTGAGAAATTGCTGTCGAGAGAAATAAGTTAGTGATTTTATAAAATTGTGACTTCCCCGTTGAATATTTTCCAAGTTTGGAATTTTAAGGTACAGTACATCCTCAGTGACTAATATTTAACTTTTAAACCCATATGAAAATGGTTTGGGCAAAATGTTGAAAATCATTGTCGAAAATATTCACTTCACGTTAAAAAATATATTATATAGACCTATAACTTATATAAGTTAAATTGATAGATAGACAAAATATAAACCTAAGTATATCAAGATTTTAAATTTTGTGTCATTCTCTAGAACTACTTTTACTGAGACGTGGAGTTAAAGGGGTTGGGAGGGAACTAATTTGTTACAAATCAGACTATAGGCCTATAAAACTGATGCTAAATTATTATTGAGAGAAAATTTTAACTATATTTTAACTCAAGTTGGTAGACAATGGAAATAACTGGAGTGTACTAGAAAATAATATTTTTAGGTAGCAATAAAGATTGTTTAGATTTGGTCTGTTATGTGTTAGTACGAGGGCTACTAACGCCTCAAACTATATGATAGGGATGGAAAGGATTGTTTATTTGAAGTACATTCGAATTAGATCTAAGGAATGATAGGACAAACACACTGATAAATCCTATGTGGAAAAATATATTTAGTGCAATCGATTGAGATTCAAGGCCCAGTTAATAATTATAATGTTAGTCCAATTCCTTATACAACGTGGCCACTAGTGCCCTTACTCGATATTTTTAAAAGCCAATAGGCCTACTGCCTTTAATCTATTTAGAGTCAAGTCTGTGCTAGCTGAAAATTGGACACAAAAATATAAATAAAATAATATTGACTTAGTTCTAAGCTTAATATTACTTAATACTACATATTAAATATAAATACCTCAGTTTTAAGGTGAGGTTAAGGGGAACGCGAATGAAGGTTTTTTTTGGTATAGTTTTTATAACAAAGAACATTGTTGACCAAAATAAATAAGTTTAAAATGTCTCTTCAGTAAATAACTCATGTTTAGTTTAATTTTCTATGTATAGTAGGCCTATTCTGAACAGCTCTTAAATATTTGTCATGAGCTCCACGAAGTTTGATCATAACAGTTTCACTTCATTTAAATTTATTTTTGTTCAAATATCACAATGCCAATAGATCTTTTTTTTTTTTTTTGTTCATCACATACATTGTTCATAAGTATATAAACTCGGTTCATGATTCTCTTTTTGTATAAATGTTTAATTTACACGTCATTTTTTGGTCATTTTTGTCATTATGGAATTTTAGGTCATATTTTCTTGGTTTTTGTCCTTTTAAAGTTATTTTAGGCATTTATAAGGATTTTTTTTAAACAATTTTAAGCCATGTTTGAGTCATCGTAAGGCATTCATGTTGAATAAATATATTTTTAAATACTATCGATATTTTACAAATAGACCTACATACATTTTTCCAACACACAGTTGTCTGAATGAGAAGATAATGTAGGCCATGAACTTTGTATTCTCTTTGTCTGGTTGAAAACATATAGGCTACCAGAAGCGGGAAACTTAGGGCCTATTTGTAAATGTAGCCACAGGTGTGGCAAATGAGAAGTTAAATTCGCCACATTATGTAAAAATTAATTAATTATGTTGCTTAATCGAACATTTAAAACATCGCACAGTGTTTTAGCAAGTTTATTCAAAACATGTACACGTTGACTGCTCAGCTATAAAATGCCTCAGACGCAAATAATAAAAACTGTTCTAATTGAATATTTCAGACGATTTAATGGGAAATTTTACAATCCTTTTGTCTGAAGGCAGAGATGAAACGAACTATTGAAAAAGGGGTGGCTTTGTTTGGTCAATGACTCATTTAGAAAGCGGAATGCTTCCAATGATATGCAGGAAATGTCAAGTTTCAACCATCACACGCAGTCAGGAAAAAGTTTATTTCACTTTGAGAGTTGGAAAACTCAAATTCGTTACAAATCAAGGGCCAATTAGACAATTGTGGCGATTTGCGACGGGGCTGCCCACCCCAGGTAAATACAGTACAGACTTTATAATACTTTCAACGCTTGTCTGGTTGGAAAATATACATTCCTGGTGAGACACTGCAACTAATCTCGAGAGGGTTGCGTTGGAAGGGGGTAGCTATTACTTCTGAAGTGGATATTTTAAAATCACTATTATATTTAGCAGAGCTAGTATTTACTTGTGAAAAACTTCATTGTATGTATAATTTTTAGTTTACATTTGCAAAGCACGCGTTTGATTTAGTCGTGTGAATTCACTACGAATTATAATTCATGTTTTTGAAGGAATATTTTGAAAATTAGAAGTCATTTTATGAATTGTTAGCTCATTTTATAGGCCATCTTTTTTATTATTTTAGGTAATCAAAATCTGAGCCTTACTCATGAGTATGACAGATATTCAAGAACTGTTATGTTTAATCGTTGAAGAAAATTAAACTAAACAAAAATAAAAGTATTTATTGAAGCAAGGTTTGATTTATTTTGTCGAATTTTTTTTTGTGATAAAAACTGAAATAAAAAAAAATACAAACCTTAACTTGTGTTCCCTTTAGTCCCACCTTAAGCTCAACACTCTAAACTATAAAGAGAGCCTGTACACTATGAAAACACAATACTTAAAATGAAATAAAATAATTGGAAACGTGTCAGAGGTAGTGTGCTAAATATTAATATCAGGGGTGTCAAATTTAAATTTATAATTGTACAAAATATTATTATAAACACACAGTCAAACGTGTCTCTAATATAAATTATTATTTTGTAGTTATGTGTGTGAAAGAAAAATAAAAATAGCCTATTAAAAAGCCAACCTTTAGTTCAAACAAGTTTCGATGCTGCTATAAATAAAATTACTACTTTTTACTAGAGCAAATAATTCTTTTTTAAAAAAAAGCAATAAAGACAAAGTTGAAATGATAACGACTGAAAAATTGTGAGCACGAAATTTGAATATTATTGGCTTACTAAATACAGATCTTCTCATATTAGGAATGATATTTTTTCTATATTTTTATTTTATTTTTACTCAACTTTTTTTTTATGACTTTAACAAGACTTTTACCCTACCGTGGTCTTCAAGCACATTTTATAACCAACCAGAAATATAATCTACGTAACCTCTTGTTTATTATTCAACCTAAGTTATACTGGATATTATAATATTACATTTGACCCTCTCCACACCCCCAGAATAAAAACGTTCCCGTACTCTTGGTTTGATTCCCGGTGGGCTGTCGGCTACTGACGGTGATTTTGCCTAAATGGGTGTAGGCCTACCCCTCTTCCATCAATCAAATTCGGATACATTTTTTCTAATATTGTAAATTATGAATATGCTGATAGCCTTAACGGGTAAGTAATATGTGATGTAAAAAGTAATTATTTTATTATTTTTAAAAGTGGCATTCGTCTTTCTTACTTTAAAAATAAATTGTTGAAGCTGAACCAGAACATATAACAGATCAAACTTAAAATGAGTAGGACATATTGATTAAACTTAGCTAGTTCTCAAAATTGTATTTTATTACATTGCCGTCTATTTTTAAATAATTACTACTGTTAATATTTCCCAAAATTGCCATGTTCGGTGCTCAAAAAAGCTTGGAGTTTTGTCCTAATTTAATTATAATTTCGTGGATCCTACAGACATTCATTGGATTGGTGGGCATCTAAAATATTGTAGCGGAACTTTCAGCCACTATTACCATTTTAGTGGAATTTGCGGTTACCTAAGACAATGTAGTGGGTTTTCTGCTGCCATAACTATTGTAGTGATGTTTTCGGTCTTCTAAAATATGGTAGTGGAGTTTGTATCTATTATAACCATTGTAGTGAAGTTTGCGGTCTTCTAAACTCATAGTTTTGCTGGGAGCTCAAAATTTTAAAAATGTTAACTTTATTTATTAGATCAAATTGTTTACATAACTATGAATCATTAGCTATGTGCAGGACGTTTACTCATATACTTCAGCATTTTATTTAGTTAATTTACCTATTATTAGCATGGTATTATTTTATTTTATTTGCTATTATATACATGATTTATTCACATAATGATAAGAAATTAGTTACGTTAGTCGGTAAATATATGGACACTATTACAATGGGGTTCTAGAACCCATAAAAGGTCCATAATTTTCAGCTTTCAAGACAAAAAACCTTTTTTGGCCAACATTTATTAGATAAGGCTACATTTAGTTTAAATATTTGCATATAGTTACATTTCTTGAATATTTGTGATAGTCATTATGAAATTTGACCAGAATTTTTTAAAATTAAAAACGTAAATCATGATTAAATTATAGGCCTACAATGTAGATGACAATTATTCAAAAACCAATTTAGCTTTTTATGTTTAGAAAGTTAAACTAAATTTAGCCTACCTAATGAAGGGCTATTTGAATTACTTTGGCCAACAAATTTTTTTGTAATACATTCTAGAATATTTAAATGACGACTGACACCTTGTCTGTATGCAACCCTGCCAACCTGTATCACATTACAAACATCGTCTCGGGCGGCTGATTTGCTCCTAAAGTGGGCCCAGGACGGCACCCACCGAGCTCTGGGGTCCAATTAGTACCTTAGAGACCCCCTTTAACCACCCCTGAGGAAAACAACGGGAACAGTTTCACCCAAAACCATCCCCTTTTCATACGTTATCCAGCTCTAATTGTGAATATGTCACTCATGGAGGGGGAAGATGAAAACTACCAGCTCACAATTATAAGAGTTCCAGATTTTTATTATAACCATATATTGGTTTCTGTAGAAAAATTGGAATTGGTAGGTCTATATTTTCAGTTCAGTTTGCTGTACGTATATATGGTAATTACTCCATTGGGTGAGGAATGAGGAAGAAAGCATTTTAGAGGTAATCTACCTGCATTTGCATGGAAGGAGAGTGGGAAACCATTAAGAAAAAACCCTCAATACACCTGAATGGAACTCGAACCCTGATCTTTGCGTCATCATCAGGCCATTCTAACAAGAGAGTGACGCCTTATACCATTCTGTCATTGAAGTTGGTAATTGGTACAATTATTGAAGATTTCGTTTTAAACAAATAATTTGCCGTCTCACTACCCGTTCGGGTTGTACACATATTTATTAATTACGCAAGTGTGGTAGGGAGGAGTAAGGTATTACTGAGAAGAAATGTACCCACATTTTCACAGAGGAAAAGTAAGAAATCATTTAGGAAAATAACATTTTATCACACCCGGTTAAGATTAAACTCCAACCTCCCCACTACTAGTGGTTCATATCCACTTTAAAACATGGAAATGTAGCCTCCCTTAGCCAATCACATATCTGCTGGTGGTTAATTTAGGTCAGAATAGGTAGTATCCACAGTTTGTGGATATAAATTCAGGATATAATTATATATATTATATATTTAGTATAATTAAGGATTTTTACTATTTTTTATAAATGTTGTAAATTATATAATTATGTTATGGTAATTTTCAAAATTCCCTTAGCGATAAGTTATTAATTTAAAACAATTTCTGTTTTTTCCACAGTAATCAACGTGTATTAAGAACTCGTATGTGTTACAATTCAGAGTTGTTACTTTCCAGTCGTCTCGTAGCTTGTCAACGCTTTGTACGAACACAAGTGGGCCCTACTACATGCATTGTGGTGGTTAATTATCAACACAGCAGCCCCTCTCTGAAACTGTGGCATTATAGTTTATATAGCCGTGTTTGAATAGCCCAACTCGTTTTCAACCCTTTTCCCTCTCCCTGTCTGACACTCCCAAAACACTTCAGAATCATCACGTGATTCCGGTTAAACAACTCGCATTCGTATGACTAAACATACTCAAAAGCAAACTGCAAATAATATCCTAACATACAATTGTAACAAATATTAAATAAGCTCTGAATGAGTGAAGTGCTTTTTTTTTCAATATTTCAATGTTAATTAATTTTACCAACGAGTTTTGATACTGGTTTTTTTTTTTTTCATTTTGTGTTACCTCTTTACGGTCGTGTGATTTTAACACCTTCGAGTTGTTCAGATTTTGTTATCTCTAATGAAAGAAATGGAAGTCACGAAGAAATAAAGGCTTGAAAAAACTGTTTTTTAATATTGTTGAATAATACAGGTAGTAGAGTGTCAAGCTCATTCTATTTTTATTTTATTTAGGTACTTATAGTGCACTTTATGAACAAACAGCTGTAGGCCTATCAAAATATGACAAAATTAAATTAATATATCAAACACATTACTAAACAGACAACAGAAGTGCCCTCTACACACTCTTTATTTAAGCCTAACAGAATAGTAGACAGGTTTCAATTTAATATGTTTATATTTTACACAGCCTCTTACTAACTGTTCGGGTTATACGCATATATACGAATTACGGCAGTGTTGTAGGGATAAGAAAGGTTGGATTTATAGGAACCGTACCCACATTTGCGTGAAGGGAAAGGGAAAACCATTTAGGAAAAATCAACCTCAAGACATCCGACCGGGATTCGAACCCCGATGTTCCCGTTATCAAAATTTAGTATATTACGAGAGTGACGCCTTAGACCACTCGACCACCGAGGTGGTTTATAGTGGCAACAAGGTTGAGGTGTGGTGGAAGGAGACGCGAACTAAGATCCATGTTTTTACAGTTTTTATAACAAAATCATTTGTTTGGTTCAAACAAATCCAATATTGCTTCCATAAATACGTTTGGTTTAATTTGTATATGTTGGACTCAAATTCCGAAAACGGCTAATAGATGGATTTTCAGCTCAATCCTAGGATTGGACGTTTTAAAATGACCAAAGCCCGAAGTTCTATTCAACTTCGGACTTTGGTCATCTCAATCTTTAAGTCAAATTTCAATAAATGTTGTTTTTTCTATCATTTGTTCTGAGTCCTTTAGATTTAATTATTTTAGAAAAATAAAAACACATTAATTATTATCATATAAAGTAGTCCCCCTATAACTATTTTGAACAAAATTGATAGTGACAATTTTAAAAAGATTCAAGATTTACAAAAATCAGTATTCAGTCAATTACTATCCTAAAGTCATAGTATAGGCCCTACAGTGTTATTTTGGAGATCAATCGCTCACTAGATATCAATCTTAAACAAAATCATTAGAGCCATTTTCAAAATAGTTAAATTCTTTTTAAATTAGTCATCAACAAGACACCCTTAAACAAATGTTTACCCCAAAAACCAATATACAGTTTTATTAATTGGTCATGCCAAACACTCCCAATATACCTATTTGTAACCAAATCCTAGAACCACTCATAAAATATTCAATTTTTTTAAGAAACCAGTCTTTTGTAAACTACCCTTAAACGAGTTTTTACTCAAAAAATAACTACACAGTACAATTTATCACGACAAATACTCCCAAGATACCAATTTGAAACCAAATCGTTAGAACCATTATAAAAATGTTAAAGTTTTGGAAAAATCAATGATCAGTAAACTACCAATAAAAGAATTTTTACGGCCCCCTCCCCCCAAAAATTAAACTATAAATTTTATTTGCTATGTCAAACACTCCCTAAATACACATTTGTAACCAAATCGTTAAAACCATTTTTAGAATATATTAGTTTTTTTAAATCAGTCACCAGTAAACCACCCATAAATGAGTTTCTACCCCCAAAATAATCATACAATATAATTTTCATGTCAAACACTCCCAAGGTATTCATTTGAAAAAAAAAACATGTTTGTATTTTCTAAAAATTTCCTTAACATAACTCGAAAAACTTTAGTATTCATAATTTTTCAATTTTTTTCTTGAAAATTCTTAATCTAATTAATTTAATTCAATTTTAAGATATAATTTTGTAGAAAATAGACTCCTTTAAAAAGTACAGTTAAATTAAATCTATTTAAAATATCGAATTTGTTTGATTATAATATTTTATATAAGAATGTAATTCTAAAAATATTAATAATTATATTTGTACTTATTTATGGCTTATGCATGGATATATTACTTAAATCTCCAACTTGAGATAGTTATCATACAAATAATGCTCTTTACTACTCGAACTCTAAAAAGCTCGATTTAATTCAAACTCGACTCGAAGTGAACGATGCCTCTCGCTCACCCCTAATCTTAATATCAAGGTATTAATACGAGTTCAATTAAACATTAAATAATTTCAGTTACCATCCAGAGTCACAAAAACTCGCCTAGAATCTAGTAAACCTATACTTAACCACTCTACCTTTATAAAGGTCATGTAGCATATTTATAATAAAAATAGTACTAAAACAATCTGACCACTTTAGATACGATGTTGTTACGCCTGCTAGTCTCCACTTGGTTGAAAAGATAATTCACGCCCTTGTATATAAAATAGTCCTATCTAAAACATCACTCTCATATGGAAGAATAGTCCTTTCAAGGATCTTAATTTGGTGTCGTAGTGAGTATTCGAACATAAATAACACCTCAAGAGTGTTTTTTATGAATGGCAGGACCTCTTGTTGGAAGTACTGTAAATGCTAGAAGCGTGCGGAACTAATTAAACTGAATACGGATGCCGTGTTTTAATTGCAACACATATGATCTTGCAACCCTTCAAGGCTCTATTTAAAACAAAGACAAAGTGTCTGGTCCAGTTTCTTTAGATACTCCTTGTTAATTAGGCTTCATGTTATTTTCATCAGCTCTCTTGTAGGAGGGAAAATAAAGGTTGTATGATAGAAGAGAAAATTAGGTTTAAATTACAGTTCAAAACCACCAAATTAAACAATATAAAAACTCCAAATAAACTCATCATTATCATCAACATCATCATCAACTGTTTCCAGCCTATGGCTGGGTCAGTTGAGTAAAATGCCTCCATCTTCCTTTATCCACAAACCATTCTTCTGCCTTTAATTGCTTCCATTCTTTTCCTCTTACTACCACACTTTCTGTTATCTCTTCCATCTCTTTCTTGGCTTTCCTTGCGGTATTTTTCCTACATACTTTATTGCCATCATTTTCTTTGACATCTTCTCCTTTTCCATCATCATTACATTCCCATACATCTGTCTCGTTTCCTCTACTATTTCATGTACTCCCACTCTTTTCCGATTAACTTCATTCCTTATATTGTTTCTCCTCATGACAGCTAACATGCTCCTCACAAACTTCATTCCCACGGCCTCCACTTTCCTAATTTCTCTTAAATTTAATGACCATGTTTCTGCTGTATGTGTTCAATAGGTATTTATACCGAGTTCCTTGGTTAGGGGCCTTCATATTATTATGTACTAGCAATGCGATATTTTTAATTCCGGAAGTCAGTAATTTGTTAATATTCATATTATTTATTTGAGATTTATAAAAAAAAAACATAATGTTTAGATATTCTCACGTCTGTGAGATCTGCGAGGTGAGTTTCAACACTTAGCCTATTGCAACTAGTTCCACAACAGTTTATTGCCATCTAACCTCTAAAATAGTGTCAGTATTTACTTTATATAGCTAAATTATAGTGGCAAACACAAAAGTAATGTGTTCTCTGATTATAATAGTTTCGAATATATATATATAAACTAGCGGACCCAACAGACGCTGTCCTGCCCGAACGTTGGCTTTTCGTTTGGGTGGCATAATTGATTTCGATAATAAAACAAATACTATGAGATCATCACAATAATAAATTCACAATGAACTCCAATTAGTGAGTTACACAAATATTACAAATTCAGTGTTTGTCAAGACAACATACAAAATAAAACATCTTTTCATTTTTGGAATTTCGCCCACAACTCCACAAATATCATCTGTATAGAAAAAATTGCGAAGCTTGCTTACAAATTTGTATGCCGGGTACAGCTAATTTTATTTTATCAACGTGCCTTCAAATATGACAAATGTCAAATGACTTTTTAATTGTTTCTATTCCTAGAAACCGATTGCAGCTCCACCTACCGGGTCCAATTGTGAATCTAAACCATCCACAGACCCACTCAAACACACACAAAAAAATTCATAAAAATCGGTCGAGCCGTTTAGGAGGAGTTCAGTGACATACACACGTACAGAAGAATTATATATATTAAGATGATAGCCTAGCAAAAATAAAATACTAGACGAACGTAAAATACTTTCACAGCACAAAAACAGTAAATCAACTGTAAAATACGAATAAAATATAAACTTTGAGTTTACACTTGCTTCGTTGAATCTACTACCGAGGTGTAGTAATTATTTTTGTCGTAGGGGCGAACTATATGTCACATTACTTTTCTAGAAAAAATACTTTGTTGCGACTCGCACCCGTTACAGCTAACCCTGGTCCCCCTAAATAATATAGATCACTGGAGATTTCTCACTCACCCTCCAATATAGTTTGAGTGAATTTCCTTTTAAGTGACCCTACCAATCTCTAGCTCTTAGAATAAGTCGTTAATAATCTTGGTAGTATACAGTATTTCAGAGCTACATCACTCTTAGATTGTAGTAGTGGAAAGATTAGCCAGTACTAATATACTTAAAGCCCGAATGGGTAGTAATACGTGGTGCTAATAGTAATAATAATAATAATAGTAATAATAATAATAATAATAATGTACCGTTGCCCGGGTGATTCCCCAATGTACTAATAGTACATCCTTTCCGTGGAGGCTCTTTCCATGTCCCAATGAGATGAGGTGAGATGATGCTGATAATTAGTATGAGGGTGTGGAAACACTTTAACCTAGTTCAAGCCTAATTAACCAAACTCTGGCGAGCGTTGGGGTGGTTATCCTTTCGGGAATCGAACCTGGGACTCCGTGACTCTTAGCCAATTGCTTTGACCATTATACAATGGGGCCGGTAAACTTGGATAGTAAATTTACTAAAAAATAATTAGCCTAATAGCTAGGCAATTAAGTGAGACCCTACCTGTGGGCAAGCAGATTAATAATTAATTGTCAAATTTTGTTTTCTGGTGGCACAGAGGTTGGGGCTCAAATCCCGACAGGTTTTTTTTTTAATATGGTAAATGGTTTCCCTCTCTCTTTCCAAGAAAATTCGAGTATTTCTACTATAAGCTATATCGTCTTCATACCTACCCCATTAGTTTAATCAAAGGTGTACACCCCGAATGGGTAGTAATATGTGGAATAAAAATGTAGACGGTAACCTTGTAAATATGGTGAGGCGTCCTTCACACGCGGCTCGTGGGATACCTAGGGTGGTCATCCCCCTTGTAGCCTATTTAGACGTACGTACCTGCAATCAAGAGTTATCGAGAAACGCACCCTCACTTTTTTCAATCCTACCAACCCCCTGAAATTAAATATTGAGCACACGCTCCCTATAGCTCACACAATAGGCTCCAGTAAGTTGCTAAACAGGAGGTGGAAAAGATAGTAAACAGATGTGCCGTGCCTACATAGGAAGGTTCAAAGAAAGTTAACCAACAAAATTCCTTTTTTAATTAGTAATTTATATCGTAAAATACATCATCATCAGCGATAAATATAATAATAACGGGTGAATAGCATTAATTTGTGTTTTACAGTAGTCTTGTTAAATTATTAGACCATTGCTCATGAGCCTAACATCTTAAATGTGATATATTTTGAATCTTAATGTATTTATCTATGCTACAAAATCTCTCATGTTAAAACAAAAATTTTCACAATCATTCTTTATGATATAAAATTATTGGTCCTGTAAAATTTCAAACTTTTTAAATGTACTAATACAACACTTTTTAATTCCTACAACAACAATCAACCTTACTTAATTCCGTATAGCGCAGATTATTCGAACCCCGATCATTTGAATTGTCTTTTAACCGAATTATTCCAATATGTAAGACCTCCACGCTCTTTGTCAGACCACGTGGTCGTTAATACTGTCCATCCCTATACAACTTATAATTATAGTGATTCATTTTTAAAAACAATGTTTTTTTTAGCACTCATTCAGATTTTTGCATATGTACGTACTAATTACACTAGTGCGTTAGGGATGATTAAGGTTGAATTAAGAGGAAGGGTATCCACATTTGCGTGGAGGCAGAGTGGAAAAACATTCAGGGAAAACCACCTTCATTACACCCTACTGGGTTTCAAACCCCGAGCTCCCTGTAATCGGCAGTTGTCTATTTCTAGAGTTACGTCTTATATACCATTCCACCACTGAATTGGGTTTCATTATTATTTTAACCATCGGAGTATATCGGCTACAAGACTTACAAACTAAACTTAGCCCTAAAGTAGAAACAGCACCAATACCCGTGACCAATAATTCATCACTGTTTGAGGGGAAGCCTCGATTTCACCAATGTTAACTTTTCCAGCCATGTTAGGAACCAAAACCAGGACCATTTATCTCAATAAGCAGAAGCACTACTGATTGAGAGTAAGTTAAGTTATTGAACTTCAACTTTACTAAGTTTATTTTGCGTTGCTTTCTATCGACGAACTTATGAGTATGCTCCTTCTTTGCTGTTGTTTGTTTTAATGTTTAGAACTGAACTTCAACAGTTGGTTGCCTGATAATATTCGATTGAAGAAAGGATAGAAAAATATTCCGTGAAGAGGAGAGTGATAATTTTCCCCGGTTTTCCCATTCTTACCACCTATCCCATATTTATATTATTGGTGTTGGGATGAGGAAGGTAGAATTTAGAAGAAATGTATCCATATTAGCATGAAGAGAAAAAAGAGGAAAAAATAATTTAAGGAACACCTTGGTACGCCCAGCCTTGATCCAAAACAAGACCTCCCCATCACGGGAGTAAAAAGATGAGACCAAAATCTTTATATGCGTGCCCACCGGTGCAGGTGAGGAAAGATTGAGTTCATCCGGTTGGAATTCATCCTCGAGTCTTAAGGAGTCTATTTCAAATAGTATGTTAAGGGCCAGTTTCATAGTTAGATTTAGTACGCCTCAAGTGCGGCGCTATACTAAATACAAGACGTCACCTACCTGAAATTGAATGGAATGGGCCAGTTTCATATGCTAAACTGGCCCATTCCATTTTGGTCTAGGTAGGTGTCGTCCTGTATTTAGTATCGACTCGCACTTTAGGCGTACTAAATCTGATTATGAAACTGGGCCTAAGGACGACACCTACCTAGACCAAAATGGAATGGGCCAGTTTCGCATATGAAACTGGCCCATTCCATTCATTTTCAGGTAGGTGTCGTCCTGTATTTAGTATCGACTCTCACTTTAAGCGCACTAAATCTGACTATGAAACTGGCCCTAAGGGCCAGTTTCATAGTCAGATTTATTACGCCTCAAATGCGGCGCTATACTAAATACAAGACGTCACCTACCTGAAAATGAATGGAATGGGCCAGTTTCATATGCGAAACTGGCCCATTCCATTTTGGTCTAGGTAGGTGTCATCCTGTATTTAGTATCGACTCGCACTTTAGGCGTACTAAATTTGACTATGAAACTGACCCTAAGAGCCAGTTTCCTAGTCAGATTTAGTACGCCTCAAGTGCGGCGCTATACTAAATACAAGACGTCACCTACCTGAAATTGAATGGAATGGGCCAGTTTCATATGCAAAACTGGCCCATTCCATTTTGGTCTAGGTAGGTGTCGTCCTGTATTTAGTATCAACTCGCACTTTAGGCGTACTAAATCTGATTATGAAACTGGGCTTAAGGACGACACCTACCTAGACCAAAATGTAATGGGCCAGTTTCGCAAATGAAACTGGCCCATTCCATTCAATTTCAGGTAGGTGACGTCTTGTATTTAGTATAGCGCCGCACTTGAGGCGTACTAAATCTGACTATGGAATTGGCCCTTAGTTTGCTTCCCTCCTTCTATACCCACACTGGTGGTAATACTGTATGTCATCAGGGTCGTAATAACAGAACTGTCAGTGAAAGGAAGTCAAGGTTCGAATCTAATTTGGGTTTACTGTGATTTTCTCCATGTTATTTAAACACTGCCGTTTTCCCATCACTATATCCACGCTAATTTTGAGTCATTTCCTTTAAATTAACCTTCTTTACCTAACCCATAGTCTAAAATTTAAAATATTCATTTTAAAAAAACGTATGAACTAAACGAAATATCCTTCTAAATGAAGTCAGGAATATTTCCTTCTTGGAGAGTATGTGCTTATTAACATGGTGGCCAGGTTGTCTCAACGCTAGAGGTCTCAACTGGCATGCTTGACCTTGAATTACTTTCCATCCACTCCTGTCTCCTAGATTTCATTATTTTTAACATGAAAAACAAATTATCTTTCAGTTGCATGTCGTGGAATAATGCCAGGGTAAGCAATGCTTGTTTAGACTTAAGGCCTACTTGTAATGTTCTTCCTCACTTGGTCCCCATTCGACCAATCATACACTTTTAATTGAAGTAAATATTTGGTCTACTAGAGAGTCTCTAATTGAAATGTGTCTACTAGATTTTAAGGGTCTCTAAAAATGATTCTTATTCAAAATTATTGTCCACCAATGGGATACAAAATATGACCAGAAATGAATACGTTGATTTTTAACGAGTATTATGCTTGTTTATATAATATATTATATTGGTTATACTGGTCTTACTATCCGTTCGGGTTATACGCTTAAGTACTAATTGCGCTAATGGATTAGGAATCGGGAAGGTTGAATTTAGAGGAAGTGAACTCACATTTGCGTGGAGGGAGAGTGGAAAACCATTTAGGAAGAACCACCCCTAGTTCACCCGACCGAGATTCGAACCTCGATCTCCCCGTCCTCGGTGGTCTGACTCAACACGACTAGCGCGTTAGCTAACTACGCCACCGAGGTGGGTTGGTAATAATTTTTTTACGCATTGTTTGTAGTCCCATATTACGTTGATGGAATTAGGCCTACTAAATATATATTTGGCCCACGGTGTAAACTGAAGTTGTACCACTCTGGTCTATGCCATCAATTTATATAAAGATTTTCAGTGGCGTGGCATGGAGAGTTGATAGGGAAGACAAAGCTAGTTTAAATTGTACCTGTGAATTGTTTTCATCTCTCAGTAGAACATTCATTGGTCACTTATCAACAAACCTACATTACCATGTGAGATATGCAAAGCACGTATAGACTGTGTGGACCGCTTTTTAAGTGAGCATGGGCTGCCATTGGGATCACACTGGCATAAAGTTACACATATCAAAATTTATTGACATTCTTAAAAGATATAAACATGAATGTAAATTTGTACACATTGACAAAGGCTCACGAAATTGATATTACAGCTAAAAATTGACGTCTTCTTTCAGACATGAGGACTGATTAGTTTTTAACATACATCTTAGTGTTTGACTACATGAAAACATATTATCTAGTAGCGTATAGAATTGTCTAATAATGGTCAGTAGGTTAGTTGCCTACATGGTGGCACAGTGTCGTGCCATATTTTGTTGCCAGGGTAAGCAAATTGATATGTCATCATTACTCAGTAAGCCAATCATTGGCCAAGTACTAAACAAAATACATTCTCATGCGCTCTGTGTAAAACAGAGCCTATTTATGATTGTTCAATTTTTGCATATAGTTACATTTCTTGAATATTTGTGATATTCATTATGAAATTTGACCAGAATTTTTTTAAATTCAGAAAATAAATTATGATTAAATTATAGGCCTACACTGTAGATGACAATTATTCAAAAACCAGTTTAGCATTTTATGTTTAGAAAGTTAAACTAAATTTAGCCTACCTAATGAAGGGATATTTGAATTATTTTGGCCAACAAATGTTTTTTGTAATACATTCTAGAAAAATACGGGCCTTGATTCACGTTCCTTTCCATTTTCACAAAAATGGAGGCTCCCTGCACGAGTATCCCGTGTGAGTCAATTATTTAAATGACGATTGACACCTTGTCTGTATGCAACCCTCCCAACATGTATCACATTACAAACATCGTCTCGGACGGCTGATTTGCTCCTAAAGTGGGCCCAGGACTGCACCCAGCGAGCTCTGGGGTCCAATTAGTACCTTAGAGTGAATAAGAAAATAGGCCTATCATAGATACAGTTTAAACAAGCTCGGCTTACCCAGGCAACACCTTACGACACGAAACTATGTTGACCACAGTCAAGGAAATTTTGGAAAACTTAGAATTTATAACTGTTGGTATTAAAGGAAATTTTTAATTGATCATGAAAAATTGTGTATGTTTCTGTCAAGGGGAAAGGGTATATCATCCTTGGTAGAATATTACGTATAGGTTTGTCTAGGGAGAGGGTTTATCATCCTTTGTAGAATATTACGTATAGGTTTGTCTAGGGAGAGGGTTTATCATCCTTTGTAGAATATTACGTATAGGTTTGTCTAGGGAGAGGGTTTATCATCCTTTGTAGTATATTACGTATAGGTTTGTCTAGGGAGAGGGTTTATCATCCTTTGTAGTATATTACGTATAGGTTTGTCTAGGGAGAGGGTTTATCATCCTTTGTAGTGTATTACGTATAGGTTTGTCTAGGGAGAGGGTTTATCATCCTTTGTAGAATATTACGTATAGGTTTGTCTAGGGAGAGGGTTTATCATCCTTTGTAGAATATTACGTATAGGTTTGTCTAGGGAGAGGGTTTATCATCCTTTGTAGTATATTACGTATAGGTTTGTCTAGGGAGAGGGTTTATCATCCTTTGTAGTATATTACGTATAGGTTTGTCTAGGGAGAGGGTTTATCATTCTTTGTAGTGTATTACGTATAGGTTTGTCTAGGGAGAGGGTTTATCATCCTTTGTAGTATATTACGTATAGGTTTGTCTAGGGAGAGGGTTTATCATCCTTTGTAGAATATTACGTATAGGTTTGTCTAGGGAGAGGGTTTATCATCCTTTGTAGTATATTACGTATAGGTTTGTCAAGGGAGAGGGTTTATCATCCTTTGTAGTAGTATAGGTTTGTCTAGGGAGAGGGTTTATCATTCTTTGTAGTGTATTACGTATAGGTTTGTCTAGGGAGAGGGTTTATCATCCTTTGTAGTATATTACGTATAGGTTTGTCTAGGGAGAGGGTTTATCATCCTTTGTAGTATATTACGTATAGGTTTGTCTAGGGAGAGGGTTTATCATTCTTTGTAGTGTATTACGTATAGGTTTGTCTAGGGAGAGGGTTTATCATCCTTTGTAGTATATTACGTATAGGTTTGTCTAGGGAGAGGGTTTATCATCCTTTGTAGAATATTACGTATAGGTTTGTCTAGGGAGAGGGTTTATCATCCTTTGTAGAATATTACGTATAGGTTTGTCTAGGGAGAGGGTTTATCATCCTTTGTAGTATATTACGTATAGGTTTGTCTAGGGAGAGGGTTTATCATCCTTTGTAGTATATTACGTATAGGTTTGTCTAGGAAGAGGGTTTATCATTCTTTGTAGTGTATTACGTATGGGTCTGTCTAGGGAGAGAGTTTATCAGACTTTGTAGTATATTATTCACACGTTGGTTTTAATAATTTTATGTGTAGCTATTAACAAGTGCAGTCAAAAAATATTGTTTAAAATAAATAGTATTTGGATTTTGTTAACGTTCTTACCAATTTTGGTCATAGTTTTAGTCAGGGAAATTTTGAATTTTTGGATTAGGAAAGAGTCGAAGGTTTTTTTTGCCACCAACAACCAAACATGCCCTACAATCGAACCTTCTTTGTAAATCTTGGGCACAAAAAAACTTGTTTCGCATGGTGCGGCATGGAAATAGGATTATTCGGAGCTCACTAGAAATATCCACTTGAGTGTAATGAGCCCATATCACAGCCGATTTACCGATAAATCGGATACAATATTATGCTCGAGCCAGAAAACTTATCTGAGTGTGGTCCTCTACAGTCTTCACTTGACAACAGTGAAATTGAGATCAGGTTAATGGTTTTTTTTCAGTTAAATTATAATGTTCCCATTTTATATTATTTAAAAAAATACTGTATGTATTCATTATACTGAACCATCATTAATCTGAATTCCATTGTTTTCTAAAGGAAAATACAGAAAACGCTACCACACCCCTGACTCAATCTGTATTACTTACATAAGTTAAGTGCTATCCGTGGGGTGAAACGTGCTCTTAAGTGGCCTATAAGGACAAGGTTTGTAAAAAAATGTGTGTAACTTTTACTCAACTTGTTATTGATGGTGTTGATTGTGCTGCCCCCAGGAGAGCGCCGCCGCCACCATTTTGCCGGCACAGCACCACCATCTGGGGGCGGCCCCGTCACCATGGACCGCCCACCACCCCCTGTCGTCCGACGACATGCCACACAAAGGTAGGAGACACTTACCTGGTTCTTCATTACAGACAAATTGCACGAGTGACAATGCACCTAAACACATTTTCAAGGTCAACAAAATTGTAGAAAGGATAAATGCATAGAATGTGACTACGCTCGCGTTTTTTATAGGCTTAGGTGCGGTATTAGGTCAGCCAACGCTCATCCTCCTTTGTAAATGATCATAGAGGCCGGTCAATGCTTATCCCCCCTTATAAGTGAGATATAAATGTCGGTTAGTGCTTATCCCCCTTATAAGGGAGACATAGAGGCCAGTCAACGCTTATCCTCCCTTATAAGTGAGTCATAGAGGCCGGTCAATGCTTATCCTCCCTTATAAGTGAGACATAGAGACCGGTCAATGCTTATCCTCCCTTATAAGTGAGACATAAAGGCCGGTTAATGCTTACCCTGGGCCTTATAAGTGAGCCAAAGAAGCCGGTCAATGCTTATCCTCCCTTATAAGTGAGACATAGAGGCCGGTCAATACTTATCATTCCTTATAAGTGAGACATAGAGGCTGGTCAATACTTATCCTTCCTTATAAGTGAGACATAGAGGCCGTTCAATGCTTATCCTCCCTTATAAGTGAGACATAGAGGCCGGTCAATACTTATCATTCCTTATAAGTGAGACATAGAGGCCGGTCAATGCTTATCCTCCCTTATAAGTGAGACATAGAGGCCGGTCAATACTTATCATTCCTTATAAGTGAGACATAGAGGCTGGTCAATACTTATCCTTCCTTATAAGTGAGACATAGAGGCCGTTCAATGCTTATCCTCCCTGATAAGTGAGACATAGAGGCCGTTCAATGCTTACCCTCCCTTATAAGTGAGACATAGAGGCCGGTCAATACTTATCCTCCCTTATAAGTGAGCCAAAGAGGCCGGTCAATGCTTATCCTCCCTTATAAGTGAGCCAAAGAGGCCGGTCAATGCTTATCCTCCCTTATAAGTGAGACATAGAGGCCGGTCAATACTTATCCTCCCTACTATGTGAGCCATAGGGGTCGGTCAACGCTTATAATCCTTAGCGAGCCATCTATTCAAGGGCGTAGAAAATTTAGGGGGGGGCAGGGGTCGGAAGGCTCCGGAACTCCTATAGAATTTGATAGGGGGTCCATATATACGTATTAGAAACTTTAATGGCTAAGGATACTGACATTTTTCCAGTAGAATTCCTCACCCCCTCTAGAAAAATTAACTTTCTACGCCTTTGCATCTACAGTATTGTCAACTTAGTTGAACAATATCCAGTTCAATTGACACAGCTCAATTAAACATAAAACAGCAATCACATGGCTTGTCATATTAATAATTTAACAAACCATATCGTGATAAATATACTACTAGTTCCAGTTTTAAGCTTCCTGAAGGCTTAAATCAATATAAGAATGGATATTTAGCTTTCCACTTGGAATGAAGATTGTTTGCTATCAACCAGTTTCCATCCGTACACAGATAAGTACTACGATCTGTATCGTCTGTGGAAAACGCCTGAGTAACGAAACAATGGATCTGAGTGAAATGAGCCAGCATATAACCACTAAACATCCCGGGGAGTCCCAAAAACAATCATCATATTGTTTTGAACGTCTTTTAAAATCACAACACAAGGCAGCAACTAAAATGGGAAGGGTTGGAAATAAGTTTTATATAGTGCACTTGAGGCGTCATTCAAAGTTGCTGAATTGATTGTAAAAAAAAACCATGGAACTACATATTATTGGAGCAAATATAATTGGTTCGCTTGTCAGGTCATTGTTGAAACTATGCTTGTAAAATAATCTAAAGAGCAAATTTCAAAAGCGCCTTTGTCGAATAGATATAATACATTTGGGCGACGCACTGTTGAAATTTTTGAAAACATAAGTCAAAATGTTGTTGAAAAAATTTAATAGACAATTCTCCCCGCAAGTAGATGTGAGATCCGATAAAGAAAAATTAATATTGTCAACTGGATCTTGATACTAATAATTTTAATTTTTTATCTAAATTT
Source organism: Timema podura (assembly GCA_033556935.1). Taxonomy (NCBI): domain Eukaryota; kingdom Metazoa; phylum Arthropoda; class Insecta; order Phasmatodea; family Timematidae; genus Timema; species Timema podura. The sequence goes on from JAVRXN010000011.1 coordinate 26,401,555, forward strand.
AATAGAAACATGTGTTCAGCCTTTATACAGGTGTGCCATGAAAATATTGTCTTCAAATAAGTGTGCCCTGAAGTGAAAAAAGTTGGGAATCCCTGAGCCAGACGTTCGTTATAAGACAGTTGACCAACATATTTTTAAGTAATTAAATATATTATTGTTTTAATTGATATGGTCGCCACGACAAACAATAAAGGGCCTTGTAGACGTTTTGCTATGATTCAGTTTTTAAAAAACTTGAAACTTTAGCTAAATTTGGGATACCCGAAAACATTTCAAGATAATTGAGGTATATTTGACTGTTCCGCATGGCAGGGTACAAGTTGGATGTCACTTATCAGACCCTTTTTGAAATACATAATGGGTTGAAACAAGGAGGTGCACTTTCGCCATTACATTTTAGTCTAGCCTTAGGGGGCGGCCAGACTGAGCGCGCGAGCGAGCGAGCGAGCGCGCGAGCGACTAAAATATAAAATAGAATACATGGGTTGTAATGAGAGGTGGCCAGACTGGAGCGAGCGACTGAGCGCGCGCGCTTGAAAGATAGAACTGGTTCTATTTTTCAAGCGCGCACGCTCGACCCGTCACAGTCTAGTTTACAGGCGCTAGGCAATATTATTGTGTGTTGGTTCATCGAGTGCTAGGAAAACTTCTCATTTTGACATTTTTATTAATTTTTTATTACTATCGATAGGTTTAGCACACTTTCTGGAAATTGAAAAATCACACCTGGACACGGGAATCAAACCCGGTACCTTTGGCTTAGTACGTCAATGCTCTAAATACTGAGCTATCCAGGATCCTGCCCAGGGTCATTCTTCACTCATATTTTAAAGCAGAGCCTATGATGGAGTGCGGAAATCGTCAGCTACAAGTATGTGATTATATTAATATCACGAGCTATCTATCAGATAACGCAGCCATCCTCGACTCGGTAGTTGGCTTATTGCTGCCATTTGTACAATTATTATAATTGTACGGGATTTCATACTAAGAATTAAATAGCCAAAGCTATTATTTCTGCTTTTAGTGAGGATTACTCCATCTAGATATCATATTCTGAAAAGTGAAAAATGACACCTGGATAGCTCAGTGCTTAGAGCCTTGGCGTACAAAGCCAAAGGTCCCGGGTTCGATTCCCGTGTCCAGGTGTCAATTTTCAGAATATGATAGCTAGATGGAGTAATCCTCACTAAAAGCATAAACAATAGCTTTGACTATTTATTATTATTATTATTATTATTATTATTATTAGCACCGCGTCTTACTACCCGATCGGTTTATACGTACTTACGCTAATTTGCAATGGTAGGGTGATTGTGAGATGAAATGGAGGACCTACAGTTTAACGTGGAATCCGAACCTCGGTGGAGGCCTGGCATTCCTCACATTCACAAGTTGTGATTAATACACGTCTTTTCAGAGGTGAAGGAAGGGTTTGGCAATCAGATAAATCTGTGCCGGGACCGAGGATTTAGCCCCGAACCCTCAGCAAAGAGGTCAGACACCTTACCCCTATACCACCAGGTCACCGTTTGACTATTCAATTCTTATTATTAGCACACTTGCTATTAACGGCCTAATTTAATTGCTAAGGTCATAAACCATGTATATATTTATATAAAACTGATATGTTAAAATACTTCAATATTATCAAAGTAGGCCTTTACAAATAAGAATCACCATTAGCGTGGAGAGAGGAGGAGAAAACCACAACAATAAATCACTTGTTAAAACCACCCTCAACTCACTCAGCCAAAATTCGGAGCCTCCTCGTCAACAAATAACGAGAGGTATCAGCTAATCACGCGCTCGCTCGCCAGTGTGGCCACCTAGTCGCTTACGCGCTCGCACGCTTGTCAGTCTGGCCGAACCCTTAGGGTATGCTATTGGCAAGAGAGTACGGATTGGTTGACATTAAACGGTACAATGAGGCTATTAAGACACGCAGATAATTTAGCTTTGTTGGGCAATAGAAAGGAGGGTGTGGCAATAAATGCAGAAATTTTATCAGAGGCTGGTAAGAAACAAACTTAGAAGCGAAATGGTCATACAAAGAATACAGATTGGTGTCGATATTTTCGAGATTACTGCAAATAAAATATCATTTGACAGGGTTAATCAGTTTAAATATTTATGAATCATTTTAACTAGCAATAACGATATTAGATTGGAAATAAGGAAAGTAATAAAGTCGGTAAATGCATGTTATTACATGGTCAGTAAGTTATTGCCATCTCGTCTGCTTTTAAGTAATGTAAAGCTCATAATAGACAAAACAATAGTTTTACCGGTTGTTCTCTGTGAGGGAAACGTGGCCTCTTACCTTACATGACAAAAACAAATTATGGATGTTCAAAAACAAGGTGCTTAAGAAGATATTTGATCCAAGAGCGGATTAGGAGACTGGGGAGTGGAGGAGGTTACATAATTATGAGTTACATACCCTGTATTCATCACACGGCATTGTTAGGATAGTCAAGTCTCGTACGATGGGTAGGACATGCAGCGTGAATGCGAAAATCTAGGATCAAGTTCAGGATACTGACTGGCAAACTCAATGGGAAGAGACCATTGGGAAGACCTAGACGCAGATGAAAGGATAACAACAGAATGGGCTTGAAAGAGATAGGGTGTAGTGAGGTGTAATGGATAAAACTAGCTCAAAATAGGGATGGGTGTCATACTTTTGAAAGTGCTGCAAGGAACTTACGAATTTCTAATTCCATAGACTAGGTAAGTAAGTAGACTTTTGCTTAATTGAACACTGAAAAAACAAAATAGTTATTCAACCTATAACGGTGAACCCACGGTCAAAGGTGTCAGTAAGTTAGGCCCTAAATTTATAGTTTGGTTTCCTGATTGTGAGGAGGTTGGGTCTTTAATCTCTTCCAAGTTTAATTAATGAGTTGTATTTTCCCTGAATGGTTTCCCACTCTTCTTTCATGCAAATACGGGCACACTTCCTTTAAATTCTACCTTCCCCGTTCTTATTCCATTAGTACAAATATTCGGGCAGCTAGGATGAGCAGTAGCTATAATATTAGTTTTATCTTTTTAATAACTCGTCTTGCTACCGGTCCATGCTATAGGCACATGTTGGCTACTAATTACTCTCGTGACTTAGGGATGAGGAAGGTTGAATTTAAAGGAAGTCTTACCACATTTGCGTGGAGGGATAGTGGAAAGAATTCTTAGTCTTAACCGAGTTGAATACAAAACTATGTTCTATGCCTCCAAATTATTTAAATGATAAATCATTTGTCCAAACTTTATAAGCATTCACTTGTAAAATCTTCTAAAATGATAGATGGTAGTTTGTTATTGAGATTATCCAAACAAATCTATAAGTTAAGAACATACGATCAGAATGGAACTTTCTGAATTCATTGATATAATTTATCTTTGTAACAACCCCATCGGTAGGCACGTGGATGAAATCACCAAGATAGCATAGTTTGATTACCTGGTCATGAGGAGGGAGGAGTTTTAAACCCGGCTGAGTGTATTTAGCAGTTTTTTTTAAATAAAAGTTTTCCACGGTCACTTCAAGCAAAGACGCGCGTATTTCCTTTAAAACTTTACCATCCTCATATCTACCCCATTAGTGTTATTTAATGAGGATTTCCTGGAATGGATCACATAAAAACAATGTTGGGGGCAACAAGACCAGTGGCGTGTCGAGGAGTGTTGCTAGGGTGTGTAGTGTTAGTTTAAACTGTACCTTTGAGCTGTTTTCATCACTTGGTAAAAAAAAAACTCATTGGTCAGATATAAATTAAAATGTATTTCCATACAAGGTGGGTCGAGCAGAGCCTATGTATGATTGGTCAAAAGGAGATCATTTAGTAGGGAACAAATCCCAAGTACAGCTTAAAAATCTTTGATTACCCTGGCAACACTCCATGACACGGAATAGTAGGTTTACATATAAATTGGTACTTTTCCCTATGCACCAACTTCCCTACTGATGAGATTTTGGTTCAAGAAAACAACTTGTTTGCTTAATTTGGGTTAAGTCCCATGTCAGAAAAAAAATTAGATCCTTTTAATAAGGGGAAGCCCATAATAACTTGTCAATATAGCCTACGTTGAAAAATTGTCAATTTGTTTGACTGTATAGGTTCGAGCTAAATATCCACCAATTTTAGTTTATTTCACAGAAAAGATAAAAGAAATATAATCCTAAGCCTAGATAGTTAAGAGTAAAAAACGGATTGATAGCCTAAGTATTATTTAGGCCTACTAAACAAATAAAAGCCTAAAAGTACTGTTAGGAAATTAAAGATGGATAATTGGTGAAAACCATTAAACGTTTGAAGTAAAAAAAAAAAAGATGCAAAATAGTCATTCGTTTATTTTCGTTTTATGTTAAAGAAGAGATTTACAAACTCCCTAGTTAAACAGAAAAGATGAAGAAGGAAGCACTCCCGAATTGGTAGGAGGTATAGCGGGAAACAATTTAGAAAAAAATCTCAGTAAACACGGCCGGGACTTAGAACCCTTACCTTCCTGTAACTGACAAACCAGACGAGACGAGACTGCCGCCTTAATTTGCGTGACCATTAGTGTGAATGTTCCCTCTATAAATATTTGAATAAGAAATCTGTTAATAGAGCTCTCAACATAAAATAAGAAGAAAAGTTACAATAGTTACAAAATTAATTATGCAACATTTTTTAGTCAACAACTCTACCAAAACTAAGTCAAAATAAAAAATATAGCCTATATCTTTGAAATGATTGGTCGTACATGAAAAGCTAGAATAATATTATTTATGTAAAATCACAACAAAAAAAGTGTTTTCAAAATTGTTTGTGTATTCCAATAAAACGACTGGGATGTCAGTAATGAATCTTAATAATCTGATAATATACGAAGTGAATACAAAATGTTAATATCGGCATCGGTGGGCATGGAGGAGAAAGGCGTCAGTCTCATCTTGTCTGGTTTGTCCATTACGAAGAGGCTGATAGTCGATACCCTCACGGGGACTAATGTTGGCGTTTTTCCTAAATGGTTCCTCCAGTTAAATATTGTTACATATCCTCCCAAAGCCTACCTTCCTTATACTTGTCCCACTTGAGTGAATATGTGGATAGCCCGGACGGGTAGTAAGACGTGGTGCACGGAATAAAAAGGCATCTCTCCATATTTGTCCTTGTTGTGGAAGATCTATGTACCCGATAGCACCATGTCCTCCTGCTGGTTGATAAACATGGTTAGCGCTGGTAAAACCCTGGTAATGTGAGAGTTTGACGTTTGTCGCGCAACATTAGCCTGAAAAAAGAGACACCCGATACCTCGACCCACCGGGGGGTCTCGACCTTCAAGGGGGGAGGGTTCTACATCACCGACCACAAGTCAGGACACACGACTTCCACATGTCAGACCCACTACAAGAGGTTCGGGTTGGGTGCTTGACGGGCTCATCATCCTCGTGGTTCATTGGTTCTCAGAGGGTACACTATGGAGAAGTTAGTCTTACGAATTACAATGCCTACTTGGAGATTTTTAAGCTATTTTGCGAAGCGGGTTGCATCTTAGCTTGACGCACCTAAGCAGTCTAAGCACTATCACACTTAAACACCAATGTACGAAATAGAAAGAAAGGGAAGAACATGAGCAGTTCACCCTGAGAGGTTCTTGTTTATCTACTGATAGCATTTCCTCTCTTTCTCTGACGAGTTTACACACTCGCTATACTATTTGCCTCTTGAAAACATTGACTTGCTTTTTAAAATTACCTTTTTCTTGTTTCCTATTCTAGATAGACATATGCTACCAAGGACTTTTGTAATCTACATCCTGGTAGGAGGATTCCTAAAGGACATTTTCGTGACCAAGCCAAATAATCTAAGTTGTATATGATTTATAAAAAAATTAATTTACAAAAAACTACCTCAAGATACAAATAATAATTTTGTAACGTTCTAAGACTATTTTTATAGTTATTTATGAATTTATAGTTTCTGTTTCAACGCTATATCTTTAAAACACTCTGAATGAAACCTAAATTTACTAACATGAGAAAGCCTATCTTGACCTGCCGTGAAATCATAGATAGGTAACGTCCTTATTGTTACCAATAGATCCCGTCTCCAAGGTCCTGGTTTTGGAGCCAGAGAGACCCCGATTATATCTCAAGAGGGATACTTAAGATATATTTTACATAGCTTTACGAGAACCAAACTTATTAGGAGCGCATATCCAATATGTCGGTATTTTTTGGAGAAATTATTTAATTGATCCCATATAAATTTTGAGTAGATAATGGATTATGTGAGTCTTTCTGTGTTATTATTAATCCATATTTATAAATCAATATTGGAATTTTAATCTTTTTTTATAGATCCAATGAACACAACAGTGAAAAATGTTCAAGGAAATATATTCAAGCGATTTTTATCAATAACCATTACCAAATCTATAGAAAATTTAAGAAAATAAATTATTATCAAAGTGTTTGCCGAAAAAAATAATTAATTTGCTATAGTAATAAGCAGTGCAGGATTTAAGGTGGAGGGATTCTATCATCCCTGGGCCCCCAGAGACAGCTCCCCCCCCCCCCCCCCACACACACACAAGAAATAAATCATAAACTAAATACCTAATCAACATGTTTTCTGCAAATAAAGCAATACAAATTTGTATGTAATGAGCGTTTTTTATTAAGTCTTTATGTAACCTACTTCATCATGCTGTGTTATTCTAAAATTTGTGTAAATTCAAACCGTTGTTTGGTTTTTACCTTTCCTCAAACCCTCTATGATGTAATTTACACGGTTTGTGGGGCCCCCACATACATAAATCCGGCACTGGTAATAGAAAACCAAACTCTAGTTTGCAAGATTCCCCCATTTACGATCACGTTATAGCCGTAGGGAATTTAATTTGCACAAATGGATAATAGATTATAAATATAATATCTATAGTAAATTCGCCCGCATCTGTTTAGAGTGCGAAGAGTGTGCAACCATTTAGTAAAAAGCCCCCTTCACACACCCGATCTCCACGTCACCAGCAAACCAAAATATATGAGATTGACATTTAAACTATAAACCCACAGGTGTGGTTGAAACTCAATTTTAACTTACAGTCTAAAACAAATCATCTTTAGGTTTATTACTATTAGCACCGCGTCTTACTACCCGTTCGGGTTAAACGCACTTATGTTACTGTGTAATGGTAGGGTGACTGTGAGATGAAATGGAGGACCTACAGTTTAACGTGGAATCCGAACCATGGTGGAGGCTTGGCACTCCACACATTCACAAGTTGTGGTTAATACACGTCTTGTCAGAGGTGAAGGAAGGAGTTTGGCAATCAGATAAATCTCTTCCGGGACTGAAGATTGAACCCCGGACCCTTAGCACAGAAGTCTGACACCTTACACCTAGACCGGGTCACCCTTTAGGTTTATATTAATTAGCCCTATGTTAAAGGGGACTAGGTTTGGAAATTAAATAATCCGGAGCTAATCGAGCAATCAGCAAATTTCAATACTCAAATAGTATAAGGCAGGGGTCGGCAACTAGTCGATCGCGATCGAACGGTCGATCTCGTGGAAATTTTTTGTCGATCGTGTGAAAAAACCACAACGTTATTAAAAGTGTATCTTTCCTTCTTCTAAGCTCGCAAATATATCAAGTCCTTTCCAATAATATTAATGATTAAAATAACCTTGATCGGTGATAATCATTAATGTTATAAGAAGATGATATGCACAGTACATTTCGTACTAAGGTTGGTATTTCCTAATGGATTATGCATCCACGCAAATGTGGGTACACTTCTTCTAAATATAACTTTCCCTATCCCTAACATACCAGAGTAATAAGTTAATATGTATACAGCAATGTTTCTCAAACTTTTTGGGTTCGCGGCACACTTTTGAATAATATAATTTTCGGAGGCACACTATAAAGGATTAAAGAGTGAGAACTGGTTAAAAAAAAAGAAGTTTGGATAGTTTGAAAACAATGCAATTTTATTAGTACAATTTAACTAAGAAATTCAAGATTTTATGTCATTAATATTTTTACATAATTAAATTATAAACTATTCTTAAATATCAAACTGTAATTATTAATAAATAAATTGGTATTTTAATGTAAAGCTTAAAGATGTATTTTGTTGTTTTTTAGTTTTTTCGATAATATTAGGGCGTAACGTGACACTCATTTTGTGTTTGAGCACGCTAAGTTCACCCCAATTTTTTACATTTTATTTCTTAATTTGCAGATATAGGCCTATAGTTTTTACATATGGATCAAAATATGATGGCACACCATTGAAGGGCTCACGGTACGCCGATGTGGCGCGACACACAGTTTTAAAAACACTGGTATACATCCTAAGCGTGTAATGAGACATGGTGACAAAAAAAACAAACAAAATACAAAGAACTTAATGTCAAATAGGGGATTTTTAAGCATCACTTCTTACTACTTGTTCAGGTTATACAAATATGTACTAAGCGCTATTGCTGAGGAAGGTTTAATCTAGAAGAAATGTACCCACATTTTCGTGAAGAAAGATTTAAAACCATCCTCGATACACCCCGCTGGGATTCAAACCCCGATTTCCAAGTCATCGACAATCTAGTCTAACAACAGAGTTAGCCCACGCATCAGGTCTAGTGGGGATTGACTGATGTCCGAATATCGACTGTCTAGACGGTCCCTAATCTCCAACACATCTTGGTTATGTTGTAATTTTAGTCTACTTCAGTGGTCTTGGTGTAAAGGACCCGATATTCGTGGGTTCAAACCCAGCCGAGGTTGACGGATTTTTCTTGAGAGGAAAAACTCTATATCACAACTTCCTTTGGAGTGAAAGTAAAGCCGTCAGTCCCATGTTGACATTGGCATGTAAAATGTCCCTGGAAAATATGGTAAAATACCTTTCGCAGCAAAACTGATAGTCCCTGTCACTCTTACTCATAGAAATTCTCGCGTTCTGATATAATCAATCGGTTCAGAAATTGCTCATAAAATACCTCAAACAAATAAAACATAAATTGTAATTCTCATGAAAAACTAATAAGACTATAGGCTGGCGCATTTCTCGGGGAGTTTCCTCTTTCCTCAAGCAGAAATACCGCCATCGAAATCATCTCATTCTAACTTAAATAATCGTTAAGCTTGAAAACTCCCGGTCCATTCAGAACAAACGACGTGACCACTGTTGTCATCGCCATCCGTGAACGTAAACAAATCTTTCCCCCTTCTTATTGCTGCTGTGACGTCCTTTTGCGAGGGGAGAGATGGACTTCTCCCGTTTTTACGACTGGCTCATTTGCAAAGCAATGAAGACGAGGGGAGGAAGTCAGGGCAAGATCTTTCTTTTAACTAGGAAAACAGAGAAGCGTCGTCTTTGGCGTCGTTGGTAAGGCCGAGGTCTCAGTTAGTGCCTAAGTCAGGCATAATTAAGCTTAGGCAATCAACAAAAAGGTCCTTGGTTAAGTTCACTAAAACTACACACATTATAAAATAGAAGACAACTTTTTAAAATGTTCATATTTTAATCACCATTTTGAAAAGGGTTGCGTAATTTGTAGAAAGGAAATTTAATAAAATCAGAGATTTTTTTTTCTGTCAACATTGATCATCTTTTTGTGTTATTGTTGTTATTTTGTAGGTGATGATAATATCTATTCGAACCCCAATCTCCTTGTCATCGGGAGACTAGTCTAACACGATAGTAATGCCCTAGACCAAGTGACCACTGAAGCAACTCTAAAATAAATAAATAAATTTAATTTAAGGATGGTTCACTTATAGCAATCTTTACTAAATTTGAAATAGGGCCTATTTGAAAATAGTCTTTTAAGGTTTAGCTTATAATGAGTATTTGTGAATTTTTTTTTATTATGAATAAAATATATATTTTTATTTTACAAACATAAATAATCATTTGAGGCTGCTTAATAAATAGCTGAGATTGAAAATTGGAATTAAAAGAAAAAATTGTTTGAACATCTTATTTTTTATTCATAATTGTAGAATAATTATTATTGTATGGTGAGATATTGGTTTTTCTTAGGAAAACTTACTTTGTGGTATTTGACTGAAAACCTATTTTTGAACGTTTTGTTCTAAGCTCTATTAAATACACTTTGTGATAAAATTAATCCGATTGTGTGTATCATTTATTCTTTATATTGTAATTGGATAATACAAACATTCCAAGGATATAAAGAAAAAATATAAATTTTTTTGTGCTTAAAAAAATACTAAAACACATTTTGATCAAAATTCTTGCTGAATCTTTCGCTATTAATCAATACCTACTGACCCGCCTCAGTTGCATAGTTAGCTAACGCGCTAGTTGTGTTGAGCTCGACTGCCAAGGACGGGGAGATCATGGTTCGAATCTCAGTCAGGTGAACTGGGGGTGGTTTTTCCTAAATGGTTTTCCACTCTCCCTCCTAGCAAATGCGGGTTCACTTCCCCTATATTCAACTTTCCCAATTCCTAACACATTAGCGTAATTAGTACATAAGCGTATAACCCGAACGGGTAGTAAGACGCGGTTCTAAATAAATTAAAAAAACCTACTGCTATTGATATTTTTATCTCCTTACGAGTATCGGATCGATACGTTCCTTCTTATACTAAAATTGATCAAAGTATCGATATATTTCTTTCGATCCCTACTAAAGATCTTTATATATATCCACATGTACCCAAGGTATTGTGGGGATAAGTTGGCGGCCGACGCTTCTCTCTATCATGACTCATGGGCGTTTCCGGACGCGTGGGGCGGGTGTGAGACGACGCGGAAGTGCTTGCTTTAACGGTGCTTGAACACCCCCAACCCCTGGCGACCCACCCCTCGACCCCTCTCCTCACTATCGAATAGTCCCTCCTTCCTCTGTCCCGCAGTGCTCCCTAGATCCGTCCAAGCGAAACTGCTGAGTTAGCGGGGGGAGGACTCTCTTGTTGCGGTGTCAGAAAGAAGGACCTACCCCTGGGTAGAGCACTCATTCGGTTCATCGTCAAGTAGCTGCGACTGATGGTGCATGGGAGCTGACCTACGCGTCTTTGATAAATACAATTAGTTGGGGGCACCTGATTCGGTGATCGGATGACCTAAAACAGATATGGCCAACCCACAGGCCACGAGTTCGTTCTGTGCGTAGCGCTAGCTCAATTTTTGTTTGTTTTAGAACCACGTCTTATTAATAATTCGGGTTATACGCTTGTGTACCAATTACGCTAATAATTTCCGGGATTAAGAAGGTTATATTTAGAGAAATTGTACCAACAATTTCATGGAGGGAGAGTGGAAAACAATTTCGGAAAAAACTCAGTACGCCCGTTCGAGGCTCGAACCTTGATCTCCCCGTTATTGGAAGTCAAGTCTATTGTGAGATTAGCGCGTTAGACCACGTGGTCACCGAAGCGAATGCTAGCTCAAATTGAAACATAAACATTGCAGGAATAAATAACAAATCCGACTCGTATTTTTATTTTTATTATATCCAGGCATTATGTTCTATAAATTCCATGTCTGGCTCCCGGCCAGTTCCTCAAGGACTTGTGCTGCCCTCCGTCGGGAAATGGTTGAACATATCTGGTCTAAGGCGTCACTTTAGCATTTACTATACTGCCGGTAACTAGGAGATCGGAGTTCGACTCCCGATTTGGTGTATTAAGGGTGGTTTTACCTAAATTGATTTTCACCCTATCCCCACGCCAATGTGGGTACAGTTTGTTTAAATCCAACCTTCCTCATCCATAACATATTCACGCAACTAGTAGGCCTACGTATGCATATAACCCAAGTGGGTAGTAAGATGTGGTGCTAAACAGATTTTTTTTATGTGATCACTTTTAAACCTTCCTCAACATCCAAAAATTCACAAAGAATTTTAATAAAAGTTTCAACATATTAATTAAGTCTGCAACTATAATATAAAGCACTGAAGATGTGTCGAATGCATGGGACGGGACTTAAAGCTTGGGCTTATAGCTCAGACAAATTGCTGGTACAATCAGCTTGTTCAGAAAGTGTACTACTACTACTACTACTACTACTACTAATACTACTACTACTACTATTACTACTAATAATAATAATCATCATCATCAAGAACAGCTTCCAACCACTGGTTGGGTCTGTTTGGAACATAAGCTTCTCCACCGCCTCCTTTCCTCCCACCACCTCGCCTCCTACACCTTGGTCCGGTCTTCTCTTTCCTCCACAATCCTCCTTACTCCCTTCAGCTATCTATCCCTTGGTCTTCCTTTCAGCCTCCTACCCCTCCACCACCATAGCCAACATCCTCCTGGGCATCCTTTTCTTCACCGTTCTTTTTTCAGTTTATTTGACCCGATCTTATGAGAAAATATTGGAATTAATTGTAAAACCATTCAAAAAGTGTTTAAGATATAGGTTCACGCTAGGTGGTACTAGTTTATATTCTAGCTATGTTAGTTGTAGGTATAGTATTGTAAAAATTATAAAATTATTATCATAATACATTCTTTAAAAATAATAGTAGCAAATTAGCACAAATCTATTTTTGTTTTATTCCTACTATAACCGGTCCCATACCTCGCAGGAAGGTATTGCTCCAAAGTGTGTAAAACACTCAAATAAGTCATTTGTTTCATGTGTAGTCAGATTTACTCCATGGGTATTAAAATATGTTATTATTTACAAAATGTCTTAATTACAATAATCTTCAACTTCCATTCAATCAAGTTGGAAACAAAAGGATTTCAAAATCTTTTGTTTATGAAATTTGATATCAGTATTACCTTATATTATTAATTTCAATACTTTGAAAACATATTATTTGAACCATTTAACGCAAACTTTCTGAACCTGCTGACTATATCAGAATATGACTTACAAACTAAGTTAATTCTAGAAGAGATATGATACCCTTTGCACCAACCGTTAATTCCTCAATGTAAAAGCGGAAGCCGCACTTTCACTAATGATAACATTTTTATTTTTGGCCATGTTGGTAACTGAAACTTGGACCAATATCTCGGTGGGCAAAAAGATACCAACTGAGCTAAGGTTTCAGATTATTTTGAAGAATATGATAAATTATTCACCTAACTTTTTTTTTCCATTTTAGAAGTGTGTCTTTTAAATCTAAAGTAGATGAATGAACTGCAAATAAATCACAATAACAATTTCTAAAATTGCTCACGGTCAAGAGCATTGAAGCGTTGCAAATCAGAAGATGGCCACTCACATCTGATAGCTTTTGATTCAGGTCTCGATAAAATGACAGATTTTCTCTTCAAGCGACGCACGATGTTGGTAAGACACTTAAAGATATATCTTACTAGTCAAGTTTATAGTGAAGGAAGAAGGAGGCTCTTTATAGAGTTCAAAACATTCCCGGAAATATTATTAATAATTTATATTTGTATTCCTCCTCAATGCCTAGGCTAGCAGCTTACTATAGTACCTATTATAAAATCACAATAAAAATCTTAAAAAACACTAACACTTCAAGAGGGATACACTCACTAAAAATAAAATGTCCTTATATGTCTTGTTGGTGGGCTTAAAGAGTGATATATGTTAGAGCACTGAAGTGCGTGCAGAATTTTGGAAATTCCACAATATTTAAAAAAATATTTTAAAATATAGTTTTCAACCAAATGTAGGCGAACATTATCAGCAGATTTCTGGCAAGTAAAAAAGTTTAAATTTTGAGTTTAAAGTGTTTGTTTTTTAATATGCAACGAAGCTTTACGCAAAAATTTGTTCTTTTTAAATTAAAGCAAAAGGTTATAACCATATATTTAGCCTTCCTTTGTCAAATAATATCATTTTTTGATAGGGTCACAACAAAACATTTTAAGATAATGTGGTTTTTTTTAAAGGTTTTATGTAAGCAATCATCCATTTTTCAAAAAACACTCTAAACTTAAAATTTAAATTTTTTAACTGGTCAGAATTTTTGCCAAATATCAAACAACTAAATAATAAATATTTCGGGATTTCTAAGCGTCTGCAATGCTTATCAGTTCTCTCCCATGTAGCACCCCTAGCTATGAGCCACCTCTGGTAGAAACCGCAACCAAATAAGTTTATGGGTAAGGTATGGAGATATTGATCGAATTTTAGACCTACATTATTTGAATATGAGGGAGTATTTTCTTAGTAAACTCTTTTAATAGACAATTATGGTTATTTTTTACGATTTAGAAATCCACCCATTCAAACGTTAATGCTATAATATAGTATAATCATATAGGCCTACCAAATATACTTTCTCTATGGTGTAGCGTATAACCCGAATGGGTAGTAAGACGCGGTGCTAATAATAATAATCTATGGTGTATTATACAGTAGAATTATGGTCGGGAAAAAGACCTATCAGAACGGACATAGTGAAATATAAAACTCAATGTGAACACCTGAATTAATATTCCTTCTAGACATTCTCCGTATCTTCGTGACTAGTGCAGTTAGAGCGTAAGTCTAAGAAACCCTGATTCAATTTTTTATTGTGCTGATGAAGTGGTTTTTTTAAGCAGCGTCGTTCTACTACCCGTACTTATTATGCTAATAGTTTTAGGAATTAGGAAGGTTATATTTTAAAGGAAGTGTACCCACATTGGCGTGGAGGGAGAATATAAAACCACTTAGGGAAAACCTCCCTCAGTACACCCGACAAAGATTCGAACCTGATCTGCCAGTCATCGTCAGTCCAGTCTACTGCGAGAGTTGCGCGTTAAACCACGCGGCTACCGAAGCAGGTCTGATAAAGATATTTACGGGTTCATCCTTTTGTCAATAAAAATTATGTGCTTTGTATATGTTTATTATTCAGACGTAGGCTCGTAAGTTAACGAGACCATCGAAACGCGTCATTTGGAGTTAATTTATCCCGCATTTCTTTTATAGTAGCTTGCTATTTCAAAATATTATTCATGCCAAAATGAAAGGGGAAGATATCAACATGTTCTTATAGGAATTAAAAATCCTACAATTTAAGCTTTATACTTTTAAAAATATTAAAAAGTTGAAATTAGCTTACTTTCGACGATGTTTCGTGGGAATTGCAGTAAATAACAATATGTTAACGCACGAACAGTCGTAGATCCAGTAGTGGAAATATTATCCAGTATTAATGTACTGTACCTTTACCCAGGGGACGCCCTAATGTACTAATTGTACATCCTTTCCGTGGAGGCTCTTTCCATGTCCTGATGAGATGAGGGATAGTGATAGTGAGTATGAGGTGTGGAACCAGTGGAAACACTTAAACCCTAACATTAAGCCTATTAACCAATACCTGGTGACCATTGGGTAACTCCCCTTTCGGGAAAAATACCCATGGTATCAGCTTGAAATCGAACCCGTGACCCCTAGGCTCGTAGCTAGGTGCGCTGATAACTTTACCACGGTTAATGTTGCAGCTATGAGATCAAATCAAATATTTATAAACATTTAAATCTACCCTTCGACAATCACAAAGCTACATTTTATTAGGGTCACAAAATGAAATTTTAAAATATTTTATTAAAGTTTATTTTAATGATTTTGAAGCTGTGTAAGCTGTTACCAATAAGAAATAACGTAGTATGGCTATTAGGATATATCTCTTCAAGTATGTGGCACTCTTAAACTAGAATTTGTGGAAACCTGTTATTGGTAATGGATAACAAACTTCCGCGTAATTTCAATTAAATATAGCTGAAAAATGATTCATGAACATGGGGATTGAACCTAGTACCCTTGGCTTAGCAAGTCAATTCTGAGCTTTTCTGGGCTTGATTCTCTTAGCCAGTAGTTATTTTTTTAAATAAATTAAAAAAACACAAAACTGGTTTGTAAGTCATATGTATATTATATCATCTTTGCGTTTGAAGAGCTCACGCTAAATCATAATAAAAAGCTACTTTTAGGTTTCTAAGACTATTAGTAACTTTTATTTTGGCCTTGCTCTTGATGGATACGGTGGAGTAGGGCAGTGACTGAGGACATCAATCGTAAGGTCGTTAAAGGGTAGGTGGGGGCGATGGGATGTTAAAAAGAGAGGGTCGGTTGTCATGAGAGAGGGTTGTAGGAATGGGGGCAGCGGATGGGTGCGGACATCCGAGTGGAAGCGGCGACACGTCATAAATATACCGTCACTTGGTTGAAGGGGATCGCCACATATCTTCTTCCCCCCTTCTCTGGCGGACCTGCTCAACCCCCCCTCCGTCACCCCTCGAACAGTCCGTGGGGATGACGATCTTTAGTAGCTCACTAACAAACGATTCTTACAAATAATATTTTACTAAAGGAGACCCACTGGTTGTAGAAACCCTTCTTTGAGCGCAATTCATTCTGTACTCTCACTTATGAGAGATTGTTTCTGCAGCTATCACTTTTATAAATGTTTCTGCGAACTCTCACTTTTGAGAGATGTGTTTGAATCTTCAATTTTTTATAAATGTGCTCTGCAGCTCCCCACTTATGAGATATGTGTTCTGCAGCTCTCACTTTTTATAAATGTGTTCTGCAGCTCCCACTTTGAAGATGGTTTGACTTCAATTTTATAATGTTCTGCAAGCTCTCACTATGAGAGATGTGTCTGCAGCTCTCACTTTTTATAAATGTGTTCTGCAGCTCCCACTTTTGATAAATGTGTACTGCAACTCTCATGAAATGTCTCTGAGCTCTCACTTATGAATGTGTTCTGCAGCTCCCACTTTTGAGAAATGTTATTCTGCAGTTTCACTTTTGGATATGGGTTCTCCAGAACTAATTTTTGAGAGGTTTGTTTTGAAGCTCTTAATTTTTAATGATTTATTCTGAAGTTCTAAATTTTGATGGAGGTGTTATGTGGTCTCACTTTTAAATATACCTTCTGGAGTTCTCATTTTAAAATATGTGTTCTATAGTTACTAGTTTTCAAAGATGTGCTCAGCGGATCAAAGTTTTTATTAATGTGTTCCGCAATTCTTAATTTTGAAATATATGTTCTGCCACTCTTCATTTTTGATAGATGTATTCTTCAGCCTCACTTTGATAGATATGTTCTGTTACTGAATTTTGAGAAATGTGTTTTGCACGTTTGTCTGATAAAATAAAAATCACAAGTATAATAATTTTAGATGATTTCTTATATTAATGGGAAAATTAATTCTGAATGTGTGACCACGAATGTGGTATTTCACCCTTTCTCCAAACAACTTTTCCCTAACTTATAGTTAGGTGACCTGGTGGTCTAGGGGTAAGGTGTCGGATTTCTGTGCCGGGGGTCCAGGGTTCAATCCTAGGTCCGGCACAGATTTATCTGATTGCCAAAACCTTCCTTCACCTCTGACAAGATGTGTATTAATCACAACTTGTGAATGTGTGGAATGCCAGGCCTCCACCGTGGTTCGGATTCCACGTTAAACTGTAGGTCCTCCATTTCATCTCACAATCACCCTACCATTACATTAGCGTAAGTGCATATAACCCGAATGGGTAGTAAGACGTGGTGTATAATAATAATAATAATAATAATAATAATAATAACTTATAGTTATAAGCCAAGGCTAAAATCGAGGTATGGTGTTTTGGAGTCTTAAATCTTCTTCCAAAAGTTATTAATAATATTTGTGTTCCTCCTCAATTATAAGGCTCGTAGCTAATTGGAATACTAAGTTATAACATTCAAAAACATCTAAAGTCAAAAATATATTTTGGAAAAAAACACTTTTAATAGCTTCAAAGAAAAATTTACTGTTGAATAAATTATTTCATGTTGGTGCCTAAAGGTTTGGTCTAAAACAAATTACTCTAGATATTTTAAAATGTCAACCATTTCGGGTTTGTTTGGACCTATAAAATTAACAGGCAACGTTTTGACACCAAAACTTTATTTTCTTATTCGAGATTACAACATTTATAAGATAAGCAATCAAATCTGGACTAATATATATGTTTTGAAATATAACATAAATGTGTATAAATAAATACAAAATAAAATCAATTTCATCCTTGTTCAACAAAATTCAGTAAACACATTAGTACCTACTTATGAACTCATTGGTACGCCATAATTTAGTGCTTTTGGTTGATAAATTAACCGGACCAGATGGGGCCAAAATCTAGGAAAAAAATCCAACATTAAAAATATATATAAATGCCCATTTCCTTAGAACATCATCGATCTTCTATTATTATTATTATTATTATTATTATTATTATTATTATTATTATTATTATTATTATTGGCTAGCCTCTTCGTCTAGTGGTCAGCATTCCTGGCTACTATTATAGAGGTCCTGATTTTGATTTCCGGCCTTATCATAAGTGTTTTTCCCGAAGGAGAATTCTTCCTATATCTACCATGGCCTGGATATTTGGCTGGATAATTGTTTAAGAGTTCTACTGGCACCAAATGATCGTTATAATCACGTCATCTCATAGGGCTGAAGTAGCCGCAGTTACATGGTGTCCCAACCTCAGAAGACTGCCAATAGAAGACCCGTTTCAAATCCATGCCGGGTGTGTTGAGAAATATTTTTTTCTAAATTATTTTGAACTCTCCCTCCACACAAGTGCTGGTACATTTCTTTTAAATTATACCTTCCTCATATTTACTAGATTAGTGTCATCAAATTAAAATAGCCCGGACAGAGAGTAGAACGTAAAGAAAGAAAGAAAAAAAAAAGCCACAAAAACTCGCAGTTGAGGATGTCTCCAAGAGCCCAATAAAAGGAAGGGAATATTATCCAAGGGTTCACCTCATCCTTATCTCAAGGACGTGGGCGGAAAGGACCAAACAACTCTTCAAGTGAAGTGAATGGTGATGGGGAGGAGGAGATATGAGGCACATGTTTAAAAACTGGCAGCGACCCACCCACCCCCCTTCTTACTCCAAGAGTTCCTTCAATAGCCGCTTCTGCAGCTACTATATGAATGAATGAATACCTTCACCGCCGTCCATTGTGCACCTATGGACCTAGCGTGTTTACTCCGACCTAACACACGACAATACGTCCCGGGACCTCTACGAGAAGTGGAAAGAGGGGATACCCAAGAAAATCGGCACATGAAAAGAAACTGTTTAGTAGTTCTCTTTCTCCCCCTTGAAAATGAATAAATTGAATGATTATAGTTATTGCTTTCAGAAATTCATGTTTTTCCGCAGATATAAGCTTTTTCTTTCTTTTGTGATTTGTAGTATTGCCGACTGGCTAACTCGGACATGAATTGTATTTTTATTTTTTTTTATGGAAAGCACAGGGGGGTGTTTTTCAGTTAGGGTGCTGTTTACGGATACAAAATATAATGCATTTTCTGTACCTCATAGAAATATGGCTTTTGAAGAAATGTGAGTCATTCAAAAATTCTGTGATGGCTGTTTAGGAAGAAATTTCACCCGTCTATTATATGAAAGCTAATAATTTAATATCACTACCACGTATATAGAATGTGATTAAAAAAGCTTAAGTATTTTTAAAGTAGCTAATAAACCTTCCAATATTAATCTATTGAAGTAAATCTACCAGCACCTCGACAATATCTTGCCATTTGTATAATCTATACATGATTAACGTTAGAATGTGTAAAAAGTGTATGAGGTCTGTAACAACAGTAGCATTGTTCTTTCGATCTACACATAAATCACAGAGCTCTAAGCTGTCATTGGATTTACTATAAACATTTGGACAATAAAGAAAGTTTATTTAGACCAATATTCGTCTAGTTATGAAAGCTATAATTTATTTTTTCTCTACACCGAGTTTCACTATCCATTTGGGCTATGAGCATATATATTAATTTACCCTAGTGATGTAGAGAGGATAGAGGTAGACTTTACATGAATGTATCAGCATTCACGTGAAGGAATAGATGGAAAACTACCCTCAACACTCTCTACCGGGATTTAAACCTCGATTTTCAAGTCATCGGCAATGCAGTCTTTTGTGAGAGTAATGCACTAGATCAGCGGCCCCCAACATGGGGTACGTGCCAGGACTTTTGGAAGTAAGAGAAAATATTTGAATAATGGCGGTAAAAGCTACATATGCCAGCAGTGTAAGACAAAATATCAGTTAAAAGTGGTGAAATTATCTCGACGCTATAAAAGCTAGTGCTAGAGTTTCTTCTATATTTGCATGACCTTGAGAAAATTATTTCAATTTCAACCATAAAACAGTTTTTATTATTATTAATAATTCAATTAATTCATTGAATGTTAAATATATAGTCTACAATAAACAATTTTCTAATATTAAGGGTAAAATTTATAAAAATGAGCTGCAAAAGAGTAATCGAGCGTAAAAAGGTTGGGGATTACTGCACTAGATCATTCTACCACCGAAGATTATTAATTGAAACTCGCTACTATTCAAATAATTATTAAAGACAACGTTATTAATAGATAATCTTGGACACCCTTGGTACAACAAAAAAGTAATAACTTATTAATCATATCTTAAATAGTGTTACGTTTAGAGATGAAAATTTTCCGTGAAATTTTGAATCGGAAAATTGTCTGTATTGGCGGCTTGTGGTGGAGGGGTTTAATTGTAAAAGTGACACTTAGAGCCTATTATAATTCAAAATAAAGTGTGTTAAGAGACGATTGGGTTATAAAAAGGGGGAGGGGGAAATGGAGTGTGGGAGTGTATATAGGAAATATGGAGGAGGAGATAAGGGGGGAGGGAGAAAAATGTCGGGTCAACCCTAAAATTATTTTAGTTAACTTAGTGATGATAAAAAATTGGTGCATGATTTATGAACACAACGAGTCTACAAAGGCTTGCACTCATTTGTTCCTTTAATACTTTATTTTTAGCACCGCATCTTACTAACCTTTCGGGTTATACGCTTATGTACTGATTACGCTAATGTGTTAGGGATGGGGAAGGTTGATTTGAGAGAAATTGTACCAGCAATTGCACAAGAGTGGAAAACCATTTGCAATAAACCTCCCTCAGTACACACGAACCGTGATCGAATCCCGATCTCCCTGTCATCGGCAGTCTAATCTACTGCGAGAGTAGCATGTTAGACTGTGCGGCCACCGAGGCAGGTGTTTCTTTACTACTACTACTCTACTACTACTACTACTACTACTACTATTATTATCACTACCACTAATTATCATTACTATTATCATTACTATCCATTTAATCAGTTGAAATTATTTGACAGAACTAATAGTTGAAAACTTTCCGGAAAATAATATAGGGAAAATTTTCAAAACGGAAAATTTCCGTTTCACATCTCTAGTTAACATCAATACTTAAGTTCCACGAAGTATTGTTAAGTTAGGATAGACTATTTTTTTAATCGACTCAATTCAGAAAATTTTGGGCCAAACAAATATTGGCTTTAGGATGAAAAATATAAAATTATATTAATGATGTACTAAGGGTGAATAGCTAGGATATCTGAAATTGGATTTTAACAATTTCCGCTGAAATTATGAACTTGACCCGTATGAGACATGCTAGCAAAGAAATACAATTGAAAGTAGGTCTACTAAGGATAGGTCTACACAAAGTTTTCTTTGTTTCTCAAAATGCTAGGATAAATTTAAGCTCTTAAATATTGTTATATTACTGGTCGTAATGAATAATAATAAAATATATATGAATATTTTTAAAGCGTATGTCACCAGGGTTTGTTGGCTAATATTAATTCTAGTTTCCTTCTATTCCACTATAACACGTCTAGAAAGAGCGTTTCAACGCACAAATCACGGGAGCTATACGCAACTATAAACTATAGGTTGCTCTACAAAATGTGACAGACGTGTTTCCATATTCGTCTGATACGGCCATGATCTAAGAGTGCTTTACAATATTCTAAAATAGATATTATGGACCACAACATTTATTGTATTTTATAAGGAGAACAAAATTAATTTTATCTTGTCAATCTGCTCTAGACTTCTAACTAGTAATAGTGAGGTCGCAGTTCAAACCTGGGCTTGGTGTACTGAGAATGTGTTTTCATAAATGTTTTTTCGCGCAAATGTCAGTACAATTCCTCTGAAACTTAACCTTACTCTACCTCAAATCCTCTGTGTTATTCAAACTAAAGTCTTTCCAAGATGACTTGTCATTGTTTCAACGATCTTGACCCTTAGCGAGGCTAGTGGAGTACGTTCGAACGTTACTTGTCAATAAGAGAGGAATTTCTTGCGGAATTAAGAGCGGGGAAAAGAAGGATCGTGTGTACAGGGTTTGGCTAAGACCCAGGAGGCCTACCTACCTATTCCCCTATGCTCCGAATTTGTTACAAGGGTTCCTGGGAATTAGAAAAAGAGGGGTGGGGAGGCTGTGACGTGTCCTTGTTCGCTACTCAGGGGGGATCCCCGTCACCAACCACCTGTCTCAAACATCCAACTATCAGGGGGTAAGGTGAGAGAGTCTCGGTACAGTACCAACCAAAAACCATGTTATGTACAGTACATCCCCTGAAAAATCAACAGACTTAGGCTATAGTGGGAACATCCAAATAAATGGACTTATTTGACATTCAAAATAGTTGTCAAGCCTACTTTCATAAATCGCGCACCGGTAAGCACACGAACTAAGGCATCAGTCTCGTCTTGTTTGATTTTCATGGTCGGAGCTCAATTCATGGCTTGGCGTACTGTGGTACTTTTTTTCCTGAGAAGTTTTTAACTCTCCCATCATTGAAATGCTGGTAGGTTTTCTCCAAATTCTACCCTACTTAATCCTATATCATACCATTAATGTAAATATACCGATATACCAGATAGATAGGTACTTAGTAAGATGGGGTGTACATACAAATAATTAATACACTACTTATAGCCAGATCACATTTTTACAATACTATTAGAATTATTTTATATGTATTATTATGCATAAAAAATGGCAGCTACAAATCACATGACTTGATGTATGAATTTATTAATATTGACTCACTAACATATCTGTCAAAAGAGTTTCTATCTGAATATTACTGTACATAGGTGTATAAGTATGTATGAATATTATCCAACCAAAAGGTTGATTGGACTCTCAACAGTTCCACTGTCAGCTGAAAAGCCTAGCCAGTAATGAAGAAGAGTACTAGGGAAATGAGAAGTTAGGTAGTTTCCCGTTACTTTCCTCACTGAACTAGAAGGTATTATTGCACATTAGTCTGAAAATCACACCGAAATTCATCAACCAACTGACTCAAGTTGTATAATAACTGTCAAAATTGACATCGTTTGTCACACAATGCATCTTAAGAATACATTGTTGGGCATATGCATGCTTGAAATTATATTCGATAGCCTTTTTAAGTACCAAATGAGCTTACTCCTAAGGCGACCCTTCAATCAATGTATAAAAATTTAAAATAACGCATAGTGTGACGTCACGGGCGGTCAAGATAGGGTTTCCCATGTTAATGAATTTACGTTTTATTCGGCGAGTTTTAAAGATATAAGTTGAAACAAAAACCGTGAAATTTATAAATAATTCAAAAAAATAGTCCTACAGCGTCATAAAATTATTATTTTTATCTTTAAGAAGTTTTTGGTAAACGTATTTTTTAAATATCCTCTACAACTTAGGCTATTTGGCTTGGTCATGAAAATGACCTGTAGGAGTCTTCATGACAGGATGTAGGTTAAAAAAATCGGTGGTAGCGTGTGTCTAACTAGAATAGGAAACAAGAAAGAGGGAAAATTAAAAAGCAAGTCAATGTTTTCAAAGCACAAATATTAAAGTGACTGTTAACTGTTATAGGAAAAAGGATTATCAGCACATAGATAAGAGCCCTCTCAGGGTGAAATTCTCATTTTCTTCTCTTCTTTCTATTTTGTACATTGGTGTCTAAGTGTGATAGTGCTTAGACTGCTTAGGTGCGTAAAGTTAAGATGCAACCCGCTTCGCAAAATAGCTTCGAAATTTCCAAGTAGGTAATCTCGTTAATATGTATAATTTTAATTATACATTCAAGTTTTCTGCAGCCATCACTTGTTATAGACATTATCAATCTAGCTTCTATCTTCTTCAATCTTCTATATTATTAAAATGAAGAGCTTATATCTATGTGTCCTTTTTATGAGCATTGCGTGATATCTACCCATGCAGAGATATGAAATTTTAAAATTAGTGGCCCATGTCTATGAACATGTGGACCTCAAAACTAAAATTTTAATATTTGAATTTGATTTTTTTAAACTATTTAAAAGCTGGGTTCGACGAAATAAACTGATTGTATTTTTTTCTGTCTGTTCGAAACAAATAAAAGGGCTGCCAGGGGTAGTCAGCAATCTATTTCCAGGTATTTCTACTAATAGCTATATAATAATACAAATAATATAATGAAATGTCACCAGCTCTGGCTGAAAAAGAAATATGTTTTTAATTTCCTTTAAAAAATTGGACTGTAGGTATTTGACAGTAACCAAAATTACTAAAGCTACTTTCATTTAGTAATGAGTCCATTCATATGTTCTGAAACCACTACTTTCTAAAGCCGATGAAATAACAGTTAGTATTGAGAAGAAAAATAATGTCGCTCTAAGCCTACTATACTACCGTGAGTTGACTATAGATAACATTTTCCTCCTACAAGAGAGCTGATGAAAATACCATGAAGCCTAATTAACAAGGAGTATCTAAAGAAACTGGACCAACACTTTGTCTTTGTTTTAAATAGAGCCTTGAAGGGTTGCAAGATCATATGTGTTGCAATTAAAACACGGCATCCGTATTCAGTTTAATTAGTTCCGCGCGCTTCTAGCATGTACATACTTCCAACAAGAGGTCCTGCCATTCATAAAAAACACTCTTGAGGTGTTATTTATGTTCGAATACTCACTACGACACCAAATTAAGATCCTTGAAAGGACTATTCTTCCATAAGAGAGTGATGTTTCAGATAGGACTATTTTATATGCAAGGGCGTGAATTATCTGTTCAACCAAGTGGAGACTAGCAGGCGTAACAACATCGTATCTAAAGTGGTCAGATTGTTTTAGTACTATTTAAAAGAATATGGTGTACTCCGTCAACAGGGGTGGAGTGGTTAGCATAGGCGTGTACAGCACAGTTCATTAGGGTATGTAAAAACACGAAATGGTTCCGGAGTAAAGGAACTCAAGGTCGTAGATATTGCTTAGGGAAATGGAGGAGAAGGGTGTATTATGGGGAGGAAGGGGACAGAGAAGGATGGATGAAGAGTACAACTATTTTTTTCCAAGTATAAAGCAGCTTATTTGTATCCATCAAATAAAATAAAGTTTCACTAATCTTATATATTTTTTAATCAACAACTAAAGATTACTTGTGAGCACAAACTCTAAAAAGAATATAACGTAATGAGTAGGGCTTGGCACGTAGGGGTACTCGGATTTCGATTTTCAAACCAAGCTCTTCATTAAAGCTCGGGATCAAGATAAAGAGTTTTATAAGATCGTCATTTTCAAACCTCCTCTTGATGTACGGTACATACAAATCAATTTTTTAAACGCAAGTCTATTTATTATAGATAATATAGGTTTGTTTCACCTACAAACCATTTGGTAACTTAACAAATTGGTAAAATTAATATAAAATTTCACATTCATAATGAAAGAGAGGTCTAAAACTACTTTCGACGGGTAAATTAGATAAATATTTTCCTCCGTTTTGAATAATTATTCTCGATTGAAGTTACATCGCCATGACAGAGCAATGAAAATCAAAATAACTAAATAGATCATTAGATAATTGAATAATTATTATTCAAACTATTTATACAGGTCACTTTCTACATTTATAGTGCCCAGTTAAATTAAATTTATTATTTAGAATACGTAGTGATTTTTTAAAACATTATTTATTTAAAATTTGTATTAATACGTTCAACTACAAAAGTAGCATATTTTACCAAGCTTGCCGTATTTAAATGAAAAAAGAATTTACTATCTCATATTGTCTACAAATAATATTATTCTAACTATTTTATTTTTATTTTTAAAATATGAACATCAACTTTTATAATCATTAAAAAAATTCGTTTATAGTGAGAGCCTATATAAGGCACATGCGCAACTGCGCTTAGAGGAATAGAATTGGAACATAAGTGATCATCAGCGTGTCATTAAGGACTAATAAACGAAATATGAAACAATTCATATTTATAAATACTTGTGATTTTTATGTTTTACAATTAAAATTAAGGAGGATTATTTTGGGGAAACATTAGCTCATTAAAACGCAATCGCGTGGAATCATAATGTTTAACCAGTTAGGTAAAAAACACCACATCCTGCTGAGATTCAAACCCATTCTCTGCATCACCTGTAATTAGGGACAAAATGAGACTAACGCCTAGGTTCACGTTTTTCACAGATTTGGATAGGCAAATATAAGAGTAAAAATAAATAAACTAATAAAAATTTGTGTCACGTGAACAATTATAAAACACGACTGTGCCATGAGTTATTGTTTTCGAGCTGTTTCAAAGAGATAAGCTGTTTGAAATAAAAAATAAAAAAAGCTACACATGTTTTATTGATCATCGAATGGACGTCAGCCTTTTCAAATGTTTCCCCTGTTTAAAAGCCATTTGAATATAATATTTCATAACACCCCTAATCCCATTCTTCTCACCCCCTTCCAGCTCTCTAGAGGGGATGGAGGGAGGGCCATGTGTGAAGTACAGTTTCATCTTTATTTGTTGCTGCTGTGTATTAGACGCGGCGCTTGACAAAAACTTCTCGAGGGCTCTCATTGCACTCTCTCTCTCTCTCTATTTCTCTTGCTTATTGCGTCCTAGATACAGGGTGATCATAAAGTTACATGTTGGATCGATTCATACAGACCCGTATTAGTGGTCACATGGTCTAACACGTCATCTCTTGTTAGACTGGATTTCCGCTGACGGAGAGATCAGAGATAGAATCCCGATCAGGTGTAATAAAAATTGTTCTCCTTAAATGGTTTTGCACTTTCGCTCCACGCAAATGCGAGTACATATCCTTTAAGATTTTACTTTACTCTTACTTATTCCTTTATCGTAAGCAACGTGCGTAGAACTTATAGCCCGGACGGGCACTAGGACGCCTGTGGAAAACAAAAATATTCATTCAGTCCAAGTTTTATAGAAAGAGCCTTTCCTGATAACTATAAAAGCCACTAAATCTATTTTAATTTATTCATACGTCAAATCATGTGGTCTGCAGCTATAACTTTTAATAGATACTATCATTCAATAACAGTAAAATTGCACTAATGAAATAGTAAAATGTTATCAAGTCGTCTAAGGCGTAATTATCGTGTTAGACTAAACTGACAATGACAGGGAGATCGACATTCGAATCCCGGTCGGGTGTACTGAGGGTGGTTTTTCCAAAATGGTTAATATTAAAAAAATCATCGTCGGTTCATTTTAAATGACGTTTCATGTGGAATGTTAATGTTTTAAGATCAAAGTAAATTATTAAAAACGTAAACCTAGCCTGGCTCAAACAAAAGTCTTATTCTAAAAGGTTCACAACAGAAAATTTTAATATGGAATAAAACTAACACTTGTACAATTATTTGTACGGAATTACGACGCTTATAATCTCGAAATAATATTATAGGCTACGGATATAGCCGCATCATATTCATAAATTGAAAAAAACTGTCTCTAAACTATGAGTGAAAAATGACCCTGAGCACGAGACCAATCATGAATAGATCAGTGGTAAAACATTGGTGTTCTAAGATAATGGTCCAGGGATCGAATGACTTGTCCAGGTGTCATTTTTAAATTTACCAACAGAAAATTCTAAGGTAGTTGAATATTTTTTTAGAATATTGAAGTGTGAGGACATTACTCTTTGGATAAACGGCACTCTTAAGAGTTTTTTTTATAGTTAGGCTAAAGCATTTTTCTAATATATCCCCTATTCCATGAGGTACTACAAGTTGTAGGTTTTAGCTTTGTTTTATTGGGGGATATTTAACATCCACTTTCTGAACTAACACATGGCATACAAAATAATTTAAATCTTGATTTAATGTCCATTTTCCAAACCAACTGTTTGTTAACCTCGGTGGTCTTGGGGTAAAATACTCGTCTCAGGACCTGATGTTTGTGGGTTCTAACCCAGCTGAGGTTGACGGATTTTTCTTGAGCGATAAAAATCCGTAGCACAACTTCCTTTGGAGAGGAAGGAAAGCCATCGGTACCATGTCTATTGTGATAGGTAAAAGAACCCTGGAAGGTACAGTACATATGTTAAAATATATTTCCCGTCCCAATTGATAAGCTCTTTCACTATCATTATTATTAGCACCGCGTCTTACTACCCGTTCGGGTTATACGCACTTGCGATAATGTGTAATGGTAGGGTGATTGTGAGATTAAATGGAGGACCTACAGTTTAACGTGGGATCCGAACCACGGTGGAGGTCTGGCACACATTCTCAGGTTGTAATTAATACACGTCTTGTCAGAGGTGGAGAAAGGGTTTGGCAATCAGATAAATCTGTGCCGGGACCGAGGATTGAGCCCCAGACCCCCAGCACAGAAGTCTGACACCTTACCCCTAGACCGCCAGGTCACCCTCTTTTGCTATCGCTCTTAGAAATTCTCGTGTGCTGATATAATCACCCGGTTCATTAAGTACACGTTAAAAACCTAAAATAATACTAAATAATTTAAACCAAATGGTTATATGAGAACCGGATGTAAATTAATTTGGAAAAAATTGATTCATCACTGTAATAATAAATGCTTAATCATACCAAAAGAACAATTTCCACCTATAGTGGGTATCTAACATGGGACCCTTAGCTCACTATGCAAATGTGCTACCAACTGAGCTTAGAAGATGTACTTTCTAATATAACAACGTTGCCTTAAATGGGCCTAGGTTGTATGAAGAATAATTCTAAAGATTATTAAATGCTTGCGGAGAAAGTAGTGGAGTATCGGACACTTAAGGCTTTGCAGTTTTTTTATTAATCGAAAGTGATAAAAAAAACATTTCAAAATAAAGTTCAACATTTTTTGGATGGATCAACTTTATTGACCTATCTTACAGAAAATAAGTTTCTTTCTAGTGCTTGAATAAAAAAAACTAGTTCAGTCTTTAAAAATAATATCGGGTATTAACGGACATAATACAATATTTGAGTTTTTGAATCAACATTTCACACAAATATTCTCTTATTGTCTCAACCTGATCTCTCACAATTGTAAATAGAAGGATTTAATTCTGTGTTGACACAATTCTCGTGAGCTCACCCTGGGAAAAAGTTTCACTTTATCCAATCTTCCTCAAACTTATAATCATATATGATGCATTCTGTTGTATCTTCAAACTTGTTTTTTCTAAAGTAGTGCTGAGGCTTTGCTCAATTTTTTGTTACTTTGCTGTAGTTTAATTTTTTTTTTTTTAATTTTACATTCTCTTCCAAATTTTATTAGATTTCTCCGATTTTATGTATGTTTTTTCTTCTAACTTAATTTTGTACATAGATGATTTCAGTATCTTACTCTGAGCACCATGTATCTGTCTAACATTTAACCTGTGTTCAGCAGCTAAACGAACTGGTGACACTTTCTTTTTACTATCGTCTGGAAAGTTTCATTTGAAGGCGTTGATGACTGTAGAGTATTTGATGTTGAAGAGTGTTCAGTCATAAAAACTGATAAGAGTGTTGTTGTTGAAGTTGATAGTGTTGAAGTTGTGGAGGTTGATTTCTAGCCGTCAACGGATGTGGAGATATGGAACTTGAGGTTCTTGGAGATTCAAAGGTTGAATGTGAATTAGCATGTCCGGAATTTGAGGGGAGTGAAGTTTTAGTAGAAACTGGTTTTATCTTTCCTTGTGCGTTTTTCAACAGCTCTGAGTCTTTATAATCAGAGTCAGGAATATCTAGTCGTTGAGGTGGAAAATAGTCAGAGTCCGTGTTCAGGGTCAATTACAATTAACATCAAAGTA
Organism: Timema podura; assembly: GCA_033556935.1. Lineage (NCBI taxonomy): Eukaryota > Metazoa > Arthropoda > Insecta > Phasmatodea > Timematidae > Timema > Timema podura. The sequence continues at coordinate 26,431,421 of JAVRXN010000011.1, forward strand.
TTTGTACGTCTGGGAAATGTCCTGATTAACAATAAAAAGATGTTACTGTAGTGTCCAAAGTTTTATATTTAAAAAAACTTACAATATTAGGTGTTCAAAATATTTTTATATTGATGACAAGAAAACAATAAATAGTTGAGTGTCCAAGAACATCAGTGAGAAAAAATAACAAATAATACTAAAATCCAAAAAATTGATGTTAGTTCCTCTAGAATAATTAAGGTAAAAATTGTAGGATGAATACATATTTAAATGAATGGTAAGTCTCACTGTCTTCTCTGTATTAGTGAGTCAGTTAACGCGAATAGTTTCCTGTTAATTTGGGGATAAAATTTGTAGACAAAAGTATGAATTTCACCAGATGGAGATAGATGTATTGATGTAAATCATTGCTGCAATGGACTCACCGTGTACGACGTCCTGCTGTCCCTCACCTTACAAAATATAGCACGAGGAACTATCTTGTTTGGACTGTGACACTAAGCTAGGAACTTTGTGGCGAACTGACACCGGGGCATTCCCTGGTTCTCTTATAACTGCACTTTAATTTGGAATCTTTACAACTATGATTAAAATATAAAACTTGGCCCGAAACAACCAGAAGTTTTCCAGATTCAAGTCTCCTTCCCGAATGGCTCAATTTTTTGTTTCTCTTCTGAGCTCCCTCCATCAACATTCTACAAAAGTTTGGTAAATTCCCCACCAAAATGATACAATTAATGTTTAGGCTAAGCCAAATATCTACTCAGACAAAAAGATATTCCTAAAATTTAGCAAAAACCTTTTTCATTCCAAAAATTCAGAACAACACCACAAACTACCGAGCTGTAAAAAAAAACAAAAAATGCGCTGCTGGGAGTGTGAAACAAATTCCCCCCTTTTTATTTTTCCTTCCTGTTTTAGCACGTGTTCACCAAAGGGCCACAGAACGCGCGCTCCCTTGCAGATAGAAGAACTAAGTCATTCCAATGATTTCCAGTAACTATCTAAATAATGCTATGAATAATAACGCTCGATGAGAAAAAAATACAAGGATATCAAACCAAAAAAGGAATCAATTCTAATGTTAACATTTTGAATACATTAACATTCGTGTGCTCTCATGGGAAAAGTTTTAAACAATAATTACAAACTAGGATATTTACCAAGCATAAATTTACTTGCTACCCCCGTTTCCGCTCTCTCTAATCTACAAGATATAAAAAAAGATTGATGGATATCAAAATGTGTCTAAACACCAAATAACCGGAATAAATTATGACAGAATATAAAACAACCAAGGATTTGTTAAATTTATTACAACTATTTTGAGCTGCAAACAGACTTTCTGGGGGTGCACCATTAATGAAATGGTTGTCCATCCTCTGCCTAGGAAATATAAATAAAGGATGGATAAATTGATCTCCAGATGTATTGACGCAAATCAGCACATTGACTGTTCGACCTATTTCCCCAGACGTTAGTTTAGTTAATTAGTTGTATTTTTCCTTTTATGGACATAACTTTCGAGTCATTTTAATGAACGCATGTATCTCCTGTTTTATCTGCGTTGAAAATCCTACATGAGGAGGAGAGATATGAAATTCTTTGAATTTGTCAACAAGTCTAGAAACCCGAGGTTTGTTGACTCCAACTGCTCGTTGCATACTAGTAAATTTATCAGTTCTTAGTGTGAATTCAAGGTGTCGTTTCATAAAAATCGGAATACAAGTATTTACCAGCACATATCATTTCCTTGTTGAAATAGTGATCAGATTTTAAGGCTTCGGCCACATCTATAATCAACTTTCCAAACTCCTTACGGCTCAGTGGCATCAAACAGTTACTAAGATCTCTTATGTGATCTACAAGTTAATCTTCAAAATTTGGCGAGAAATTAGGCTTAAATCTCCCCATGTTATGACCTAATTTCACTTCAATACTTAATCTTAGCTTTGCCACTGTCTCCTAAATAGCTTTTAGGTACTATATATATATATATATATATTCTATAAAGAAAACCAAAAGACCTATAAATTACCCAATTTTATCAACATTACCTAACTTAACAATAGGTGTTTTATTTTAACTTAGAATTACTTGTCAATAGTGCTCATAAATGTATTCACTGCATTCATTAGTTTTTTCTGGTACTGACCGAAAGAACCATGTCCGGTACTAGCCGATCTGCATGGCAATCAAACACTGGCAGTCATTATTAGAATATGTTCTTTTTTGACCAAATCAATATCATAACTTGTTTTTGAGTTTAACCTTTACTGTGTATTTAGTAAACAAACCAACTGTACTTAACCGTGTGGGAGCGAGAAGACTTGAAAATGTAGTTGATACAAAGAAACAAAGCACCGAGATTACACAAACACTCGTGCGATCCATGTAGCTCAATGGAGCGACCTCAACTAACCGTTGTCTGCAAGGACCTAAGAGGATGCTTATAGTAAACCCTAACTTATCGAGACTCTAGCCATGTCTGGTACTATACGACTTTACCAAGTTATTTTTCAATACATCTCTCATAGCCGCATCAGTGTGTATATCATATAAATAAAATCATTTAGCCTGGTATGTTGGAGGTGAGGTCAGGGTTCGAGTCCTTATTAAGACTACGTGAAGAAAAATAAATTTGGAAGTCATGAGGAAAAGGTCCAACAAAGTATTTCAAAATCAAAGTTGTTAGGGAAATGTTTGAAGCATCAACGTTAACAGTATTATCCAAATAACCAGGTCTTCTTCATCAGGAGGACTTCGGTAGAGTTCCTTTACTTTACTTTCTCTTTTATATCAAATTAAAGCAAGATTAATTTTTTCTCCACTTGCGTCTCAATTGTTTAGTTATATTCACAAGCAAAATAATAACCAATCAATCCTTTTAATCGACACTTTGAGAAATTAAACACATTTAAATTATAAGTGAAAATTTGGGGATTTTGATTGGATTCAAACATGGAATTTATATTAGTAGGTAGATGCTGTCAACTATAAAAAAAACTTATCTTGAAGCATTAACAAAATTAAAGTGAGTCATTAGCACCTTTGGTCACAAAGTTAAGGGCCCTGGTTCAATTCCCAACATAGCAACAACAAATTTAAAACTCTGATCCAAGTATCCACTATATATATATATATCTATATATTATATATATATATATCTATATATTATATATATCTATATATTATATATATATCTATATATTATATATATATATTTGTGTGTGTGTGTGTGTGTCCGATTGTATATCGACTGCTTTAGAGTTAAGTTGGTTTGTAAGTCATGAGCAGACGTGACTAATTTATTTATAACGTGCAAGTAAATTAATATACCCTGTGCTGATAAGGCGTCAATCTCGCAATAGAATACATCACCGGTGACGGAGATATAGAGGTTCGAATCTTAGCTGGGTGTATTTGGAGTTAATTTTAACCCGTGACTATTAACTATTATATTCCCACACCCTTTCCACGCTAATACGGGTGCATTTCCTCTCAAATCTCTCTTCCTTACCCCCACCCCTAGTTGTATGTCCAAATAACTCGGAGTTTTTGATATAACGTGTCTTACTAACCATCTATCAGGCCCCATGGTCTAGTGGTCAATGCACCTGGCCACGAATCTAGGGGTCCCGGTTACCTTTGGTATTTTTCTCTCAAGGGGAGTTATCCCAACAATCCCCAGGGGTTGGTAAATTGGGCTTAAGATAGTTTTAAAACTCCCATTGGCCCACACCTCCTTATTCACAATGGTCACATCATCTCCTTGCGAGTACGTGAAGACAACCTCCATAGTTGTACCCTGGATAGCCTTCTGTGTAACGAGAGTGACAAATAATCTACATACAGGCGTTTGAACTGGATGTCATGTCCCTCCAGGTCAATAGTATCAGACAAAAAAACAAACTCATCTAAGCTTTCCGTACACTTACACCAGTGTTGCCAACTGTACGATCTGGATACTACTTTTGATATAATTTCACCACCTGTACAATCCAATTTTAGGATATTTTCTAAAACTAATATCTTATGGCCCTGCTATCTAGTAACAAATTTTACATTAATTATTGGTATTTTTTAATGAAAATCGCAGGGTTTATCAATATGTCAGAAAGTAGTATCCTACAGGTCAAAATACAATCCATTTCAGGTTCATGTACTATCGCTAGAGACTATAGACTTGGCAACATTATGGTATTTATGGTCTTACACTAATGGTATTTATAGGAAAGATATCTTTATTTTCGTGGAGGAAGAGTGGAAAACCAACTAAAATAAATTATCCTCTGCACACTCGACCGGCAATCGAATTCCCCACCACCGGCAATCCAGTATGTTGTGGGAATGACGCCATGCTGGTGACGGGTAGTTCAAATGAGGTAAAAGAAAATGTGTAATATTTTATTCTCTTGCTGGATGTGTTGCATTACTTTTGAAGAGGCTTGTAGATTGTAGAGAGGCCGTACCGATCCAGCAGAAGGGGCAGCCAGTTATGAAAGGTTTTATGGATTGTAAACATTGTAGCTGTATTATATCCATCATGATCGTTAAGAGGGCCGAAAGGGTGGGGGATAGATATTATTGGGGTGGTATTGTTGTCAAAGGATGCTAAAAGGAGAAGGGGGAAGAATAGAGGTGGGTTTAGGAGTGCCGACTTGCCGCCATTGAATGTTCACTTGACCGAAAACACCGTGTTCAAGATGGCTTGGTTCGAGAACAACAAGGGCATTCTACAGTCCAATTTTCGTGAGAAGGCCCTTTTATGGAAATAGAGCTTGGTAATTAGGGTATAGTGGCTGTGTTTGCATTGAAAATGTGTTCTAATGGGTCATAATTATCTTGGCTATTAGTGCTAAGAATATTAGATTATTTTTTAATTTAGCACCGCGTCTCACTAACCGTTCAGGTTATACACTTAAGTACTACGCTAATGGATTAGGAACTGGGAAAGTTAAATTTATAGGAAGGGAACCAGCATTTGCGTGGAAGGAGAGTGGAAAACCACTTAGGAAAAGCCTCCCCTTAGTTCACCCTAGCGAGATTCGAACCTCGATCTCGCCGACCTTGGCAGTCTAGCTCAACATGAGTAGCGCGCTAGTGAACTACACCACCAAGGCAGGTATTAGATTATTAACTAGGTTGATTTCTAGTCCAGATGTAAATCCATGGCTCACTTATAATAGGATTTTTTTTTAGCACCGCGTCTTACTACTAGTTAGGGTTGTACGCCTATGCACTAATTCCTCTAATATGCTAAGAAGGAGGAAGGTTGAATTTAGAGAAACTGCACCAGCATTTACTTAGAGGTATATTGGAATACCATTTATAAAAACCCTCAGTACATCCAGTGGGATTGAACCCCGATCTCCCCATCATCGGAAACGAGTCTATTGCGAGAGTAGTGCCTTAGACCATGCTGCCACCAAAGTGAGTTTATAATAAGTTGATATAGGCTGATTTTGGTAGAAAAACAGTATTATATGGTTACTGAAGTTACTAAAACAATTTCATACATCAAGTCATGTTATCTGAAGCTGTCACTTTTGATAGAAATATGATCAACACCAATAAAACAAGGCAACTAACAAAGTAAAATGTTTTTAAAGGTGGCCGCAAAGAAATATGTTTGAATTTAATAAACTTTTCTTCCAAACAAAACAAATGTAAGTTATAGCTCACCTTTTGTTCTAATGTATGTATTGAATGACACATTATTTTAAAACAAGTGTATTATTTTGCTAAAATACTATTTATTAATACGTTTAACAAATCGGCCATAAAATAATTTTACTAGTGAACTGACCCATTGACACATCCATCATGCATCTAGTTTGCAATGACAGCTCTCAACTATAACCTTAAGATTTTAGAAATATAAATTACAAATTCAGTTAATCTTGGCTCTAATTTTAATTGTGAATTAAAAACTCGCCACTTATGCATAATTTTAAAGCTTTATATTTTTGAGCATATTATCTTAATTCTAAAAAATATGAATATTGGTTGGGAATAACTTACCGAATCATTATTGAAAGGAATCGCTTAACATTAGGTAAATATATTAAAAAAATTCCTCTTAAGTAAAATTTGGAAATTCATTATTAATTTTTGGTATAAGATTTGTTTTTTTAAAAACTGTTGATTTTCATTGAGTAGAAATTTTGGGATAGTTTTAAAAAAATCACTTCGCGTTTTAAATATACAGTGATAATTCACATGTAGATAACCCATTATATTCGACCAGCATTTAGGCCTCAATCATTCCATACCCAACGGTCCCAACTCCACAGACCACGTGACCATCAGTGCGGGTTGATTTTTGATATTCATACAGAGGGCTCTTTATGTTGAAGTAAATCTGAGAGCGAAAATAAAGTGTGTATCTAATGTACTTAGGATTCAACATAACATACCACTATCCCATTACTATATACTTTTGTGGAAAACATTTGGATTATTGCTAATCCTAAAGAAAATTTAAAAAACACTTAAAATGTCACTGAATGAAATCCAATACCAAACTAGCTTACGTTTTAAAACGTGTTGTTTCAAATACTTCAATATGCGTAGTTTTACATGGGAATATTATTAAAACTAAATAATATTATTATCTTTATATTAGTTATACTTAACGTCTATATTTTAGAACAAATCTGAAAAAAAGGTGCTCTATCATGATTGAAGCTTCAAATTTGGGTAGTAGCTTAGTTTTAATTTGTGCTGATTATGTAGCGTAAGGTATAATATTATTTTACTATGGTAATAATACAGAGGAATAAAATCATATTTCAAGTTTTGAATGGCCTAGATCTGAAAATATACCCCTAACGTTTAAGTGTATAACTGTGTTGACTTGAAAATGTGCTTAGTGTTTCTTTTGTTTTTATTAATGAAAGTAGAATATTTTTTAGCTAATCAAAGAATGATAATGAGCAATTACTCAAGCCACAACATTTCTGAGTAAATATTAAACAAATAAGTATAAAAATACCCGATATTTGTAACAGTTTTTATACCTACTAATGTATCACTAGACATATATTGTGTGTATGATTGTTTAGACCCGGGGGCTTAAAGTCGTCTGATAAAGAGGATAACAATTTAGGTTTAGTTTCATTTGCTCATCGCTAAATTATCCGAGAGGCGTTAGCCATCTTCTTGTGATAATGTAGACTTACATTAGTAGACCTACAGGTAACTCTCGATTTGTAAGATTGACCATAAGCTGAATAAATAAATATATTCACAAACTAAGTTTAGCTAGTGGTATTATTCAGTTATGTATTTTGATCGTATGCGTAATCAGTTTAACTATCATTTATTAACCAAATAACTGCGTTAAAATTAGTAATGGCATTTCTAATTTTTTTCGTTAAATACCATAAAAATTATGATGAAACTACTCTAGAATATGTTAAGGCTTAGGTCGATCACGTTTCATATTTTTAAAAAAGGGCAGTTTAAATAAATATATTGGTTGTTACCTTTATGTATGTTCGTGCTTGTGTATTCTTTTCAAAATTATATATATATATATATATATTTTGAAATATATATATATATACTACCATTTAAATCACAAGCTTGTTTGGTGATATACATTCGCTGTAGTATGTTTTGAAATGTTTTGTTCGTTGTTATTCATTCTATATAATTCTTTATTTAAACAGAATGCACTGCTCACTAAAATGTATCAGAAAAACTAATAATATTTAATATAAGTTATCATACGGTACACTGTCTATAGTTATGCTTCTAGAAGTTACGAAAATTGGTTTTTTTAATTTCACATGTGCCTAACGTAGACATTATCTTTAGACTATATAATTCATTCTTTAAATGTTCCACTCACTGTGGTTCTATGTTGGTTGTGGTTTTGAGAGTGCTCATAATTCTTTGTGTTGTATGATCTGTATTTGAAGCCTGTTTCCAGCGCCATGTTGAGCAGACAGCAGCGCTACAAGCGGCCGTCTGAGCAACTAGCAAAACGGGGTGTCATGTCCGGCTGGCTTTGTTCACACAAAACTGCTTAGTGTCTCATTATTTAATATTATTGAAAAACTTAATATTATCTGTCAGTATGATAGGTATAATCATATTTAGGATTATGATGCTTCAAATAAAATAAAAATAAGCTAACGTGTTAATAGCATACATAACTTTGGTAAGAATTGATATGTTTTAATATTAAATCTTAATTTGCAATTTTAGTTGGTTGCTCCCCTAAATAAATGCTTACTAGTATAAGTTTTAAATTATATCAAACTATTCATTGAAACTCATATTATTTCTAGTTCCTTTATAAAATAAAAATAATTAAAGTAGGTTTTACTTGAGTATGAAAATCTTAATGGCTTATTTAAAATGAACAAAACCAATAATCATCGAAAATCATATAGATTTAAAATGCTTTAAGTTTTAAATTAAAACTGTTTAGGTAGAAATGGATGGCAACTAAAATATTCTTACACTACCATTTCAATAAATGTGCTATATAATATTGTATGGTTAGCTAAAAATGTTTTATTTGCAAGACTTTAATTGGTTGATATTAAAAAAGAATAGCAAAAACAAACAAATAAGAAGGTAAGTAAAAAAATAAAATAAAGAGACGAAGCAATTTTCGAGAACTATCACATTTCCAAAAAATGTTCCGCCAGTCGGGTATGATACCCTTCTATCCTTGAGGGGGTCACGGTGTTGACGAAATCAGTTCTTAGCTTGATTTTCACACCGCTCTGACCCAATCACACGGAAGAACTACAGTTACCTCAACGCTCGCTCATTCTAAAGACCACCTCTGGAACCCTCTGAATATCCTTCTGATCGTTTTACTTCCTTGTGCTGTGACGACTTTATGACGAGACTATTTACTAGGACAATAAGTTTTTCCATAAAATGAAATATATCGTACTTTACATTTCAAAATAATATAGCTTATTAATATAGGAATGTAGGGAACGCAAGAAAAGATATGTGTTTTTGCAGTTTTTATATCAAAAGCAGTTTTTTGGTAAAAACAAATTAAATACAAATTCAATACAACCATAGAAAATAGTTTTCTTCACATGGTGATATCAACATTATTTGAATATCCGTCAATGTTATCCTGGAATTTAATGACAACTTTTTCTCTTAATTTTTAAAGTTTATCATTTTATTTTGTTATGCTCATGACAAATATTCATCAATTATTGTTGATATCAGCATGTGAAGAAAATTAAACTCTATGGTTATACTGAAGCAATATTTTATTTAATTTGGCTAAAACAATTTTTAGTTATAAAAACTGCAAACACGCTGACCCTTTTCCACGTTTCCAAATCTTCACCTTAATTGATACATCTACCACAATAATTTATTAATGACCTCATCTAGCTAGAGCAAGGTTTGGAAACTGATTGATCATAATCGACTGGTTGTGACAGTTTTCAGTCCATTGTGTAAGAAAACTACATTATAATAAAATGTCAATCTTGGATTACCTAAAACTCACAAATATATAAATTGATTTCAAATAATATTTGAGTGTGACAAAAATAATTGCTCTGATTGATCTAATCAGTAATGATTTCATTTCCATTTAATTTATTTGAGGTTGGCCTAATTAACGTGCACTCTCTGAACCAACTTATTATATCAGCACACTACTTCTAAACTAACTTAAATCCAAGAAAGACACATCATCCAGTCCCCCGGTCGTTAATCCATCACTGGGAAAGGGGAAACCCATATCTCACCAAATATAAATTTTTCGGCCGTGGCAGGAATCTAACCCGGGACCCTTAATTAAATAGACAGACACGCTACCGAATGAGCCAAGGTGTCAGACTGATTGGTAATGATACAAGAAACCTGAATAGTTTAATATGAAAATGCACATTACATTTAACTTATTTCATATATTTTTATCTAAACGGGTGGACATAAGTGTATGGGGAAATATTTAATTTAAGGATAAGAGAGACACTTAAAAAAAATTAAAGTAGAGTGGAGAAACGATTAATTATCCTTAGACTTTTAATAAGTTTGTAAGTCGATCGGGGCCCAAAAAGGTTGACGACCCCTGATCTAGGGGATAGGAATAAAGAGGGTAGTTTTGAGAGAAAGAACACCCTCGTACATGCTTCGGTGGCGACATAATCTAGGACGTCACTCTGGTGTTAGACCGATGACAGTGAGATCGGAGTTTAAACCCAGCCTTGTGTACTGATCGTTGTTTATCAAATTTGTTTTCCACCCTCATGCCACGAAAATGAGGGTAAATTTCTTCATCCTTAACTCATTAGCGTAGTTAGTGCATATGCGTACAACCTGAACAGGTAGTAAGACGGGAAACAAAAAACACTCATGTCTTGAAATGAGTATAGTAAAATCACACATGAACAACCACCTCTAGTAAATCCGGCCAGGATTAGAATCCTTAACTCCTAGGTCGACGGCGAGCTTTTGCAGTGTGAGATTAACGCTTTAGACCAGCATTTTTCAACCGGTGTGCCACAGGAGTCTGGGGGAGGATCAAAAAGAAGAGAGAAAGAATTTGAGTATTTAAATATATATTTTTAAATCCATGATAAACATTATTTTTTAACAATAGCACAATTATTAGAACTTCAGCGATTGAACTTTAAACACAAATGTAATACTTGTTATTTTAAAATCAAAATCTTCCTTAAACATCCCTCCATTAGTAGCCTTGTGTTGCACTTGACTCTGACCCTGAAGGCCAGAGTTTGAATTCCAAAAGTATGCAAAGATGGTGATATATTTTCAATAGTGTACAGTCCAATTTTCATAAGAAGCGCCTTTCAGAAAGTACAAACTCCTTTTTGCGGTTAACATTGATAATACATAACTATATTATTATGTAGGTTTTGATAATATCTATCAAAATTGACAGCAATAGGGTCACATGATTTGACGTGATTACATGAAAGTTGATCTAGTAATATCTCTAGTCGTCAGATAAGGTTCCGTCCTATGAAAATTGGATATAAAATCCCAGTCTCTTTTAATACGAAGGGTAGATCTTTACCGTTTGTTTGCGGTACTGAATTACTTTTGGTTTTGGCTTTTGTGACGTCTCCTACAGACTGCGTTAGTGTAGTATAGAGGGTTGGGGGGAGGGGGGGGCGTGTCAGCGGTTCGCGTCCAGACACTTGACGTAGGAGAGTCGTCGTACCGACTAGAGGAACTGACAGAGCGGCCATCTCGGGCCAGAATGTTGAAATGACGACCTGTTGGTGGCCGTGCGGGAAGGAAGGCAATTTGATATTTGTACAACGCGGCAATAATAAAAAAAGCCTGAAATCATTAGAGGATCATTTGGTAATCCATAACTTACAGCTGGTCAGTGCGGAAGCACATCATCAGACGGAGGCGGTTCGTCCGTCCAGGAGTTTGAGCACAATATATTTAATTAAAGTGTTGCTTATTTCAATAGAGCTTACTAACTTCTAGCCAAAATTATTGCTATCACTAAAAAAAAAGATAAATAATATAATTGCATTAAAAATTGTCAAAAAAATTAAATAGATTAAAAATGGATACATTCCCATTGTAAATTTTCTATAAAACTTTACAACTTTGATACGTAGCCAGGTCTAGATGTTATTTACAATGTTTCCCAAACTTTCGACTGTCATGCACTCCTTTTGGGTCCATGGCCTGACCAGCGTACCCCTTACAGCTCTTCATAAAAAAAACTGCTATGTTGTAGATTATAAACGGACGCTTCAAATTTGATTAAAGTTTCAGTGTTTAACTAAAATAAAAAGTCGTAACAGAAGGAAATAAAGCCTTATAAAAGACTATAGCAATAAGTCAAAATCTGATGATTTGTTTATCAGACTTATTTGGTTTATTTGAGGGATTTAGCGTCCACTTTCTGAACCAACTGATTTCATCTGCATGCGATAATTTCTATGAATGAGAGCGAAAGGGCCTATTAATTTGACCGGGAAAGGTAATTTTCCCATACCTTCCATCAGGGCTATTGCGTACGTACAGTACATCGGAATGATTTCCAGCATAGGTTGGAATGATCGCGTGTAGTTCCCGGCAAGTGTGATTGTGTATGCCCGGTGGACGAAACCAACAACAGAACAGGACCGATGAATGTTGAGAAGTTAAGCGACGGGTCTATCCCCTCTGTTAACGTTCCGTATAATTGGATCTAACTATTCTTTTCTCAGATTTTCATATATCTTCCCATTTTGTCATTAGTGTGGTTAATAGTTTTAAAGTGATGTGTTTTGTATTTGTATAATAGTTTTACTGGTTTTAGTTCTTTGTTCATAGTTTTTCATTAACGTTTGCTGATTTAAATATATTTTTTTATAATTTGCTATAGTATTGTTTATTTAAGAGATTTTTAAGCGTCTAGTAAATTTAAAATGTTATTTTTATTCGTGTTTTAGTAAAATTGCTCATAAAATACTTTGTTTCACTTATATTTATTGTTTGTAAGTGTTAGGTTAGGTTTAGACAATGAGATGAACAGTGTGTTTTTTTCAAACTCTTTTAGGATAGATTACTTTCACGCTAGTCCTAGTTGTAAAACATTGGAAATGGAAACTCTAGCTCACCTTGAATTATTTGTATTAATAAGAAGAGTAGATAGGCAACGAATGCGAGTGCGTAGTTTGTTCTTAGAGAAGATAATATTATATTTCCCATAGTTGCTTGGGTCTACGCCTAGGCCAAACTGGAGACTACGTATTTAATTTGTATTCTTATAAGTAGGCCTAGTCAACATGTTTTTAATAACCAGTCTCTAAAAGAGACTTAATTTTACTACCTTTAAGCTACTATTAAATAATGTTTATAAGCTAATGAAATAATCTAATCTAAAATGATTACGTTTCTTCTTTATTTTGAGACATCAAGCCAAATACGTTCTAGGGTAGTAGATGAATTAAAATAGTATGAATATTAAAGTGATAAAATATTAAAATAAAGGTAAAATGCTCTTCCTAATACTAATACACTTGATATTGAAACAATGTGTGACAAGTAAACTATACCTAACTTAAACTTGAATAAAACACTCCTAAGATTATAAAAAAATAATACCACATATATAAACTAACAGTAACAACTTTTAAATAAATGGTAAGGATTTAATAATTGTTCTAAACTAACTCATAATATTCTATTTTAAAGTTTAAAGAAAAATAAGGTGTGTTTTAAAGCGTCTTCTACTAAAAACAAAAAAGAAATGTAAGCAAGGCATTATGAGCTTTGGGTAATATATGTTGCCAACTTTAGAAAATAGTGAAGTCACTAGGTTAGTAACTAGATCTTGTTGGAAACAGTCGGGACCAATACCGCGCCAATACCGAGGTACGTACAGAATCGCTCATACGGTATTTTTACCCGTGGTTTATCGGAAAGTGTCGATACCAACACTCGAGCCGATATACGTACACAATAGCCCTGCAGGGATCTTTTACATGCCACAATCGATATTGTACCAACGGCTTTACTTCCCCTCCGAAAGAAGCTGTGCCACGGATTTTTATCGCCCAAGAAAAATCCGTCGACACCAGCCGGGTTTGAACCCACAAACATCGGATCCTGAGACGAGCACATTACCCCAAGACCACCAAGGTCGAAACCGGACTTACTATTTTTAATATATGTTTTATGGTCAATAAATTTAAGTGGTACTTCGCGTACCCCCCTGGAATCTCTCACCTACCCCCGGGGGAGAGCGTACCACATTTTTGTAAATAATATTATAGATAAAACAAATCAGTTTTTGGAAATCAAGTTGAGATTTGATAGCATCCTCAATTTAGATCCATGTGAAACATTAGTTCTAGAGAACTGAAGAGACAGTGATGTAGGGAGAGGGAAGGAGGTTGTAATACGGAACATGAGAGAGTGATATAGGGGGGAGGGGTTGAAAGCCCCGGAAACAGGAGGCAATGTGGTGTAGCCTAGCTGGAGCGTCGTCATACATCCAGCCATATCACGTATTCTGTACAACGCAACAACCACTTGTTGAGACAAGCTCGGGGTGTAACAACCCTCTACAGTCCATATTTTCATTCATATGAAGAAACTTATCTGACGGCTAAATAATTTAATAGATCTACTATCACGTGTTCATACGTCAGCTCATATGATCTGCAACTGCCAATTTTGATATATATTATCAATACCTATACGATAACACCAGTAAAATAGTAAAAGGTTATAATTGTTGGACACAAAATAATATGTTTGTATCAGCTTTGGTGGCCGCGTGGTCTAACGCGCTACGCTCACAGTAGAGTAGACTGCCGATGACGGTGAGGTCAAGGTTCGAATCTCGTTCGGGTGTACTGAGGGTAGTTTTTCCAAAATAGTTTTCCACTCTCCCTCTACGCTAATGTGGGTTCACTTCCTCTAAATATGACCTTTCTAATCCATAAAACCATAATTAGTGTAATTAGTACATAGGCGTATAACCCAAACGGGTAGTAAGACTGGTGCTAACAAAAATATATCTGTGTTTGTATTTTCTTAAGGGGGTTTCTTATGTCCACACTAGGTTCCTTCCATAGGCTAACGTGAGGCTATTATATTTACCACTAGCAATCCCGCACGGCGCTGCCCGTGACCCACTGTGGTATAAGAATTATATAAGCTCCCTCCGCCCCATAGTGCCTGAGTTTATTTTAAACGTTATCTCTGAAACGTAATTCTAAACCAGATTTTAAAATATTTTCTTCAAAAATTGCTAAAAATAGCCGAATTAAAAATCTAATTAAAATTTTTTAAATCCAGCTTCAAGGTGCATTCGGACCCCCTTCCATCCCCCTATGTTAAAAATTTCAGATCTCTGTGCGTGCCGTATATTTGGATGGGCATCACACACACACACACACACACACACATACACACACAAACAAACACTTCTTTTTATTATTATAGATTTGTGCAATGCGTCTTACTACCCGTCCGCCTTACACGCATCTAGCATCAACGATAGGGTAAGGATGAATAAGGTAAAATAGAGAGTAAATGTAAACATACCTGCGTGGAGAAATAACGGAACACCATTTGGATAAAAACATCCGCAGTTCACCAGCCAATGATTTAAACCCTGATCTCTTTATCCCCGGAAAATCAGAGCAGACAAGCTTGAAGTTTTGTCCGCGTGCCTACCGATGCTGGTTGATAATGCTGGTTGTTTGATATATCTTTAGAACCAATATGTGGTATTTTATTTTATTTATATCATTTAATCGTATAAACTGAACGGGTAGTAAGTGTTCTGTTAGTGTTGTGATCGTGTCATTTTTCTGTTAGTGTCGGTGTTCTGTTAGTGCAATCTTAATGTTAGTGTTTTCTTAGTGTCAGTTTTCTGTTAGTGTTCTGTTGGTGTCAGTATTTTGTTAGTGTCAGTGGTATGTTAATATTATTGTTATGTCATTGTGAGTTTTTGTTAAATTTATTTTAGTATCAGTGTTCTCAAGGTGTTTTATTAGTGTTATATTAGTGTAATTTTGCTGTTAGTGGCACTGTTTTGTCTGTGTAAGTGTTCTGTAATTGTTATTGTTCTGTTAGTGTCAGTCTTCTGTTATTGGAAATGTCCTTTGAACTTCAGTGTTTTGTTAGTGTATGTGTCCTGTCAGTGTCTGTCTGCTAGTGCTAGTGTCCTGTTAATGTAATGTCAGTGTTAGTGTCCTGTTAGTGTCAGTGTCCTGTTAGTGTCAGTGTCCTGTTAGTATCAGTGTCCTGTTAGTGTTAGTGTCCTGTTAGTGTCAGTGTCCTGTTAGTATCAGTGTCCTGTTAGTGCTAGTGTCCTGTTAGTGTTAGTGTCCTGTTAGTGTTAGTGTCCTGTTAGTGTTAGTGTCCTGTTAGTGTCAGTGTCCTGTTAGTTTTAGTGTCCTGTTAGTTTTAGTGTCCTGTTAGTTTTAGTGTCCTGTTAGTGTTAGTGTCCTGTTAGTGTCAGTGTCCTGTTAGTGACAGTGTCCTGTTAGTATCAGTGTTTTGTTAGTGTCAGTGTCCTGTTAGTATCAGTGTCCTGTTAGTGTTAGTGTCCTGTTAGTGTCAGTGTCCTGTTAGTATCAGTGTCCTGTTAGTGCTAGTGCCCTGTTAGTGTTAGTGTCCTGTTAGTGCTAGTGTCCTGTTAGTATCAGTTTCTTGTTAGTGCATGTGTTCTGTCTGTTGGTGTCAGTGTTCTGGCTATTTGTGTGTCAATCTATTTAAAGACTATTCTATAGATGTATTTAACACATGGCTATAGCGACGTAGGCCTGATTTAAGGGGTGAGTAAGAATGAATAGTACTGTATTTTATTTCACGTGCACTTTAAGGATCGACTGAATATATCTAAACATGACTTAACACCAAATTAATTATAAAACATACACAGCATCCAGTTTCCCGACAGTTAATTCATAGCTGTGAAAGGGAAAACCCAATTTCCCTAAGTATTCGCTATTGCATTTACCTTTCCTGGAATCCAACCTGGAACCTTTAGACCAAAATTATTGCAACCGTATAATCCTGGGTAGGGTATATAAAACCATATTGTGTGAAAACCACCCTCAATATATCCGACCTGAGTTCAATTATTGGTCTTCTGGGTCAAAATCAAGCTCGCAAATGATGAGCTGATATGTCACTCCTTCTAGTCAACCAAATGAAACAAAATTAAGGCGGTGAATTTTAAGAAAATGCAACAACATTTGTTTGGAGATAGATATTTATGTAAATAACACGGTAGCTGCCCCCTGTGACTTCGAGTTTTAGCCGGGTCACTAGTGAGTGTGTTTCACCTCTACTTCTCAAACGAAATCCTGGTGCATTTATTCAAAATTGTCCCTTCTCATAATGTTTCCTTAGGTTGAATAATTTAATTCTCTCATCGATTGTGCTGGCACTGGGGCGTAAAACGTAATACAGTCCAGTTTCATTTGAAGGGCCTTATCTGACAGCTAGAATAGAAAGCTAGATATATTTAATTTATTCATACGTTAAACTATATGATATTAAGCTGTCACTTTTGCTAGATATAAACAAAACCTAAAAATAATACTGATAATATAGTAAAATGTTGGTAATTTAGTTCACAAATTATATTTATGTTTTCTAAACGGGCTTTCCTAATGAATTTGAGCTGTAATAAAAAGCACAACAAATTCACTACAGTAAAAACACATTTTTGTGGAGATAGGCCACTGTTCCTGAAATGGGCGGTCGCGCCGCATTGAGCGTCGGTTCCTCGTCGCCAGCGTCTCACCGCATACCGCTTGCTCTCAGGGGACCGGTAGGAAAGTCCCTCTTTCCCCCTGCCCAACCACACATCCCTTTCCATGACCTAGCCCCTGTCCTGTCACTAAATACCCGCTATTCATCCCTCGCCCCTCACACCAACAACAAGACTTGTCGACGCTTGGATAGAGGTGTTTCCCTCAGCTCGACTCGGGTTAACTAATTAAAACAGATTGCTCGGGAACCAAATATGATGGCAGGTTGGTTAGTATTATCACTCTATAGCAGTCTAAAATCATACTAAATAAATTATAATAAATAATCCAAGATAGAGCAGTCTACATTTATACTAAATAATGTGTTTTAATTTATAAATATTTACAAGCTAGAGTGATCTAAATTTATAATCAATAATTTATTTTAATTTATAAATATTTACAAGCTAGAGTGATATAAATTCATAATCAATCGTTTATTTCTAATTTATAAATAACTACAAGCTAGAGTGATCTAAATTCATACTCAATAATTTATTTTAATTCATAAATAATTACAGGCTAGAGTGATCTAAATTCATGATCAATCATTTAATTTAATTTATAAATATTTGCAAACATACTCAATCTATCCCATAAATATTCATAGAATAGTATTCTACATTTTAAAGCAATAATATATGTTTATATAACTAACTAAATTATCAGGTTGAGCCGTTAAAAACCCGCGTGTTAAACTTAATAATTAAAAAAGAAACAAGAAATAAATGGCGATATTTTAATTGAATGTCCTAGCACTTGGCAAAATTTCCTAACTTAAAGTAGGATGTGAAGCTACTATGAAAATTCCATTCTTTTCTGAGCCCATCCAGGATTAAAGTCCAACCTCCGGTCAGGAGTCAGAAGTGCAAACCCCTAATAAAAAAAAAAAAAAAAACCGGGAGGTAACAGCTCTTGGAACCTGAATGAAGAAGACGCTCTTCGGACGGCGTTAATTGATTAGAGAAATCTTGACTAACCACACATTCCATATAGACATTCTGCCCCCTCTCCTCTCCATTTCCACAGCCTCTGCGTTAAATACTGTCCTGTATTCTCCACTCCCCCGAGAGGGTAGGACAATGGGTGGTGCTGGCTAGCTCAGCTGTAAAACACTGGAGGGAAGAGTCCATTAACTAGCCCCTACAGGGACATTAGTGTCACCGAACAACACCAATAACACACCGCCTTTATTACAAAGAGGAATGCGGCCCAGAGATTTGTAGAGGAGGGCGCAAGTTCATTGGGACTGCTCGAAATTATTTAGAGTCGAAATGGAAGGATAGAAAGGGGAAGGTTGAGTTATTGACTTATTTTATATGAGGTGGGGAGCGCAGATTAGAACACCATAACTAATAACTTAAATTAGATCATGGTCGGTAGGCTTCCCCGCAGATAAAGTGTCTGATTATGGTCAATCCTAAATGTCTTAATCGAGCTAACAATTTTCACACAGTATTTTTAAATATTTTTAGAGGCAAATTCCCATTAGTTAAAGTATCTTTTTAGTAACCCCTTCAACATTCCTTCTTAAGTTAAAGATATATTAATATTAAAACAGATTAAAGTGATATTATTAATAAAACCTATACCTGCCCCTTGCTTGTATTTTAGCTAGTAAGCAAACAAAACCAATTTAGATAGCTATACCTTTTTTTAGAATAGTATACATAAAATGCAGATCCTAACATAATATTTATTTTTTATAAATTCACATTTGAAATATAGCTAACAATATATAATTAATTTCATTTTAGTATAGGTAAACACATAAAAAATTTATGTATTTAATATTTTAGCTATTTAGTTATAATTAGAATTTTGGTGAGAACAACTTTTATTAAAAAATGTATTAGTCAACCCTGATTATATGTCAAAATGGACTGTAAATCCCATGACAATTAAGCATGAGTATATGAAAATTATTTTAGTAGCTTTATTGACTGTCAAAAAATTATCTCCCATCAGTATAGGACTGTACTAAAACTCTTTGATATATTTCTTGTCTCGAGCAGTTATTTTGCAACAGTGCCCCGAGACTTTCTGTGCCAAAGTATGCCTTCTCGCTACTAAACTGTGAATTAGTGCATTATGCTTACGATTGTGAACCAAACATTCTGAAATGGCTCTACATATTTATAATACCGGTTGTACGAAAGTAGTTAAAGTTATAGCAATGAGAGCTCACTATAATTTCTACGATCACTATAAATACACTGATATGTATGAAAGAATATCCATACATGGATATTTTTTTAAAGAAATATAGCAGTAGCCTTTAGAATGAAAGTTAAGTTATACATTAGCTATTTGATTAAATCGTCAAAAATAGTAGGTATGATTAGCAAAATATTTCAACAAATGATTGTATGTGTGAGCAAGTTCTCTTTATTCCTCCAAATTACATTTCCATTTTCTGAAGTTACGTTCATGTGCTAATCTTTTTTTTTTATAGCCTAAGCATTAAAAATGTTAGATAACATTGCTCACTGGATTAAATTCCAAGCATAGCCATTGTTTGCTACTGAAAATCAATACACTATGTCTATTGGAAGGTGTACTCTGACCAGCAAATAATAGCTTGTTATTCAAAATGGATCACGCCACATTCCAGTGAGCTTGAAAATCATTTATTATTTTCTTCCATCGTGTTGTAATGCATCGTATTCAACCGTAGAGGGTTGTTTCCGTCTGAGTACAGAATTGGAATGGATCGTCAATTATTTTACCCAATAAAGTGATCATCGATTGTTGGCACCAGACTAAAAAATTAATATATTGTTGGAGACAAAATATGAATACATAACTTCTTGCCTTAAATTCTTAGAATAATAATTATATACTTTAATAGCCGTTTGAACTCAAATTCTTAGATTTGTAAAAATGTAAACTTTGTCGTATTGTGTTGATAATTAACTTTCTTTGAAAAGTAAATTTTAATTTATGTAAGGTTAATTTTATCACAATATTTAATAAAACCCTATTCCATATTTTTTCATATTATTATATCTACATTATTAAAGAGTTTTAAAAAGTAGTGATTTTACAAAACAAGCATGTTCAGTCACACATTATATTATCATCCATTTACTAAGCCTAATGGGCAGGCAAGGTCTTATAATATTGGGTATCATATAAAAATTTCGATAGTTTATGACAAATTATTATTCACCAGTAATTGCCATATTATATAATATTTTGGATGACACAATAGTTTCTTTTTATACATATGTACAAAGTCACACATTATAATATCATCCATTTACTAAGCCTAATGGGCATGCTAGGTTTTAGAATATTGGGTATCATATAAAAATGTCGATAGTTTATGTCAAATTATTATTTTTTAAATCAAATATCTTATAATTCACCAGTTATTGCCATACTATATAATATTTTTGGATGACACAATAGTTTCTTTTTATACATGACTGTAGGCCTATACATCTGGAAGAAGTAAAAGAAGCCATATTATTTTGGTTTAAGTCCTCACATTTGACTTTACAAAACGGACCTCAGACACTACATACGAACAGTACACCTTCCTCGACCTAATCTTACCTAAGCCTTTACACGTCCTTTCAGATCCCCCCCCCCCCCCAACCATGCTATACAGTACGTGACCCCCCCCCCCCTTTCATCCACGACACCCCATCTAGCGGACTGAACTGTAGTTTTGCTGTGTTGGTGATGGCCCCAGGTCACAGCGGTGTGAACCAGCTAGGGGGGGTGTTCGTCAGCGGCCGACCCCTGCCGGATTCCACCAGGCAGAAAATTGTGGAACTCGCGCATTCCGGAGCAAGGCCTTGTGACATATCACGCATCCTTCAAGTTTCCAATGGCTGTGTTTCCAAAATTTTAGGCAGGTAAGAGTATTATTTTCTTTTAAACTATGAGAAAAGACGATAAACAAAGAGTTCAAAGCCCCGGACACAATGGGCCACAGTTGGTCTTTGGCAAAAAGGCAGCTTGAGAGGCGATAATTGGGGAAGATCGTGATGATTTGTTGCTTCCAGTTACACGAATTTAATTAATTTTAATTTTATACAAAGTTTGAAGAGTGTGCCCCTAATCCTGATAATTAGCTCATTCTTTTATGTGATTAATATTAACAAAAACCTAATCCGATTGTACCCCTATCTTCCCAAACTAATAAACAAACAGCCGATCGGCTACTTTAACACCTTAACAACCCAACCTTTGAGTCAACTCTAATATAATCAGTGGAAAATAAGATGCAGCTATATTTTGGGGTCGGCAGTTTTCCCAAACACTCTGCCATGGAAATAATGACATCGTGTTCTCCACATGCTGTATCGGAGTTTACTTAAAGGTTAAATTATTGCAGCTTCCATAGTAGTCTATCACATAAATGATGAAATGGTGTTTTCCAAAACTATATTAGAGCTGACTCGAAAGGATGGATTGTTAGGGGATCTGATAGGCTGAGAGTCAACACCCCACCTTCTAAAACTTCCATCAGCGGAGTCCTGACCGCTATCGGCCATCCGTGGGCCCATTGTGTCCAGTGCGCAATCTTACCATTTGTTTATCCACATCGGCCGACCGCCAACTGCCAAATGTTGGTCATTGTGTCAGCGGATTTGAGACCTTACTAGCGAAAATCTTTGTAGCTAGATCTGTAACATAGTTATAAAAAATATTCCTATTTCGGATATATTTGTTTATATGATGTGCGTGTGCTATGATCTTGATAAAGTAGCAGAATTTGACCGGATATTGTATTAATAGCTCAAAGGACCACGTGAAAACATATGCTTAAACACATATGTAACGAAACATTGTTATAACTAGTGATCCGTCGGTTACAAAATTTCACCGGTTCGGGCCCAAATATTTAAGTTCTCAGAAACATTTTTTTTCTATCCCCGCGCCTTACTACTTGTTCAGGTAGTCTAATACGTAGGCTATAAAATAATAATTACTCTAATGAGGAAGGGATAAGAAAGGAAGTATTTTGGAGGTCATATACCCGCATTTGCATGTAAGGAGAGTGGGAAACTATTTAGTAAGAACCACTCTTAGTATAACCGGCCGGGAATCGAACCCTGAACGCCCTGTCATCAGTAGGCCAGTCTAACACGAGACTGACGCCTTAGACCTTTCAGCCACTGAAGCGGGTCGATCCAAATTCTACTTAAGATGGGATGGAAGGGAATGTCAGTCAAGATAAATATTTTGACAGTTTTTATAACAAAAAAACCTTTCTAGCCAAGGGTGACCTGGTGGTCTAGGGGTAAGGTGTCAGACTTCTGTGCTGAGGGTCCGGGGTTCAATCCTCGATTCCGGCACAGATTTATCTGATTGCCAAACCCTTCCTTCACCTCTGACAAGATGTGTATTAATCACAACTTGTGAATGTGAGGAATGCCAGGCCTCCACCGTGGTTCGGATCCCACGTTAAACTGTAGGTCCTCCATTTCGTCTCACAATCACCCTACCATTGCACATTAGCGTAAGTGCGTATAACCCGAACGGGTAGTAAGACGCGGTGATAATAATAATAATACTTTCTAGCCAAAATAAGTATAATATTGATTCAGGTAATACGTTTAATTTAATCTTATACAAACGGATATAATAATCTAAACTATTCTAAAATATTTTTTACTGGCATTTTGGAATTCAAGTAGAATATTTACTCTTTATTTTTATGTTTCTGTTTGAACGCCAATATATTTGTAGAAAATTAACAAACAGAAACAATATTTTGTATATTTTGTCCAAAAAATTTTTTTTATTTTTGCTATGAAACCTATAAAAATACAGACCTTAACTCGTGTATCATTCAGCCTCACATTAGTCATACAAATTAATCTAAACTCTTGAGTAATTTGTGATTATTTGTTTTCGTTTTTATGATATATGTGTAGCTTTTACACAATTTGTCGCGTGGTGCGGCTGTACATTCCCTTTACTATACCATTGTTGTATTTATTGACAATTTTTTTTACACTTATGAACCAAGAACCTACTTTTTAGGGACCTAAGCCAGATTCCTGTTAGTATATTAAGATTTGAACAGACTCATCACTAATTATAGCGCGTTCACAGTATATTTTTAGATAATGCACATATCGAGTTAAAATGATATAAGCTCAGTGAAACATGGTGAAAGTTAGTGTGGGATGTTTTATTTCCGATGCATAGCAGGTATATCCATCTAGAGATTATACTTGGTATATTACACGGGTCAGTGAAGCTAAGCTTGAGTTTGTCTTTAAACGATTATAAAATAATTATGTATAATTTTTAAGACGTTCCTTGAACCCGAGAATTACATTCCATGGTCAACATAATTCATTATTTAACTGCATACATGACTAATAATGAATGAGTTTACCAGTTATTCAAGTCTTCGTCAAAGAAAGTTGCATATCTCTTAAACAAATCAAAAGTAAAGCATTTTTTTAGAGAGATCTATAAAAAGTCAGTATGATAAATTGTTTTCATTCATTTGTGGTATTTAACATAACGCTCACTTTTTGAACTGAATGAGTATTATATCAGCACATGACTTATAAACTAACTTAAACCTAGGACAGACACAACACCCAGACCCGTAGCTGATTTATCACTGTTAAGGGAGAAAATTACATTTCACCAATGATACATTCTTTGAACATTTCGGGAATCAAACAAGGGGCTTCTAGCTTAGCAGCCAGACAGGCTTCCAACTGAGCTAAAGTGTCGGACGATAGCCTACACTGTGTTTTTTTTCTAGCACCATGTCTTAATACTCGTTAGAGTTATGCGTTTATGTACTAATTACGCGAATGGTTTTAGAGATGAGATATATCATATTTAGAATAAGTGTACCGGCATTTGCGAGAGGAAAACAATTTAGGAAAAACCTTCATCAGTGTACCCCACTGAGATTCTGGCCCCACATGACTGAACATTATTCATATACTTTTATTTTCCCAAACAGCTGATCACAAGTCACATTATTTGCAAGAAAGATTTAACCTAGCTTAATCTAATAAATCTCTTGCATCATTTTGTTTGCCTATGGTTTGAAATGAAAAAATACTAGGCCTACATTTTTCAATGCACACAATATATTTTAGTCAAAAAATCATAATGTGAAATATGCATTCAAATAGCAATGTCCCACGGATAAATGAATTAATATGAGACGTTGGCCAATAAGGAAACAATGCTTTTTGTAATATATATGCTTTACGACCCAATGCTTTATTCTTCATATATTTTTGTTGATACTGGAACAAGTGTAATATGTTGTGTGAAGATCTTAGAAAATAAAACTAGTTATTTAAAGTTGATGAAAGCGTTCAATAACTCCCAAAAATAGTGTTCACACTGAATATTTTCAACAACTTAATGTCAAAACAATGGGCATTTATACCCAGTCGACCTACTAAGTTAACAATAAATTGAACGAGAGGGTGGTTTGGATGGTTAAAAATAATAAATTCATCTTTTATTTAAAGGGAATTCTTGAGACTTGAGTTGAGTTGACTGATTAAGAATATAAGGATATTATATTTCTTTATAATGAATTGTTTGCAATTTATTCACTTCAGGATAACTAGGTTTAACTTCTAATTATCGGTTTCAGATAAATTTAGTAAGCCTTTTGTGATTAAAAAAACCTAGGCCTAAACCAAACCACATGTAAACATTAAGCTAGGGCCTATTTTGGTTATTTCCACCCTTGGCTGCAATATTTCATAGGCCTACAACTCACATTAATGTGGATAGTCATTACTACTGTATGTACGATTCAGTTTAAACAGGATTACATTATTAAAGTTTTGTTGAGGCATCAGATTAGGCCCACCTTTTTATTGTCTCGTCAACTGGTCTGTCCACGTGCTATACCCTAATAGGGTATAGATGATAAATGTTGAGTTATAGAATAAAAGTATTCGTATTTGTGTAGCGGGAGAGTGGTAAAACCTTTAGAAAAATAAAACCACTCATCACACCCAGCTAGGATTCAAATCCCAACCTCCCCACCACTGTAAAATTAGACCAAAGAGACTAACGTCTTGGCCAATATTGCTCCATGAGGTGGGTCAACAGACTACTATCATCACAAATATGTTGAAGCCTAACTAACCTCCACTTACTATAACACAAACAATTAATCTTAATATTAGAATGTCCCAATAATCAGAGTGTTGATGGTGAATAATAATGTATTTTGATAGTGTTATGTTTCAAAGAAAATATTCTTTTAACATTCAGTGTAAGCGTACTATCTCCACTCTTGGCCTACATTATGATATAGGTTTATTTAAATTTAGATTATGTGTAACACACACACAAAAACATTTTGAGATTATTATATTGGGCTAATGCGTTGGCAAGTTTAAATCAGGTAACACAAAACACCTAATAATTTACTAAACCTATAAACATAACCTCGTAACGCAAACCAAAGGACAAGTAAAATGTCTGCGCAACTTAGCGTCGTCACTCTACTAGGAAAAGATTTGCACTCGCAAGGACTTTGCTTTCTCAAAGTGGTCGGCTATAATAACTTTTGACGCTAAGTCTAGCGTCTCTCTGCTAACGGTCGCAAATTCGTTTTGCATTGTGGTCATAATAGCCCTGCTGGAAGAATTATCCTTGAGTATAAGATCGTTAGCAGGATTCCGGTAGGAAGGAAGTTATAGAAAATACAAATATAGTTTTTCGCGGGTCAGCTTTATTTACATTTCTACTTTATTATTAGTGTAATTTGATAGCTGATATTAATGTTATCTATAAAAAGTAACAGTTTAATATCACATGTCTGGTCTG
Source organism: Timema podura (assembly GCA_033556935.1). Lineage (NCBI taxonomy): Eukaryota > Metazoa > Arthropoda > Insecta > Phasmatodea > Timematidae > Timema > Timema podura. The sequence goes on from JAVRXN010000011.1 coordinate 26,457,448, forward strand.
GTTTGCCAGTTCACTGAAGGTCAGGGTTCAAAATAGTACCGGTTGGATGTGGTAGGCTTACTGAATATAGTATTTCAAAAATTGTAGAAGTCCTTTACGCAAATGTTGGTATATTTCTTTTCAAATTTTGCCTTCCCTAGTCCTACCCCACTAGTGTCGTTAAATTCGGATTGATCAGACAGGTACATAAATCAGACAGATAGATAAAAGTTTCACTTGACAAGTTAATAAAAACTTGATTTCATTATTTATTTGAAAACTAAAGTTAAATTTTAATTCATTTTATATTCATTCCAGTGGATTTTTGCAGTGATGGCTGCAGATTATTTCACTAAAATGTACTCTAAACTTTTTACTGGGAAAAGTTCTATACAATAAGCCATCACTATTTTCTTGTTTTAAGTTTAATCGTCAAAGGCCGTATTTAGATGTTTAGCTTTCGGTGTTTAATTTAAATCAAAACGTTTATTTTCCCCCTTAACACCACGATGAGAACTTGATGAGAACTTTAAAACTATCCATGTCCTAGTTCTTTATCTATCTGTTGCACTAAGCCACTCAAGTAACAATCGAGTTATTATTTTTAACCAAAGAGAAATATTTTATTTACCGATATAAAGCTATATAAATCAAGGCTGGAAGAAAAAAAAGTTTAGTTTTAAAAAAACTTTTGGGCTAGGCGGAAAATAAAAATTCATTTTAAATATTTACGGTTTTGTAAATGGAATAGTGAAATGGGCGTTTTGATAGTTTCCAGAACTAAAATACTAGATTACTTTTCAACGTGGTAGAAGATTTAAATATATCAGACGGGATTAAGAACAATTCCTATTAAAGTCCAAAGCTTAGATTTAAAAATTAAGAAACAGTAAATAAGGAAGGGGTGAGGTTGCCTCAAGATTCCTAAAACTAATATAAATAACATAATGTTATATTAAGTAGAAGTTCTACATGTAAGTCAATAGTCAATCGAGGAGAGCTGAGTAACGTCTGAACGTATTGAATTTTAAAATTTAAGTCCAGGAAATTAAATACTTCGAATTTGATAGAACTTTTACACGAAACTACTTTTCTGTGTGGTTTTTTGCCCCTTTTAACCTTTATGCCCTTTTATTCTTACTATGTTTACTTTTTGCCCATTTTACCTTTTTTTTCCTTTTCCTTTACTATACCACCTATCCTTTATTCCCTAATTACTTACCCACTTTTCAAAAATAATTTTTGAATAGATTCAATTTTTACCCTTTTGGCTCCTTTTTTATCTTTTTACCTTAAAATATTTCTCCAGGGAAAACCTACTTCATATAAAAGGTGTAGAAGTGCAAAAAAGATTAAAAGTAAATCAAATTTTTTAATATATAGAAAAAGATAACAAAAAAGGATGAAATGTTTAAAAGGGGTAAAAAGAGAGAAAAGTGTAAAAAGGGTAAAAAGTGCGACTGGCCAAAAGTGTTAAAATGGCAAAAGTTTTAAATGTTTAAAAAGGGCAAATAGTGTAAAAAGAATAAACGGTCTGGAAAGGGGAAATTAAAAGTTGTGACCATTTGACACTTTTTACACTAAAACAATGCCCTTTTCTCCCTTGTTCTTTTTATTTTTTAATCCTTTTCACCCTTTTTGATTAACATTTTTGAAAAAAAAAGATTTAATATACTTTCTACCATTTTTCCGTGAACTATTTTACCCGAAAAGGGTAAATTAAAGTGGTGCCCGTTTGACACTTTTTACACTAAAACAATGCCCTTTTTTCCCTTGTTGTTCTTTTTAGCCTTTTAATCCTTTTCACCCTTTTTGTTTAATATTTTTGAAAAAAAATATTTATTATACTTTCTACCATTTCTCTGTAAACTATTTTACCCGGGCTAAGCCGGGTACTTCATGCTACTAGGCCTATATTAATGATTGATCACATAGAAACGATAATAATTTGACTTATTCTGCTATAGCACTGAATTGGGATCGTGCATCTACGCAGTATTTATCGTCGTATTGACAATCTCTTTCACTTTACTTCTTCCACTTTCGAGATATGGGTATATAGTTGGTCTAACATTTTATCTTTGGACCACTAAGGGGAGGGTTGGTAATAATAAATTGAGCAAATAAAAAATCTTGGTCTAGACTTTAGTTGAAACATTAATAAACTTGCAAGTAAAGTTATATTATATATATTAAGATTACAGTGAATAGAAATGTAAAAAGAGTAGGTATAATAGCATGATCAGTAGGAAAAGATGACTCGCATCGGTGGCTGCATCATCCAGGGCGTCACTCTCGCAATAGACAAAACTACCAACGATGTATGGATCAACATTCAAATCCCGGTTGCGTGTACTGTGGGTAGTTTTTCCAAAATTGTTTTCCTTTCTCCCTCCATACAGATTCGGGTACACTTGTTCTAAATGTACTTTTCTCATCCCTAATATATTTGCATAGTTGGTACATATGTAAAACTATGGAACAAAATAACAAGATTTATCAAATGGTTCTTCGGAATTCATAGTCGTGAAAAAAAACTTCACAAAATAAATCACTCTTAGCCTACCTGAAGCTATGGCCACGATGAATACGATTGAAAGTCGCATCGGTGGGTTCACAGAAAATGTCAGGCTCAGCCTATATAGGCCTAGTTTTAAAGTCACGGGAAGGTCGTGGCTTGAATCTCAGCCGGGTGTATTGAGGGTGATTTTTCCTAACTGGTTTCCCTCTTTCCCTCCAAACAAATGCAAATACAACTTATATACTTCATTAGCGTAATTAATACGTATTATATAAACACGCACCAATGAGTACGTGGGTTAAAATGTCTGGCTCATGTTGTCTGGTGATGGGTGGTTTGGGGTTCAAATTTTGAATGAGTGAACTGAGAATGTTTTTGAATTAACAACTTCAATCTTCATACACCCCTTTTGAGCAAATTTGGATAGGTTTCCTTTAAATTCAACTTTTCCAATCCCTTTACTAAAATGTAAACTAAATGTTTATAAACCGAATGAGAGCCAAACTTAATGCACACAAACACACACACACACACTTACATTATCTCCGCGAATATTATCTGTGACGTTAACATTGTGCAAACGTGTATTACACATGTTTTATTTACTGTCATTAATAGAGTATAGACAATTATACATCTGGTACTGGCATGTATCGAATCTCCTAATAGAGATGACAGCAACAAGATGTGACAAATGACAGTAAACTTCCGCTGTAGGTTAAACAGGTGATCGCGGCAAAATGCCGTACGGCTGTTGCCCGACTAGGAATATCCAAATTGACAGAAGCGTCAACCTAGGTCATCCTTGAAAGGGCTAATTATGCTTTGTGAGTTACAGGCAGCAGTCGCTAGCCCTTATCCTCATGATATGAAGGTGAAAACAGTGAATATGTGAAACCGTTGGATGATGCTGCAATAAATACAATAAAATAAATTAGTACCCTGTGAGTGAAATAAGGGTGATTGTGAATGATGTCGCTGTGATTTGGGGGTTTGGAAGGATTTTCTTTTCTTGGGATTAGGTAGGTGGGTATAGTAGGAATGATTGCTTGTGAGTGATGGCGTAAAATGCTTCCGGGAATGGGTAGGTAGGTTTGACTGTACTGGGATTTGGTTTGGCATGGATGGTTACATTTCCATTCCCCATCTGGGGCCGACTACGGCGCCAGGATTATCCTCTGACTCGTAAAAAACCATGTCGGTTGTCCCAGTGGAGTCCGGCCGTGGCAAGGGTAGTTAGAGTTTCTTGTTGGGGTAGGATTTTCTTTTCTTGGGAGTTGGATTGAGGTGGATACATCTCCATTCACCATCTGGGGCCGACCCCGGCGCCAGTATTATCCTCTGGCTAGTAGAGAACCTAGTCGGTTGTCCCAGTGGCGTCCGGCCGTGACTAGGGTAGTAGTGGCATGAAATGAGTGGTTGTTTATGAGTTGCCGGTTCGTTCGAGAGGGGAGTCCGCGTCCACCCAGCTTCCTGACATAGTAACTTTTTTTTTTTTTTTTGTATAATTAATATTGATAGCTATTTAACTAATTTAAGTATCTAATATTTCTCTAATTTTTATTATTTATTATTATTATTCTTATTATTTTGAGAAGAATTTCCCTTTCTAAGTTTTTTTTTTTATTTTATTTTTTTTTTTTTTATTTTTTTTTTTTCTATAGAAAGGAATTTTCCTTTCTAGGTTTTTTTATTTTATATATTTTTAATAAATTTTTGTTTTTTTTTAATGTTTTTTTTTTGTTGTCACTATGCCAGTCTAGGCCTTTTGTATTTCCTGGTGTCGTCTGGGTCGTAGCGTCCTAGTGATCTTATGATAGAGTTTGTGTGTGTGTCACTTTGTTTGTAGAATTTTTCGTTCCTATCTTTGTAAATCTCTTGTAGTTCCCTGCTCTTTGTCATTGTGTGTAGGTCGGCTGTTCTGGTGTAACAGTTTGTCCCCGTGATCGTTCTTAGTATTTTGTTTTGGGTGATCTGAAGTTTTTTTAATAAGTGTGAGGATGCGTAGCTCCAGGCTACACAGTTGTATAATAAAATTGGCTGAATGACGGCTCTGTAGATAATTAGTTTGGTGTGTTCTGTTAACTGGTTACCTTTTAAAAGTGGGTAGAGTTGTACGAATCTGCCTAGCGCTTTTGTGTTTGTTAGTTCTATGTGTTTTTTCCATGTTAATCTTTTATCTATTGTAATGCCTAGATATTTTACATATGACTGTATAGGTATTTCTTTATTAAATAATATAAATGGAGCTGGTGGGTTTTGAAGCCTTTTTGATATTACCAATGCTGCTGATTTGTCAGGGTTTACTTTAATTCTCCATTTAGTGAACCAATCTTGTAATGTTACCAAGTATCTTTGAATTCCTAGACTTGCGAAATTTATGTTTCTGTTTTGCGCGTAAACCATAGTATCGTCTGCAAACTGTCTAACTTTGACTCTCGGGTCTAAGGGTATGTCTGATACATAAATGTTGTAGAGGTGTGGTGATAGTGTGGAACCTTGGGGGACTCCTGCCCTGATTGGGTGTGTTGGGGACATTTTACCCTCCATTGTTACCTTAAATGTTCTCAGACTAAGGAAGCTGGCAATTGTGTGGACGAACCATGAGGGGAAGCCAAGAATGATTAATTTGTGAAGTAGGCCGATATGCCACACTTTGTCGAAAGCCTTTTCTATGTCTAGAAATATTGCAATTAGATACTGTTTTTCTTCGAAAGCCAGAGTGGCGTCTTCTACTATATTTACTATTGGGTGGGCGGTGGAGTGCTTGTTATTGAAGCCGAACTGAAGTTCTGGAATAATCTTTAACCTATCAGTGATTTGTTTTAATCTACTAAGGATCATTTTTTCAAATAATTTACTAAGTGTGGGAAGGAGACTGATCGGTCTTCTGTTTTGGGGAAACATAGGGTCTTTACCGGGCTTTGGTATCGTTATAACTTTCGCCAGCTTCCAGTCGTCCGGGAAATGACAGAGATAGAGTAGTGTATTGAGTATAGTCAAGAGTAGCCGCACTGCCCGTGAGGGTAAGTGCTGTACTATCTCGTTCGTGATATTATCGTGACCTGGAGCTTTTTTTCTGGGAAGTTCCTGTATAGTAGATGTAAGTTCTTCCAGTGTGATGTCTTGTGCCTGCGTGTTGTTTGGTTCTAATAAATATCTCCTAACTGACATGGTGGCTTCCCTAGTAAAATTTGTTTTTTGTGGTCTTTGGTTGGGTGTGAACTGTTTTTCTAGTGTGATGGCTATGGCCTCCGCTTTCTCCGAGCTTTTGTAGGCCACGCCATTTTCCCCGTGTATAGCTGGTACTGATCTTATTTTTTTATCGCCCCTTAGTTGTTTTGTAATCTTCCATGTTTTGCTGTTGTCTGTGGCTGCCTCTGTAACATAGGTGTTCCATCTATCTAACTTGATGTTTTTAACTTTTTTCCTAACCTGTGCTTTTAGCTTGTTGTAGGCTGCCCTGTGTTGGGGGGTTCTGAATGTCTGCCAGTCCCTCCTGGCTTCCCTTTTTTCTGCTATGAGAAAATCTAGTTGTGGGTCATTTTTCCGGAGGTCGTGTGTGATTGGTTCCCTCACTGTACTACTCTTATAGGCCTGTTGAACGGTCGACGTGAACAAGTGAAGCGTTGCTTCGGCTTCTTCCGTGTCTCGTATGTGGTGTGCCTCCGGAAGTGTGTCTTCTATTGTTGTTTTGAAAGTGTCCCAATTACATGTTATTTGGTTGTTAGTGAGCCCTCTTATCTCAATATCTGCGGTAATGCTTATCTCGCAGAATATTGGGTTATGGTCTGAATCTAATTCGTGTAATACCGTGAGGTCTGCTGGTGTTATGCCTATATCTGTTAGAACTACATCTATTATATCTGGTTTTTGTAGGTAGTTTGAAGGGTAAAATGTCGGCTCGCTTGGTGCAATCACTAGGTAGTCGTTTTTGTCCGCGTGGTCATTGAGTGTACGCCCGTTTGCTGTCGTAGTTCTGCTGTTCCAGTTTGTGTGTTTGGAGTTTAAGTCCCCTGCCAGTACTATATTGCCTGTCTGTGTCAGTTCGTCCAAGTCTTGTGTCTGTAGCGTCGCCTGCGGCGCCTTGTATATGGCCGCGAATAGAATACTCCCCCTGCGAGTGTTGACATTAATTGCTGTAGCTTCTATTGTTTTTAAATCTTTAAAATGGTGTTGATAGTGTGGGAGGTTTCTTTTGATAAAGACAGCTGTCCCCCCTCCTGTTTTATTTACTCTATCAGTCCTGTAGGTTTCGTAACCGTAAAAGTAGATGTTTTTTGTTGGACTTAAGTGCGTTTCATTTATAAGAGCTATGTCTATTGCATAAGTGTTTAGTAGATCTTCTAATTCTTTTGCTTGCTGAAGTATTCCATTCGCGTTCCACACAAAAACGCGCAGTATGTCCTTAGTCCGTGTCTTTCTTTTGTCCGTCATTAGTCAGTAGAGAAATAATCAGTCAGACCTTCTATCACAATCATCAATTTTTCTGTTGTGTCTTTTGTTTGCCTTAGCTGTGTAAGGTATGGTTTGAAGTGGGTTATCAGTTTAATAATATTTAAATCTTTGAAAAAGTTGAACAGCTCCTTGATGTCGGAGGCTGTGGATGTTTGTTCAGGGACTGCTTGTTGTGGGGGCCGTGTTGCTTGCCGCAAGACCTGGCTGTATTGCCGGCTTGTTGACGGGACCTCGGATTGGCTCGTTTCGGCCACTGTCGTTGGTCGTTGACGGAGAGTGGGGAAGTCTCTGCCGGTGGGTTTGGGGGGTGGGGGGATACGTCTCTGTTGGGTCAGAGCTTCTTGTTTCGCTGTGTGTAGTGAGATTTTTTCGTCTAAGAGTTTCCTGTAGACGGGACACTTACTATAGTTGGCAGAGTGTTCCCCTCTGCAGTTCACACATCGTGCCGGGGTGGTGGTGTCCTTCTTTGGGCAGTCTTTTGTGTCATGCGCTGACAGGCATTTTACACATCGGGGATTGTTCTGGCAGTTGTTCCTGGTATGTCCGAACCTTTGACATTTGTGGCATTGGGCAATTTTGTTTAGGGGGGGGATGTATGGTTCGACTCTGACTCGTGTATTGTTAATGAACTTGGTCTTGTATATGTCTGCAACCTGGCTGTTTTTTGCTAGAGTTACCTGAAATGTCGGGAGAAGTGTGACCGTCTGGGTAGTACCTGTCGCCGGTGTTTTAGTGGTAAATTGCCTAATGTGCGTCACGGGGTATCCTAGCCCCTCAAGTTCTTGCTGCAAGTCCTCCGTGAGCATGTTGGGTGGAAGCCCCTTCACGACCACGTGGACCGGCTTGTCTCTTGGGAGGGAATATGTATGATATTCCTGTTTGATGTCCTTCAGCAAGTGCTGCATCAGATCAAAGTTCTGTTTCGTGGTGGTATGAATTTTGAGTCCGTCCTTTAGGAAATACACATTGGTATTATTTCCCAGTTCCTTTGCATATTTTGTAATTTTCATGTAATGGTGTGACCCTCTTGTTACTATGGGTGGCAGTCTTAATTTGGGTGTCTCGGCTGGTGTGTCTTCAGTCATTGTAACCTCATTGTCTTTTTCGGCCCTTTTCAGGGCGTCGAATTTGTTTGAGGTCATGATTGTTGTTTTTTTTGATGTTTGTTTTGGGTCAGTCCTGATTCTCCTCTTCCTGTTCAGTTTGGAGGCAAGTGTAAAGGTCCCTTGTCCGTCTATGTCAGATTCCATTTCGGTGTCTTCACTAGTCGAGTCCATTGTTGTGTCATGAGAGTTTGTGTTGAGTTGTGCGGCGGCCATTTCGCGTGGCCCTGAAAAGGGCAGGCTAGTGGCCTGTGTGGAGGGGCTTGGTGCCCCCCTCTGTGCAGTGTGGGTGGGATTGTCTGTTGTTGTGGTGTCCCGGAGGACAGACTCCGGCTGCGATGTATTGCTTCGCAGCCGGTTCCGCTTTACGCCTTGCTGTGGTTTGTTGTCACCGTTAGGATTCCCACCACAGCAAATAGCACCGGTACGTCTGTCCCGAGTTTAGTTAAGTGTAGGTGCGGGTTCCCCGTAGGGTGAATTTGGCGTCTGCCTAACAATTTGCTTAGTGGAGCACGTCCTTCTCACTCGAAGTCTCGGCACCCACTCGAGAACGAAATATCCGCGGCAAAATGTCCTGTGTGTCGTCCTTAATATAGAAGCGTGAGCGACCGCCCCGAGGCCAGGTTATTATGGGCGGGATGATATTATATACGCACACAAACACACACACGTGATGACAGGCTTGTTTGCGTTGTCGAGTCAGATGCAGGTAGTAATCCAATTACACGCGCCCGGGGGTCATACCACGTTCTTGGTGGGAAAAGGGAGTTAGGGACATATAAACGAGACCTTTGTATATCAGAACTATACGAATACGAATAGACTTAGCTGACAGCTAGAAAAGTTAAATATACTTCCAAGTATTTCTACTTTAGATAGATAGTATCAATATCTATAAAATTACACAAATAATATCGCAAAATGTTACTTATGACCACTAAAAATATATTTGTATTTTCTAAAAGGTGCTTCAAATGTTAATTTGTATAAAATTAATATTAAGGTAAAACATTGTTATTTAATCTGGTAGTTACTCACTTAGGTTAGGTCTCTTTAGGTGGTAACGGAGTGAAGGCCAGTGTTTCTAGAGTTTCTGTAGCAAAAACTTTGTATGGACATAATACAAATGCGTATAACCCGAACGGGTAAGACGCGGTACTAATAATAATAATAATAATAATAATAATAATAATAATAATAATAATAATAATAATAATAATAATTATTATTATTATTATTATTATTATTATTATTATTATTATTAATAATAATAATAATTATTATTATTATTAATAATAATAATAATTATTATTATTATTATAATTATTATTATTATTATTATTATTATTATTATTATTATTATTATTATTATTATACATAAATTGCTTCATTATATTATGTCTTAAGTTTGATTTTCTACACATATTGAGCTCATCAGTTCTTTATAATTTGTGATGAGAATCGCATAATGTCATGATAACTTTTTTTATTCATAAAATTTCTCATCCTAATTCCTATGCCAATATATATTAGCGACAGGTATTCAAGAACTGTTGGTATCTATTTTTTTTGTTAAAATATCTACAAAAATACCTACCTTAAATCCCGTCCCCTTACATCCCACATTAAGAAGATATCTTACTACTGATCTATCGTGAAATTATACAAGATATTTGATAACGTTTAAAAATTGCTGTTTTCAGCATAATTCATTTGACAACAGCAAAATTGGGATGTCTAGTTAAGTTTATATTTAATAAATATGGTTCTTTTTCAATTGTAGTGTATTTTTTTAAATTGTGGTTTCAATTTCACTATATTTTTAGAGTCAACTACAGACATCTGGTATTACCATGTTATCCATGGGGGGATACTATTTCTTAATACTAATTCGGGCTTTTCGCAACTTGCACTAACATAAATACTTTTAATTATATTCCCTACCTTAAAAATTACAACTAGGCTTGGGAATCAAACCTTGAACGTTATCCTTTTAACTTTTTATCTGCCAAAGAATCACATTTTCCTAATAATGTCAAATATGTAACAATCAACGAAACTATAATTTATTTCTCTTTAGATTAATATTGAAATTTCTTCTGTAATTTCTCTTTGTAAGCTATTTGAGGTTAATATTTTCCCTTTGGTGATCAAACTAGATTTATAAAAATTAATACTATATTAAACATTAAATATTGATACAAAATATAGTGTTGTTCATATTGTTTAAGGTATCAGGCTCACAGAAGATAAGTTATAAAAAATAATATGCCTGAGGTTTACCCACATCTGTAGCTGTATGTTTCCCTAAGTACGTGGATTAAATTTCATCCTCTTAGATGTACAGGTTTTGGAGTTCCAGCGTTAGCACTATACACTGTACATACACACACAACGAATAAATAGACACTCTATATTTTAATTAAACTGAAAATCATGATTATAGCATAAATAGTATTTTAAATAGACTTTCTGAACACATTACACACGACTTACAAACTTATTTTTAACAATTGTTTACATATTATTTGCCACCCTGGCAAAAATAATCACCAGTGGCCACATTCTGCCTTTCCGAGAATAAAACACATGACCATATTTTTTTCAGTAGGCATACATTCTAATACTCTTAGCGTCTAGCTTAGGTTTATAGCACCATAATAATTGACTAAACCACTTTGGTGGCCGCATGGTTTAAGGCAAACTCTCGCAGTAGACTAGACTGCCATGACGGGGAGATCGAGGTTCGAATCTCAGTCGGTGTATGACGGTGGTTTTCCAAAATGGTTTTCACTCTCCACCACGCAAGTATGGATACATTTCCTATAAATATAACCTTCCTCGTCTCTAAAATCATTAGCGTAATTAGTACATAAGCGTATAACCTGACCGGGTGGTAAGACACGGTGCTAAAAAAAAATTGGTGAACTTAATAAAAGGGCTTTTTTTCCTTATTTTCAACCCGTCTTATAGGGCTGGATATTATGTGTCAACATACGATGGAACAAACATATTTTTGTGTAATGGAACAAATTTGTGTGAAGGTAGTTTTGATTATGCAACATAATGGAACAAACACAATAAAATATTTCTTCTTTCATACGTTCTGTATCCGTCAAGATGGAGCAAAGTGATGAGGAAGTATTTTTGTTTTTGTGGTATTCTTTTAGATTAAAAGTGTACAATGCAGGCCTCTCCTGCACAAATACAATCAGTTTTTCTACGTCTAGCTCGTCAGTAGGCAGGCCTACATTCTTCCCCTTCAGGCTTAGGACATATTGCTACTAAAAAACAAAAAACTAAAAAACTAACGCCAACAACAAAAATAGCCTCAAATTTAGCCAACATACTCCACGCTTCAGCTTGAAAGTCTGTGTTGCCAAGGAGATTTAAAATAAACAAGAGGGTGACGCATACAAAATGTTCCGTGCATTTTGTTCCATAAAATATGGGAGCGAAGAAGACAGTTATTTGTGTAAAACATATGTTATCGTGTGTAATTGTTTTGTTCGATCATGTTCCAAGATGTGTGCGCCAACTCCATTTGGAAACAAGCAATCACGAGAGCTCCACAAATGATAACACAGAAAGTGTGGTTCCATCTTGTGATAAAACATGCAGTGTTCATCCAGCCTTCCCCACCTGAGTTAGTCACAATTTTGCCCACACACGTTTTTACTACGCTTCTGGACCATTCACATTAATTATATTAATAAGATACTTATGAATATGGTAGGATTTAGGACAATGTACCCGAATTTGCGTGGAGAGGAGTAAGAAACCATTTAGGAAAGACCATCCTTAGTCGTATATCTGACTTTGATTCGAACCCAGATCTTACTTTTACCGAGAAACGTCAATATAAAATATTGTTATTTAATCCGTGTGTCCACCGCACGGGTCTATCTGCAATTAACTACACGTCTATGTAGTAGTAATGAGAAAAGTAGAATTTAAAGAGAATTCACCCGAATTTTCGTGAGTAGCAAAGTACTTCCAAAGAGGGGAGACTGAGGTTCTAATCTCGATCAAGTGAACTGGGGGTGTTTTTTCCTAAAGTGCTTTCCACTCTACCTCCACGCAAATGCAGTTCACTTAATCTATATTCAACCTTCCCTATCCTTACCCATTAGTGTAATTAATACTTAAGAGTATAGACCGAACGGGCAGTAAGGCACGGTGCTAAATAAAAAAAAGAACAAAGTAAAATTATTTAGTAATATAATCCTAGGTATAACCTGCCGGGACACTAACCCAGGCCTTCCCGTCACCGACAGACCAGATTTGTTGATCTTGAGGTTCAGACCACGGGTCCACCAATGTGGGTGCTACTTTTTTTTTCATTTCAATATTTTTTTTAATGAAATTGAAACTACAATCATTGCCATCCAAACACGCGCGCTGAAATCTCATTACGACGGTGTTTTTAGTCGCGGGTTGAGTGTGGAGCAAATCTTAGGGTACGACCTTGAAGCGGCGCGGGAACTAAACACTCATTCAGTTAGTAGACCCACTCAGGGCTAAATAAGCGTACTCCCTCGGTCCCTTCCTCCCTTTCATTAATTCCCCTTTGTCTAGTTTCCCTTTTTCTTCAATCCCTTCTTTCACCCCGCAAACCGTCTACCCCCTTCCTCTCCTCTTCATCCTCCCTTCTCACCAACATCATTCACAGAAGGGAAAAAAATGTCTCTCCCTCCCTTTTTTTATTTCTCTCTCGTCTTGGCAGTGTATGTGATCCGCTGTGATCTTGGAGACAGCTCGCGACAACCTAGTTCCCTTTGGTGAAAAGCCAGTGAAGTTATGTACCCACATTTTTGGAGGCGTGGGCTAAGGCGTCAGCCTCGTTTGGTATACTTTTCAAGTAATGGAGATAGGGGGGAGAGATATGAATCCCGGCTAAGTGAAGTGAAGCGAAGGACCGCAACTTCTTCGTACTTTTCTTCCTTCGAAGGACAATCTGTTCGTAACTCAGGGAGATTTTTTTTTTTTACTTTTCTTTTAGCTTGTGGAGTTTTCTGTTTCCTCCAACCTCTCATCATCACCTCCGACAACGCCTCCAGTCAATAGGAATGAAGCGGTGGGACTGCCACTTCTTCGAACGTTTCGGTCATAAAAAGGCAATCTGTTGGTGGTTCAGGTAGATCGTTCTGTCAGTTCTTCGAGGTTTTATTTAGTTCTTAGGGTTCGGCCAGACTGACAAGCGTGCGAGTGAGCGTACAAGCGACTGGGTGGCCAGAATGGCGAGCGTGCGAGCGAGTGAGCGCGTGACTAACAGATAGCTCTCGATAGTTGTTGACGAGGAGGTTCCGAATCTTAGTTCAGTGAACTGAGGGTGTTTTTTGACAAGTGATTTATTGTTGTGGTTTTCTCATTCTCTCTCCACGCTATTGGGGATTCTTATTTTTAAAGGTCTACTTTGATTATAATATTGAAGTATTTTAACATATCATTTATATATATATCAATATAGGTATGGTTTATGATCTTACCAATTAAATTAGGCCGTTAGTAGCAAGTGTGCTAAACCTATCTATAGTAATAAAACTGTCAAAATGAGAAGTTTTCCTAGCACTCAATGAACCAACATATAATAATATTGCCTAGCGCCTGTAAACTAGACTGTACCGGGTCTAGCGCGCGCGCGCTCCAGTCTGGCCGTCCCCTTAGTGTTTTTTCCTCCCTTTACCTCCTCGCAACGCTGGACACTTACAATTATTATCTAAATTAATAAAGTATACATCGTTATGGTATTCATTATTCTTTCTTGTTTGAGATGGATGATAATCACCCCACGTTGGGTCCACCAATGCTAAAAATAGTCATACATTAATATTATTTAAGACAGGAATAGTAACTTATTAAAATAAATTGTGAAAAAAAATTAATAGTACTTGTAAACTACCATCAAATTAAACAGCAAACTAGAGTTTTTTAAATAATTTTGTTAGGTATAAGGACTAAAAATAAAAGTTTGATAGTATATTATTTTAATTTTTCAACCATAATAAAGACAAACGCTTGGCCAAACTAAAAGTTCACACATAAAATGTTACTTTTTTTAAAATACAAATTCGATTTGTGTGGAAAAAAAAACCCTTTTATTTAGAAAAGTAATATGTAATAAAATTCTGTTTTTGAACAATATTTTATATAATTTTTAGCTTGACAAAATCAGAAATATTTTGAAATTTGATATGCAAAAAATTTAAAAAATTAAATTTAATGAAAACATATTTTTGGTCTAAAAATTATAGCTCAATCAACTCTAAATTGTATAAAAATAATTTCAAACTTGACGAAGTTCCTGAAAATTAAATATAAAATAAATTTAAAAAATAATTTTATTATTTGAATGATTGGTCGTAAATAAAATGTCAATATGACCTTTTTTATGTAAATTCCCCTAAATATTGTAATATAAAATGTTAAAATATTATTTTTATTTGTTTATACATATTAAATATCTAGGAAGCCAGTAATAATTTTCACTATGGTTGTATTCTTATAATAGACGAAGTGAATTCAACAATATTGAGGGCAATTAATTTCTATTTGTGACCTATAATATATTCAAGTAGTTCACACACACACACATTTAAACCAATGGACAACTTTATGGGACGAACATCTTTTACTTTTTTTTTACATTTATATGACGTTCAAAAGAATCAACATTTTATAGTCAACCTGCTCTTTAAGAAAACATAAATTTGAATGTGCTTCAAGAGAAATTGAACTCGTTTTATTGAAGTAGGCTACATCAGCAAGAGTATGCCTACACACCCAGGGGAAATACTCTAGGTCGTTATGTTAGAAGTGTACAATATTGTCATCTAATTAATACCAATAAGCATACAAGTGCTATTTGTAGATTTTGTAAAATATATTGTACATAGATAATCTAATTAAATAATTTTAATCATAAATGCTAACTTAAATAAAATTAGTACTACATTATAAAACAGGGGTTAGCTATAACGGAGTAAAGCTGAATTTATAATTGGAAATATCTTAACATTTTGAAGAGTTAATTTATTTAACTTTTACACATTGGGTTCATAATGTATCGTTAAACTGCCATTCTACCCACCATTCCCCCAGTTGTGTGTCTATTAGTCGGACGCTATTTCCATTTCATCCATACAGTTAGAAGTTACATAGAAAGATATAGCGCTAGCTGTGCTTATTGCGCTAATGGAGGTTTAATGAAAGGGGGAGAGATATTCCGACCAGTTTCATTTTTCCACCTCTTTGCTCCTGTTGAAGGGACAGATACTAAAAGGGGGTGGGACCTTCATTAAGAAATCCCATTCGGTGCAGTGGTGGATCCAGAGGTGGGCGATGGGGATGAACTCCTGCCCCTCCTACCCTCTCCACCGCCTATAAAATAATAAAATATATTGAAAACAATATCTTAATGTTGTAAAGATTGACACTTCTCACGCCCTATCTCGAATATGACTTAATAAATAGATCTTTCAAATAAGCTCTAGTGTTCAGAAAAGCAAATGGTTTAAAACTAATAAAAAGCTACCCAATAAGTTTAATATGATAACAAATTATTTGTATTTATTCAAATACAATTTTTTTCTATTAATACGTACTAAAATATTTTAGGCCCATGCACAGTACATATTTATTATTTCTATTGTGAAAGTTACATTTTGTTTTGTATTCTTTGTATTAAAATTACAAATTTGTTGATAACATTTTTTCTGTTTTTTTCTTTTAGGTCCTCTTTTAACTACTATAATGATTAATTAAAACTATTTTTATAAACTAACAATATTATTATTATAAAGAAAAATCTTGATTAAATGAAATTCTTGAATGTGCAGTACTTGAAGGAGCGTTATAAAAACTAATCGCTCCCCTTGAAAACAGGCCTTGGATCCCCCCTTGATTCGGTGGAAAGGTAGGAGGGTAATGTAAGAGACCAAAACTCGAGGAACTGTCAAAACAATATCTCCGAGCTACAAACAGATTGTCCTTTCGAAGAGAAAAAAGTGCATCCAACTGAGGCTATTTTTTTCTTTCTAAATGTCTTCCCACTTTCCCTTCAACCGGCCTCGTGGTGTAGTGTTCAAAGCTCCTTGCTGCGGATCTTAAAGTCTTGGGTTAGATTCCCGACTGGTACCAGTGGAATATTTTTGTTTTCCTCGAAAGAGAAATAATTACCATGATTACCAGGGTTTAGCTAATTACACTTAAGTTAGGTTAAGATCTCAATTGGCTTCACCCCGTCATATTCAGTATCATCAGCCTATCACCTCATCGAGACATGGAGAGAGCCTCCACGGGAAGAATGTACTATTATTACATTCGGGCGTCCCTTGGGCAACGGTTCATTAGTACTGGCTAATCTTTCCACATACTGAGCTTAGCCCAAACACGCCATTGTTATTATTATTACTATACCTTCAATCAAATGAGGGTACACTTTCTCTAAGTTCCACCCCTATCCTCTATACTCCATTAGTGTAAATGAGGATAGTCCGGGCATTGTAAGGCGTGTAAAACAAAAATGTAAGTGTATATAATTTCTCCACTTAAATATGCGTGAGAGATAGCTAACGATAGATATATGCTTTTATTTAAAGGATATTTAGAATAAATTTAAGATGTATTAAAGTTAAATATTAGGCCTACTAACGACACAGTTCTGGGCGTACGAAATAAAAACTAGTCCTAAAAACAAGAGAGGGGCTCAGCAGGCCAGTTTAACAGGAGAGTGGCGTACCTTAGACTCTTAGAGCATGTGATCACAGATGATACTGCGCTTTCAGGGCTAACATTTTACCCTTAGCTTATGCAACGTGCTTTAACAATGCCATCAAAAATAGTTCAATTTAATTGAAAAATTAGATCTGGACACGGATATTATTTTTAATTTTCATGTATTTGAGATATTTAACGTGCACTTTCTGAAACGATTGATTATATCAGCATACGAGAATTTCTATGAGCGAGATTGGAAGGACTCACCAATTTTGCCGGGAAAAGTGTTTTCATATACCTTCCAGGGTTCTTTTACATACCACAACTGACATGGGACTGACGGCTTAACTTACCCTCTGAAGAAAGCTGTGCTACTAATTTATAATCGCTCAAGAAAAATCCACTAACCTCAGCTGGGTTTGAACCCACGAACGTCAGGTCCTGAGGTGAGCACTTTACCGCAAGACCATCGAGATCGATGACACGGGTATTAAATCCGTTAAAGGGGATTAAAGCTTTGGCTGATTTTCATAAAATTCAAAGTGGGCCAGCAATGTAACAGTGATTGAGCACAAAATAAGATTAGTGTAAAGTATTTTAAGGTAAAAAAAGTGTATTTTCGCATTTTATTCCTGTACGGTACATAGAGCCTACTATTAGCGGCTTATTCAAATTTAATTTTAGGACTAACACAATGCTCATAGTATATTGCTTGAGGTAAAGGAGTGGACCTCTTTAAGGAAAAACCTTTTATATATATATGTTCAGTTCTTCTAGAGCTGTGGTACAACCCCGGGTAGGTGAAAACATCTTAGGGGGTGAGTGAAATTTAAGAAATGTGTATATTTTAATGAAACGGGTGGCCTGGGGGGGGGGGGGGGGTAGCTGGCCGTTCGCACGTAGCCGTGTAAATTGCGAGCTCTTTTAAGGATATTATGGTACGCTGTTAAATAAACAAGAGTGAAGAAGCACACGGAATATTAAAGGTTTTGATTATTAAAAATAAAAACAGTCCAAACACTGACTAAGCTATATTTAAACGGGTACTAAATTAAATAATAGGAGTCGTAATTAAATCTATAAATTAATACTCTAATAAGAACACATAAAATAGAATTAAATTAAATAAACAAATTAATAACCCTTACTGTATTAAAATGTCAGCGTATAAACTGAATGGGTAGTAAGACGCGGTGCTAAATATTATTATTAAAATGTCAGCACATATTTCTTTGATAATTTTAATTATATTTTGTTCTATGCAATATTCATCAAGATTAAATTTATTTGTATCTATTTCATAGCTCAGAATAATATCATTATCATCCTCCACAGCTCATGTGCTATCCAGAAAGGTTTGCCAATAGTATAAAACACATAACTATTCAAATATTTAAACCAGTCACAATTTTTTTTATTACTAGCATAGTTTACAGTAGCAATAAATGTCTACTCTGCCCATGTCATTTATTTAAATTGGCAATGGTCCCCACGCGCAATACACTGTGCTGATCCACGTTACACGAAAGCTAGACTCATTGATTCATTCGATAGACACGCTGTCCCACTCACCGAACACGCTGGTACACACATTGGGCAAGCTGGTCCATACACTGGACACGCTGGCCCATACACTAGACACGCTGGCCCATATATTGATTACGCTGGCCACTCCCTGGCACGCTAGCCCGGACACGCTGGTCCACTCACTTGGCTATCCTCAACTCGGACTGGAGCTGCTTGCTGACCGCCAACCTTATGTATAATATATTGGTATCACAGTTAATATTCTTGAATCCTCCATTTCTAGACTATTCTACAGGGTTTGAAGGCGCGCCCAGACTCATCTAAAAGTGTACCTTATCTTTCAATTACTCTCCCCCCGTCACCTCTAATCCCCTGGCCGTGAGGCTGACTACATACCTGCTAAACAAGGCTGGAGAAACAGAGAGAGCGCGCGAATACAAATGACAAGCACAACGAACCCGCACTGTTATCAGTTGGACACTAATCTCATTCCAATATATATAGATTTTTCAATTGAAATATATTAGTTAATAAATTATTTTGGATTTGAGTAACTGATTTTAGATGTAAGTTATATAATATGTATTACTCGCATTATGCACTAACAGCTTTGGGGGACTATTTTCAGTGGCCGCATGGTCTAAGGCTTCACTCTTGTGCCAGACTAGACTTCCAATGACAGGGAGATCAAAGTTCGAATCCTGATCGGGCGAACTTAGGGTGGTTTTTCCAAAATTGTTTTCCACATAAATGTGGGTATAAGTCCTCTAAATTCAACCTTTCACATCCTTAACTCATTAGCGTAATTAGTACATATGCGTATAACCTGAACCAGTAATACGTGGTGATAAAAAAAAATCTTTGGGGGTACGCGAGCTGAAAAGGTTCAATATCACTGAACTAGAGTATTGAACACGAGACCCTTCACCAAGGTGTCTGACTTGAACCAATATATTCCGATCTAAGTCAAGTTGTCGCAAAAAAAATTTAAAAAATAAATAAAAAGCTTCTTCAATGCGGAAAAACTGGCGGCACATCTTTAACTACCACTTTCTTTTCCCTCGCCCCTTCGAGTCAAATCCCCCCTCCTTTCACCCCCTTCAACTAACTCAAGAAATCCGATGAAGCGGAAAACATGGCTGCAGCCATCTTTATAGATGAGATTCTTTTCATGAAACGCCCCGTCTAGTCTTGTTTGCCGGGATTCAACTTAAGTTTAAAAATTGAAGAGCAAGCTCAACTTAAAAAAAAAAAATTAAGTCAACTTTAGGAAGTGTGCCTTCTTACTATCATCCCACTTCTCTTTCGAAAGTTGCGAACAAACGCTCTTCTGGCCCATCATAAATAAAATTCGTGGTTTTGATTCCGTCAGCGTTAAGCGCGATAAGCTTTTACGCTTAAATGGTAGGCTTTTCAAGTTTAGATATTTATAGTACCATTTAAAACTGTATATAGTTTTTTTTGTGTAACCATTAATGATCACTCTATGGGAAAAATCTAATTCAACACAAAAATTAATTAAATAAAATTAGTCTTAAAGGCACCTTCCTCTTTTTGTCACACGCCAGTAATCAATGACTTTGAAATAATTTAGCGCCTATATAATTGTTTTTTATTATTGTTAGAGAGACAGACACCTCCCGGTTCCTATTCTTTAACTAAATAATGTAATCCGTGGTTAAAATAGGTCCCCACACACACACACACACACACACACACACACACACACACACACACACACACACACACACACACAGTATCTCATCAGAGGAAATAATTAGCTGCGCTTCAAAGGTTGAGCTCAGTCAGTAGCGTGTCTTTCTACTGACGTGAGTAACTTAAGTTCTATTTTCAGAGTCAAAAACTTATCGTCACCATATTACAATAATAATATTGCGCGTCTGCGCTACATCATTCGTAGACCAGTTTGTGGAAAGATTATCCAGTACTAATGTACCGTTGTCCAGGGGACGCCCGAATGTACTAATCGTACATCCTTTCCGTGGAGGCTCTTTCGATGTCTCGATGAGAAGAATTGATGGTGATAGTGAGTTTGAGGATGTGGAATCAGTGTAAACACTTGAGCCCAACTAACCAAGCCCTGATGACCGTTGGAGTAATTCCCCGTTCGGGAAAAACACGCAAGGTACCAGCCGGGAATCGAACCCGGGAACTCTAGGCTCGTAACTGGGTGCACTGACCACTTCAATACAGGGCCGGTTACTACCATTCTTACAATAAGATTCTGGTTAGAAGAACCTTTAGGAAAATACCAAAACTTTTTTGTTGTAATCGACATTGACAATCTTTTTTAACATATTATTATCATTATTTTAAAGGTATTGATAATATCTGCCTAGAGTGAGGTCTGCAGATCACACGAATCGACGTATGATAGTAGTACATGAAATTAGTTTTTAGCAACTTTTGTAAATGTCAAAATAGTTTATTCCTATTTGAATTGGACTGTAGCATTCTATACAAGAGATAAATTAATTTTATCTGTTCTGTTTATTGTGTTAGTTCTAGAAATAAGTCAGAGATAGTAACTCACCTATAGACAGAAATAAAGAGTAGTTCATTGAGCTTACTAAAATAACCCAAGAGTTAAGTTGTAAAAACTTAGAGCGTCCACCTGTAATGTTTGTTTGATACAATCTGGGGGAGTACGGTACCCATCCGCATCGCACACTAAAACACAGACTATCAGTTTTAATAGACTCAATTCCTCTTCAAACTAATACCTAAAGGTCACTTCTGATAGAAGAAAATATTTAACCTATCTCCATAGCAAATACATCATGTATGAGCTATATTATTGATATATTTAAAGCACGTACCCCAATTTAATAACCGCCTTAGTGGACTAGTGGTCAGAGTTCCTGGCTACAAATCCTGGGGTTCCAGGTTTGAACCCCGGTGCTTCTGAAATGTATCTGTGAAGCAGTGGGTTTGAAACTAGGTCAAACTAATCCACTTGATGACAAATGAGGAGCTACTTGAGTAAAGAAGTAGCTGTTCCAGTTTATAAAACTGAGATTAACAGCTGAAGGGCTCATTGTGCTGACCACATGACACCCTCTATTCGCAAATGTTGGCAATATCATTGCTAAGGGCGACGACCGCTCGGTCGGTATAGCTCACTTGAGGGCTTACATTATGACGTTTTATTGTTAGTTTAGTTTTTATTGACTCATTTCGATAACCGTATTGTCTAAGGCACTACACGCATAATATACTAGACTTCCAATGATGGGGAGATATGAATTCAAACCCCGGTCGGATGTACTTACGGAGGTTTTCCATAAATTGTTTTCACTCTCCCTTCATAGAAATGCGGGTATACTTCCTCTAAATTCAACCTTTCTCATTCCCAACACAGTGCCCTTCTCTGCATTTTGAATGCTCGACGTATTTTTGGTGGCATACGCTGAGGAATTCCAAATTAGGCTTACTCAAGCTGATAGTACACGAATTTAAAATCAGTATGTCAAAATGTTTCATATATATATAGTTTAACCATATATTATTAATAAAAAATATGTAAATATTTATTTTAGTGGATACATAATGCAAAGATAGGCCCCTATTCCACAAATGTTGAGCCTTTTATGTGTAAAAAATTTTACTAACTCTATCTACTGAAGTAATACATAGTTTGTTTGTGTTTTAGAGTATTAAAAAGTGCTAAAATATTAACTATAACTCTCATTTCCGTTCATTCCACCATAATGGTGTGTTATTTCCGTTGTAGTTGTTTATATATGCAATATTATTTATATTATGGCGATGAAAAACTGTATTTTAACCATAGTTGTGTTGGTAGACATCACTCTCCAGTAGCCACATTATTTTTGTCCATCCTGGTGTAATATGTCAAGTGACGGTATCATGTGTCTTGTTCAGGTATTACGAGACCGGGTCCATCAGGCCGCGAGCCATAGGCGGCTCGAAACCTCGTGTCGCTACCGCGGAGGTTGTCAACAAGATCTCGCAGTACAAACGAGAGTGCCCGTCCATCTTCGCCTGGGAGATACGTGACCGGTTACTTCAGGAGGGCGTCTGCACCAACGACAACATACCCAGTGTGAGTACACATCCTAGATTGGCTTCACTTTTTTTAAAGCAAGACTGTAGTTTTTTAAGGGGGAGTGGCTTCGCAGGGTCTTGGTACACGTTCGGGTTATACTCTTATGGTGTAGGCATGAATAAGGCTTAGTTTTAGATTAAATATACTGACATTTGCGTGGAGAGAGAGTGGGAAACCGTTAATAAAATACTTTACTTCAGTAAATCCACTAGCAAACCAAACTATAATCAGTATATATTAAATATCCAAGCTATTATATTTGTGAATTACGGTTATAGCCGCATCTAAATATCATATTCTTTAAATTGAAAAATGACACCAAGGCATGATAATCAAACCTGGGACCCGTGGATGATTAGTCCTCCAATGCTCTAACCACTGAGCTATCCCGTGATTATTTCCGCACGTCAATCATAGACTCTGCCTTAAAAATATGACTGAAGAATGACCTTGACAGAACTACTCCTGTATATTTCAGTGATGAAAGCATTGGCGTACTTAGCTAAAGGTTCTGGGTTCGATTACCGTGTCCAGGTACCATTTTTCAATTTAAGGAATATATATATATATAATCAGTACATTGAGCCAGGATTTGAACCCCAACCTCCCCATCATCGGTAAACCTGACTAAAGAAGCTATATGACGGTGACCTGGTGGTCTAGGGGTAAGGTGTCTGACTTCTGTGCTGGGGGTCCGGGGTTCAATCCTCGGTCCCGGCACAAATTTATCTGATTGCCAAACCCTTCCTTCACCTCTGACAAGACGTGTATTAATCACAACTTGTGAATGTGAGGAATGCCAGGCCTCCACCGTGGTTCGGATTCCACGTTAAACTGTAGGTCCTCCATTTCATCTCACAATCACCCTACCATTACACATTAGCGTAAGTGTGTATAACCCGAACGGGTAGTAAGACGCGGTGCTAATAATAATAATAATAATAATAATAATAATAATAATAATAATAATAGCTATATGACATTAAGACCACGTGACCACCTACGCGGGTAGGAGGTAGGTACTAAATAAAAACATAGTTTCTGTTTGTTGGCCTGGTTGGCCATAGGTTACATGACTATAGTTCTCAAATGATTGTGATCAAATCTCACAAGTTAAGGTGAGAACAAATCGTCAAAAAATCAAACAAAACAGTTCTCTAGCACACGAACATTGAGGGTGTAGGATTAAATCCCGGTAGTGAACTAATTTAAAATCCCATTCGGCTAGTAACAAAATTTCTTGACAGTTAAAGTTAAATTTATTTATCTGACATATTTGACTTGTACTTTCTGATCAAACTGATTATGTAAGCACAAAAATTTCTATGAGCGAGATCGAAACGACCAATCAATTTTAATGAAAAGGTACTTTCATTTATATTCCAGGGTTCTTTTTCATGTCACAATCGACATGGGATCGACGAGGAAAGGGAAAGTTATTTTATAGAAATGCTCCTGCATCAGCAGGGTCTATATAACACAAAACCACACTCATGAATCTCATGTGGGAACTCTAGTCTTCAATGTACGAGATTCGAGCCTCTCTCTAGCTTATCGTCACCCTCTATTTAGAAAGTGAGACGCTCAGACCGTATGATCAGCGACGTGGGTGAAATTATTTATCCTTTCGTATGAAATAAACCAAGGACTCTGGCAGCTTATTGAAAGTGGGGGGTGGGCTTAACTGAGAGGGGGTCCATAGGTCCTGACCAGGTAAAACTTTAGATCGTGGATGACTTTTGAAGCTTTTTGAATGAGGCTTATTTATCATGGTTAGTACTTGTTCCATGCCTTTCTTTGTCATTATGTAAAGCAACAACAGAGTAGGAAACTTGGGTGGAGAAGAACATGCTAACTTTTTTTCAGTCAACAAATAAAAATTATAGATAGGCCTTCTATATTTTTATTTTATAGGTAACGATACTATCTAGTGATGGTAAAGCTTTATTTGCGTAATAAGGGAAGTTAATAAAAAAAATGATATTTTGAAAGTCTTGACCCCCAAGCCAAAAGGGGGATTAGAAGCCCTCCTCCAGTAATTTTCCAAAATTCGGATGCCCTAAAAAGCTACATAGAGTGGTACTCACTTGGGAAAATTTACGAAAATTATACTCATACAGAAGATATTTAGAGTGTGTCTCACCTAGAATAGTTTTTTAATTTGACGTTTTATAGAAGCTATTTAAATTTTTATTCACCTGGAAATCTTTTGAAAAATGCCTCTAGATGCTATTGAAAGCGGTCTTCCCCTGACACATCTTTGAAGATTAGATACCTTTATTAACTTTTTAGGGTGATTCTATTAGTGGCAAATTTTTAAAAATTAAATGATCTCTAGATGATATTTTGAGTTTTTTAATCGTAGCTATTTTTTACTACACACAACCAAAGAAATATTTCTTACATTTGTGTAAGTTCCAGGGTAGAGAGAGCCCCGTGAGAATTGTGAAAGGCAATAAAGCGAAAAGTGCCATACAAAGATGGAATCAAGTACTTTTTCCTTTGATATTGATTTTACAATGTTTTTGAAAAGAGAAGTAAAACGAAATTGTTTATTACAAGAAATCCTCCTATAAAACGAAATAACGCCACCTTTACAAAAAAATCTTTAAATAAACACGAAATTAGGAAAAAAATTAAACAGAAATTTTGACCATGATTTATTTGATTAGTATTTTGTTGCAGTTTAAGCTAACTTTAGGTTACAAAATTGAGAAATATGAAGGCAAACTTGACAAAGAATTTTAAAGAAATCATATAATGTTTCAATGATAAATTATAATTTCGTATACATTGTCCTAACGTGTAAATAATACTTAAACACCTCAGATAACATGTAATTTTGAATAAACAGGAAATAACACCAAAAAGTGAGATTTTAAAAAAGAAATTGAATTAAAAATAAAACCATTTTCACGGGGCCCTCCCTATCCATGGGTCTTACTGTCTGCCAAATGGAGGGCGTAACACAACTGGGAGGAAAACATTTATAAATCAAAATGTCTTCCCATTGTCTTTAATGAGAAAAAATATCTCAAATACAGATAAAATGTTTGTTTGCAAGCTTTAAGGAGAAACACAATTCTTGATAGTTGTGCAAGTTATCTATCAATGGTCAGTGGTGCGCAAAACAACCCATTTTAACAAGAATTTCATTGTTTTCACCCTTTCACTATATTGAGTCTCTCAACAGATATTGGTCAAAATAAAGAGCTTGGGAAACGGTCATATTATTTAATAACTCACACTTTTTATGCCTTGAAATAAATATAATATTTTTTTACAAAGCCTCATACAATGCCCTCATGTACTTTTCTCCCTTACAACGGTTCATCAACCACTCATACTATTTATCGAAAATCAGACGATCATATAACTTTATGCATGAAATACATGAATGTAATTTTAGTAACTTTTGTAACATCTATCAACACAAATTCATTAATAATATCCCTAATACTATAATGTAACATAAGCTTAATGAATAACCATCGGCCCTATATTCTTGTGTCCTTTCACTTTAAAATATATTATAAAGGGTAAGTTTATTTTAAACCCAGCTGATTTCTGCTAATACGATTTTTTTTTTACAAACATTCAAAAAGTGGTGATAAGGCCTATGCCTTAAAATTTCCTTTACTTCCGAGTTTTTTCATACCAAAAAATATGTACTTTCTCAGTATTTTATAATGAAAGCTATACATGCAAGATCTCATTATTTCCATTGCCTTCTATTATATTCTTGGCACAAAGATCAAGAAATCACATTAATTGGAGATAAAAATAATAGTTTACACTTGGTAATTCTCTTAATTTCGTATTTCACAAATTAGTGTAAAACATTTTTGAAATTTCAATAACATTTTATTATTTCTATGACTTGTACTTAATTTTCATGCCACACCCACTTAATTTACTTTTACAGGTTATCTTTGTTTTGTATGTACACTCCGTTTACTCTGAAAGAAGAGAATTTAATTTTAGGAGAGTTCAATGAATTTATGACTAGTGTAGGAATCCTAGAAAGAAAATTATTTTAAAAGTGGGGGTTGGAACTTAGGTTTGTGATAAGGAAGTGTAGGGGGGATGAAATAAAAAAAAAAAATTTTAAGAACTTGTTCCCCCCTCCTTACCCTTTTCACCCTTGGTTAATTTTTGAAAATTGGATGCCTTGAAGCTTTTTGGTGTGGTTCTTAAGTGAAGAGTTTTTTAAAATTAGACTCTTTTAAAAAAATTAATAGTAACCTCCCTCCGATTTGTTTTTATTTGGATGATCCTATAGGCTATTTGGAAGTAGTTCTCATTCAGCAAATTTTTGAAAATTGGATGTCTCTAAAAGCTATTTTAAGTAGGGCTGGACAATATTTGTTCATAAATTATATTCCCTAAATGCTATTTTAATTGACCCTCCTCCAGAATTTTTTTGAAATTTGGATGCTCAAAAAAGCTATTTAGGCTCCTCACCTGATTTTCTTACAGTAGAATTAGATTCGTCAAGAAACTACCAAGCTATTTGAAGGGGTCTTCCTCCAGAAAGATTTTAAAATTTGGATGTCCATAGAAGCTATTTGGAATAATTTTTGCCTCAATTTTTTTGAAAATTATATGCCTCTAGAAGCTATTTGAGTAGTCTTACCTGACACATTTTTGAAAATTGATGCTTTTTTATGATAAACTATTATCTCTGAAGATCAGATTACAGAATCAAATTAGGATGAATAGATTCGCAAATTTACTTCTTTAAATACTCTTTTACCACCAAAATTAAAAACTTTAGAGAGATGTGGGAGGTTTGAACCCCATAACCGTCCCCTCCCCCTCGCTACCCCATGGCTATAGGTTGCACCATATTTGAACCATGCAAGGTAGCTACTTAACCTTTCAGCGAAAAATCGAACTGTACGTATCGACCTGTCAAGGCTCATTGTGTGGGAGAAAACTTAATGGACTTTTAAACTAGGGTTGATTAAATACCTAGTATTTTTCTTACAAACTATGGATACAACATAATCAAATATTATATCACAGCAATGTTTAACGTAGCTTTAAATATAGTAACATATTTTATTCAAACCACAAAAAGAAAGCTTTTTAATTAATGCCAAGCTTTTTTATTTTAAAAGGGTGGATAAAAATATGAATAGAATAAAATTTGAACTGTGTTTGAAAAAAAAAAACTCATATACAAATTAAACTTATAATTATTCAACCGTGAAATTTTATCAAATTGTTCTTATCTACGTTAAAAGTGTCAGTAAGTATTACCCTTTGGCTTTACTAATCTGGTAATTTTTATTATCTCAGTTTCTGTGTTTTTATAGAAGAGGTATTTTTCGTGCGAGAAAAATTATATACTGTAAAATTAGGATATTTTAGTTTTTTTATTAGATTAATACATTTATGTTTTCATTATTTAAAATTACCAAACTGATGGTAGCAGTATTATGTTTTGTTTTTTTTGCACGTGTTTTGAATTTACTTGGGAAATATTGGGGGGGAAGGGCCTTAAAATAGTCTCAGCCCCCTCAAGATAAAACGGAGGGGGGGGGGAGGGGACCTTTACATTCTTAACTGGTTTGATACAAATCAACACATTTCTCTACACTTTCACAAACCTTCATAATATTTTTCTCAACACATCCTCGTGAAATAAAACTTCCTCAAACAATTTCTCTTGCTTTCTCTTCTATCCCTGGTCTCGAGTACTTTGCCTTGTAGCTGTTGAGACCTTTTTATCAACGTTGCCATGGAAATTTGCATCCGACATCCAATAATGGCAAGATACGCGAAGCCAACGTCTTCCATCCCCTTTTAACCCCCATCATCCCTCCCCTTTCCCTTCTTACAACAGCCGTGGATCCCCATCCTTTATTGCCAAGGGGGGAATAGAATGGGTGGGGTTAGGGAGGGGGGGCTAATGCATGGCGGAAACTTCAAATTGAAGTTTTAAAGTCAGGTTAAGAGGGTAAGAAGAAAGCGGATGCTTATGACGCTGCAGAAAGCGATAAGAGAAATGGGGTAGTTGGTGGAATGGATGGGTGGTGGGCGTTGAGGGAATCAAGGGGGTGAGGGGTTGTAAATGAAGGGCGCAAGAGGATATGGTTGCCAAGATACTTGGGGGAAGCTTTAGTTTTACGTTCTTTAGACACACGATGTAATGTGTGACGTCACCAGCAAATTATGAAGCTCAAATTTATGAGTTTATATCTGGTTTGCTATTAAGAATATGTGATGTTATAATGAAACCAATCCATTTTTTTTCTTACGTATAAATTTTTATCCAAAACAAAACTTTTATGTTCCATCAGTTTCTGCAGCCAATTTAATAAATAATTCTTGCATTTACCAAAGTATACAGTAATGTAGTAATTTGATTAAAGTTTAGTTAAATTTGCTCTATTTTACATTTCTCAAATTTCTCAAATAACATAGCTATGATTTGATAAGATGCATTTGGCTCATCTCTATTTGTATTTTAAGTTTAGCGTGTGGGACCTATTTTAGTTATCAAAGGATAGTACTCGATTTATCTCACATGTGCAGGTTAGTGCTTGAACATAAAACGGTAATTCTATTATAAAAAACAGAGGAGACCTGGTGGTCTAGGGGTAAAGGTGTCAGACTTTTGTGCTGGGGGTCCGGGGATCAATCCCCTTCCTTCACCTCTGACAAGACGTGTATTAATCACAACTTGTGAATATGTGGAATGCAAGGCCTCCACTGTGGTTCGGATCCCACGTTAAACTGTAGGTCCTCCATTTTATCTCACAATAACCCACCATTACACATGAGCATAAGTGCGTATAACTCTAAAGGCTAGTAAGATTCGGTGCTAATAATTTCAATTTAATTTATTATAGTGCTGGCCAACAGTCGTAGGACCTATAGCATGCCAGTACTGAAAAGTACACAAGTACCTTACAAATATATATATATATACGAGATAATAAGATAAACAATAATAGCTTGGAATTATATATCTACTGTTGAATAGTTACGAAAAAAATAGTAGGTAATTAATAATGATAAAAATGAAAAAATAACACTAATAGCAAATAGCTAAATAGTGGTTAAAAGCAGTAATAATATGCAACAAATAAATGAGAATATTGTAAATTTAAATATTATGGGCAGAACCTCTACATGACAAATTATTGATATGGGATTTCCTTAAATAACTCTTTGAATTTAGCTTTTCTTTTATTATAGAAGTCGAATTTGACAAAGCTAAAATTGGCGCTATGGATACAATGACCTATAAGGGCTCACCTTATAAGAGCTATCGAGAAAAAATAATTTTGGATTACGAAAAGCCCGAGAAGGGATATGAACGCACACATGTTCAAGGGCAAATTTGCAAGAAATTCTGCTATTGAAAATATTAAAAACCAAAAGGGCATCACAAAAGTCTACGCGAGAAGAGAGTTTGGAACCCTAAGAGGTTTCGAATTCTGTCATAATCATAATAAATCCGGTTAGTAGAGAATGTATCATAACACACAGCGACAAATTTTCTTTGAACGTTTTCCAACCTAAGAGAGTCAGTTAAGGTGATGTGATTCCAAGCAACAGTAGCATATTCTAACTTAGATCTAACAAGGGCGTAGTACAGACATAGAAAAACAGTCAACTTTCTTAAATGATGAAGTAATAAATTTAATAATTACAAGTAATTTCAATGATTGGGAAATTACATGGTCAACATGATAGTGGAAATAAAGTTTATTATCCCGGAGAGCACCAAGATCAAGGGTGCGAACTATACTATGATAATAATAATAATAATAATAATAATAATAATAATAATAATAATAATAATAATAATAATAAACACCGCAAAACAGACCCAAGACCAGCACGCCATCGAAAAGAAATTTCCCTTGTATGCTCCTTTTGAAATCAAATGGTGCAACGTCTACTACAGTGCGTCGCGTTGCAACGCGCGGAAGAGACCTGTGGAATTTCCGTGCCAGAAGTCTCGAGGTTTCTTGGACATATTTTTTTCCTTTTGTTCCTGTGTTTGTGGGGGTAAACGGAAGGAACCAAGGGAGGAATGCACTTTCGTGTCATTCTGACACCACGTGGGTGCGTTGGTTTAGTGCCGACAGCCCTTGTACTACAACACGTGTTCATTCTGACAACACGTGGGTGCGTTGGTTTAATGCCGGCAGCCCTTGTACTACAACACGTGCTCATTCTGACAACACGTGGGTGCGTTGGTTTAGTGCTGGCAGCCCTTGTACTACAACACGTGCTCATTCTGACACCACGTGGGTGCGTTGGTTTAGTGCCGGCAGCTTTTGTAGTACAACACGTGCTCATTCTGACACCACGTGGGTGCGTTGGTTTAGTGCCGACAGCCCTTGTACTACAACACGTGCTCATTCTGACAACACGTGGGTGCGTTGGTTTAGTGCTGGCAGCCCTTGTACTACAACACGTGCTCATTCTGACATCACGTGGGTGCGTTGGTTTAGTGCTGGCAGCCCTTGTACTACAACACGTGCTCATTCTGACACCACGTGGGTGCGTTGGTTTAGTGCTGGCAGCCCTTGTACTACAACACGTGCTCATTCTGACAACACGTGGGGTGCGTTGGTTTAGTGCCGGCAGCTTTTGTAGTACAACACGTGCTCATTCTCTTTTGTGAATCATAAAAGTTTTGTGTTCTATTCTCAAATTTAATTTTCGTAATTAAAATTCACATTTATATTGAGGTAGATTTCAATATAAATGCCATCGAACAAAATGTTTCTTTTTTTTTACTTGTAGATTTAATTGATTAAAGATAGAGGAGGGAAGTGGTAAACAAAAAGAAAATGTGTACTACTATATTTGGCCCATATGAAAAATTATATAACAAACAATTTCATTAAATTTTAAAAATAAACCAAAGAAACCTTCCGGATGGACTCAGGGCTGCGCGGCGGTACTGTGTGCCACGCTACATGTGCGAACCTCCGGAAGAAAGCACTTGGAATGTTCCACACGGCGCTCCGAAGGAAGGAGCTTGGAATGTTCCACCGGTACTCCAAAGGAAGGTGCTTGGAATGTTCCACATGTAACTCCAAAGGAAGGCGCTTGGAATGTTCCACATGGCGCTCCAAAGGAAGGCACTTGGAATGTTCCACACGGCACTCCAAAGGAAGGCACTTGGAATGTTCCACCAGCGCTCCGAAGGAAGGCACTTGGAATGTTCCACACGGCACTCCAAAGGAAGGCACTTGGAATGTTCCCCTGGTGCTCCAAAGGAAGGCACTTGAAATGTTCCACACGGCACTCCAAAGGAAGGCACTTGGAATGTTCCACACGGCACTCCAAAGGAAGGCACTTGGAATGTTCCCCTGGTGCTCCGAAGGAAGGCGCTTGGAATGTTCCACACGGCACTCCAAAGAAAGGCACTTGGAATGTTCCCCTGGTGCTCCGAAGGAAGGCACTTGGAATGTTCCACACGGCTCTCCAAAGGAAGGCACTTGGAATGTTCCACACGGCACTCCAAAGGAAGGCACTTGGAATGTTCCCCTGGTGCTCCGAAGGAAGGCGCTTGGAATGTCCCAATGGTGTTCAGGAGGAAGGCACTTGGAATGTTCCACACGGCACTCCAAAGAAAGGCACTTGGAATGTTCCCCTGGTGCTCCGAAGGAAGGCGCTTGGAATGTTCCACACGGCGCTCCAAAGGAAGGCACTTGGAATGTTCCACACGGCACTCCAAAGGAAGGCACTTGGAATGTTCCCTGGTGCTCCAAAGGAAGGCACTTGGAATGTTCCACCGGTGCTCAGGAGGAAGGCGCTTGGAATGTTCCCCTGGTGTTCCGAAGGAAGGCGCTTGTAGTGTTCCACAAGGCGGTTTGAAGCGGCGCGGTACGCCCTAGTAGGCGACAAGCTTTATACTCGCCAGCGATAAAAGGGGGAGTATTATCAGCAGATAAACAAGTTTCCTCGTAGAATGAATAG
Organism: Timema podura; assembly: GCA_033556935.1. Classification (NCBI taxonomy): domain Eukaryota; kingdom Metazoa; phylum Arthropoda; class Insecta; order Phasmatodea; family Timematidae; genus Timema; species Timema podura. The sequence goes on from JAVRXN010000011.1 coordinate 26,489,798, forward strand.
TACTTTGAGTTATTTTGGTGCTACAATTGAAGATGCAACCCGCTTCGCAAAATAGCTTTGAATTCATCAAATAGGCAACACTATTAAATGGCGTGGTATTTTAGACTTTTTCAGAGCATTTCACCGTTCCGATACGATGCCTTTTAAAATCACAAATAAAAAGGAGCTGGAACTCACATAAAAGAATGATCGTAATAACATTAAAAAACAACTTCTTTTTTTTCGCCACGTTTATTTCTACTGATTAAAATAATTGTGTATAGCTCAAACATTTACTAAAACACAATAATAAATCACACTCTGAGGAACGTAGAATTTAGAATAAATGTACTAGCATTTGTTTCGAGAGAGGGTGGGAAAATATTCAGGAAAACCATCCTCAACACACCCGACTGATAATTGAGCCCTGATCTCTTTGTCGGTAACAATCCAGTCTATTGCGTAAGTGACGCCAGAAACTATTCGTCCACCAAAGCGGGTAGTAACTAAATCATTTTGCCAATTTGTGATAAACAAATGTTGTAAAAAGTTCAACTCTAGTGATTTATCAGTCCACTGAGTGAACCTTGTAGAGAGGACACAGCATCCCGAGTCCGAGTCAAACAGTTCGGCCATCTCTCGCGCTTCACTGGTTCCGCGCCGCTCCAATCAATGGAGGATATTATGTTACCCTCCACCCACAACGCCACGCCCCTTTCCACCCTTCATCCCCCCCTTTAGCCCTTACACACACACACACACACGTCGGGAGCAAGGTGACGTGTGCTCAGGTCCGTGAAGTTGGCAGCACCACTAACGGCACAAATTCTGAAACCTATGCCAATATTTAGTGCTGAATTTGTGCCACAAGAATATTCTATCCCCATATTTTGTGCCGCCATAGTTTTCGTGAAAACGTAAAAAAGCTCTGGGTGCTGCCAACTTCACGTAGCAGCACCCATAACGGCACAAATTCTGAAACCTATGCCAATATTTAGTGCTGAATTTGTGCCACAAGAATATCCTATCCCCATAATTTGTGCCGCCATAGTTTTCGTGAAAACACCAAAAAACAGTGGGTGCTGTTGGCAGCACCCATAACGGCAAAAATTCTGAAACCTATGCCAATATTTAGTGCTGAATTTGTGCCACAAGAATATCCCATCCCCATAATTTGTGCCACCATAGTTTTCGTGAAAACGCCAAAAAAACACAGTGGGTGCTGCTGGCAGCACCCATAACGGCACAAATTATGAAACCTATGCCATTATTTAGTGCTGAATTTGTGCCACAAGAATATCCTATCACCATAATTTGTGCCACCATAGTTTTCGTGAAAACACCAAAAAACAGTGGGTGCTGCTGGCAGCACCCATAACGGCACAAATTCTGAAACCTATGCCAATATTTAGTGCTGAATTTGTGCCACAAGAATATCCCATCCCCATAATTTGTGCCACCATAGTTTTTGTGAAAACGCCAAAAAACAGTGGGTGCTGCTGGCAGCACCCATAACGGCACAAATTATGAAACCTATGCCAATATTTAGTGCTGAATTTGTGCCACAATAATATCCTATTCCCATAATTTGTGCCACCATAGTTTTCATGAAAACACCAAAAAACAGTGGGTGCTGCTGGCAGCACCCATAACGGCACAAATTATGAAACCTATACCAATATTTAGTGCTAAATTTGTGCCACAAGAATATCTTACTCTCATAATTTGTACCACCATATTTTCCATGAAAACACCCTAAAACGATAAGTTGTGTTAACACCACGTTGTACTCAGTAGGCCCTACTGGCCAGCCCTCACTTCAAGGCCGACCCTAGTTTCTCCCGCCTGTGCACCCTTTGACGTCATAGTGGTATCCAACAGTTACTGGGGTCCACGATAATTATTTGAGGTTGCATCAAAGCTCAGACATATATATGAGTGCCATATAATTATGACCATAGAATAAAAAAAAATATAGGAACCTGAATATAGCTGTTCAATATATTGATGAAATAATTTTTAAAATACACTCTTTTCTTTGAATAGCTAATGTTAATTTATTATAAAAGTTTCTAAATAATTTATAAAAAGTATCCCATTTTATTTATTAGTTGTAAAATTGATTATTGTACACACCTAATTCTAGATGAAGACTAATTTGAGGAAATGAATTCCTAGATGTAATAGTTTGCAATTAAGCATTATTCTTACCATTATTATACTAAAAATTATATTTTAAAAAATTTATTTCTTTACCATCGGTAAAAATTATGGAGCACTATGTTTAAATTGCGAATGTGAATACATAGCACTGTCATATGCTGATTTTTTGCCACAATTCTCAAATTATGTTCTGCCATAGTTTTCGTTTAAACGCATTCAAGCTTTGGGCGCTGCTAAATTCTTAAACCTATGCAAGTATGTAGTGCTCAATGTGTCCAAAATATTGTACATTCTCATAATTTTTGCCGTTAGCCCGCAATAGTGTTCGTAAAAATATTCAAACACGTTAGGTGCTGCTAACTTCGCATAGTATTATCACTAAATTAATGGCACAAATTTCTTAGTTTATACCACAAAGACATCCAACTCCTGTGATTTGTGACCTCATACTTTTCTGGAAAATATTGAAATAATGTGGATGCGGCTGGGAGCACCATCAACAGTACACATTCTGAGGCCTATGCCAACATTGAATACCAAATTTGAGGGGTAAAGAATATCCCACACCTATTATTTGTGTTGCCATAGTTTTCATGAAAATACCAGTAGCCTCATGTTCAAATTAAGGAAGGTCGTTTAGAGGAAGTGCACCCACATTAGCGTGGAGTGTGTGTGTGTGTGTAAAATGGAGTAGATGTGATAAATCATAATATGTTCTGAACCACCTGGCTAAGATTCTTGCCTTGTCCTCACAGTCAGCGGCAGTCAGTATATCATGAGGCTGACACCTTTTAAGCCATGCGGCAGCTGATGCAGATAACCCCTCTCTTTCAAATAAGCTTCTACCCTTATCTGATGTCACTGACTATGTTACACATTTGAGAAACACGTACAGATATTTAGGGCTGAACTAGTTTTTTATATGAATAGTTGGCATTTTAATATTTTTCGTGAAAATGACAGAAAACTTTCGTTAGCTACCAGCAGCAGTTTAATACCACAAATTACGAAAATGTTGCCAGTAATATTTGCTGAATTTGTTCTTCAAAAACCCATTTTCATAGTTGGTGCTGCCTTAATTTTCCGTAAAACACTTTAATGTACTACCGCCTATCACTACTACTTGTGTAACCCAAATAAAAAAAATCTTTAATACAGGTCAATGGATAATATTTACTATTACTTAGGTTGTGCTACATAAATAAATCAGTTTTATAAATTGTGCCATCATTGGTTTTGGAGAAAAGAAGAACAAAACTGCTAAGTGAAACATGCAGCACCAACATTTTAAAACTACAAATTATATTAACAACACTGGCGTCCCAAATTAATAAGAAAATATAAATATGACTTGTATAGTTTGTGATAATATTCTTAATTATTTAAAATGTCATGAAAATATTATTGCTTAATATATCAGTATTAGCTCACATTTTCTTATGTGTAAGATTGTGGTTGTGTATATATAATGTGTGTGTGTGTGTGTGTGTGTCCAGTGTGGTGTTTACACAAGCTGCACGAGTCGACATATTCATACAAAGGAACTGTTGATAAATGCCTTAGGGGTGGCTAGAGGGTGAGGCAGAGAAACAGATTAGTCACTAACTCTTGTCAAGCCTTCGAGAGATCTCATGATCTATTTTATTTACAAATCCTTTTCAATTTTAAGATATACTTTTGGGATGTAACTCTCACAATAGACTGAGCCACCAATGTTGGGGAAATCAGGGTTTGAATCTCAGTCAGGTGTATTGAGGGTGTTTGTTTCTAAATATTTGTTTCACAATCTCCCCCAACGCAAATTCGGGTACACTTCCTATAAATGCAACCTCTCTCATTCTTAAAACACTAGCGTAACTTGCAGGGCCCACATAGGCCTACACATATAACCTGAACGCGGTGCTGATTGTAAAATAATAATAATTATTATTATCTTCATTTTAATTTCCTTTATTATAGTGGTGGCCAACAGTCACAAGAGCTATATAACATCCGCTTCGGTGGTCACGGGGTCTAACGCGCTAATCTCGTGTTGGGCTAGACTGCCGAAGACGGGCATATTGGGGTTCGATCCTAGTCGGGTGTACTGAGGGTTTTTTCCCTAAAAAAATTCCACTCTCCCTCCAAGCAAATGCGGGTACACTTCATCTAAATCAAGCCTTCCTATTTCCTAGCAAATTAGTGTAATTAGTGCATAGGCGTATAACCTGAACAGGTAGTACATAGGACGTGGTTCTAAAAAAAGTTACATAACAGGCCATCACTGAGTAATACACAAGTATGACATAGAAGTAGAACTGCATAAGAATATAAAATAAACAATTATAGGTAACTAGAGATATATGTGACGGAAAATTTTGTAATTATTATGTCTGTAAAATAATTTCAACTGATTAAATGGATAATAATAATAACAGTAATAATAATTAGTGGTAGTGATAGTAGTAGTAGTATTAGTAAAGAAACACCTGCTTGGGTGGCCGCACGGTCTAACGCACAACTCTCGCAATAGACTAAACTGCCGATGACAGGGAAATCGGAGTCCGATCCTGGACGGGTATCCTAAGGACGGTTTTCCTAAATGGTTTTCCACTTTCAAACCACGCAAATGCGGGTGCAATTCACTTAAATTCAAACTTCCTCATCCCTAACACATTGGCGTATTAGTACATAAGCGTATAAGCCGAACGGGTGGTAAGATACGGTGATTAAAAAGTATTAAAGAAACAAATGAATGATAGACTTTGTAGACACGTTATTTTCATAAATCATACTCCAAATTTTGGTCATCAATAAGTTAACTAAAATAATTTTAAGGTTGACCCGACAGTTTCTTACCCCCCCTCTATCCTCCATGCTTCCTATCTACCCCTCTCCAACCCCCAATCCTCGCCTTCTTTTAACACACTCGTCTCCTAACACACTATATTTTGAAGTATAATAGGCTCAAAGTGTCACCTTTTAAACCCCCAACCACAAGCCGCCACTGAAGTAAATTTTCATCTTTATAATGATAACTAAATAATGGTGCATTACAATCATAAAAAACACAGTAAGAAGAAGAAGAATGTCAATTTAGAACATGTACTGAGTGAATTGATGATAAGAGAGCTCCTTTAATAATAATAATAATAATAATAATAATAATAATAATAATAATAATAATAATAATAATAATAATAATAATAATAATAACAAATACTCAATCTGTTATCGTTAATGGGATGTATGCAACTGTCCAAAATCCTTCAGGTGACACAAATCGGTGACGCTGGCCGCATGCGGCCCGTAGTTTCCTGCTGATCTAGATCATGACCTTCAAGCTCCTTCTCCTCGCAGTTAAGAAAAATTAATCAATATACATTCTTACAATATCCCCATGGAAACCGCATCCGTCGAGTATGTTTCATAATCTATACTAAAAATTGGAAATACTAGCACGTACAAAGTACCCTCTAAATCATTTTCCCGAGAAAATGAGATACGCCAATTTGTTAGTAATATTATATTGTACCAAAATATGAATTTTAATCAAAAACTTTAAAGCGAACTATAATATAATAGTTTTTTTCTCTTTTCACCCTTTAGTAAACTATTCTTAGTTTTTTTAGGGGTAAGTTAGATCTTTAACTTTAAAAGAAAACATTGTGTGACCTTATGAAACCCCCAAGACACCAAGTCAATATTATCACTGTGCATAATTTCAGCTTTCTAGAAAATTTAGGGGATTCTTAATTATGTGGAAATACACAAAACATTAGGAAATTATATGTAGAGATACATTACCAAACCGTGTGTATTTTAATTAATTAAAATAAAAATCATTTTTAAAGCATACATTTTTGATATTAATTAACCAATCTCATCGATATATATAATTTTAACTCACTATTAAATTTTGGTAAAAGTTTGTAAAACTTTACTGTACAACAGTAAAATCAGTGTGAAGTCTTAAAAGGAATTCGCGAAGGGACATGCGATGCGGACTTCCAGTGTTAAAAGGTTTCCCACCCTTGGGTTAAACATTCACTCAAAGACAGAAATGTTTAGTCAGCATAATGTTTTGAAAGGGGAATGAGAAATGCAGCGGCCTTCGAGGAGGGAATTAGAGCGTGAAGCTACAAAGTTTTTAGGTGTTTGATTGAAAATTATCTTGGCACAAATTTTTAAGGATAGAATATTCTTGTGGCACAAATTCAGCTCTAAATATTAGTATAGGTCTCATCATTTGTGCCGCTATGGGTGCTGCCCGCAACACCCACTGTTTTTTGGCGTTTTCACGAAAACTACCGCGGCACAAATTATGGGGATAGGATATTCTTGTGGCACAAATTCAGCACTAAATATTGGGATAGGTTTCAGAATTTGTGCCATTATGGGTGCTGCCAGCAGCACCCACTGTTTTTTGGTGTTTTCACGAAAACTATGGCGGCACAAATTATGGGGATAGGATATTCTTGTGGCACAAATTCAGCACTAAATATTAGCATAGGTTTCAGAATTTGTGCCGTTATGGGTGCTGCCAGCAGCACCCACTGTTTTTAAGTGTTTTCACGAAAACTATGGCGGCACAAATTATGGGGATAGGATATTCTTGCGGCACAAATTCAGCACTAAATATTGGCATATGTTTCAGAATTTGTGCCGTTATGGGTGCTGCCTGCAGCACCCACTGTGTTTTTTTTGGCGTTTTCACGAAAACTATGGTGGCACAAATTATGGGGATGGGATATTCTTGTGGCACAAATTCAGAACTAAATATTGGCATAGGTTTCAGAATTTTTGCCGTTATGGGTGCTGCCAGCCGCACCCACTGTTTTATGGTGTTTTCACGAAAACTATGGCGGCACAAATTATGGGGATGGGATATTCTTGTGGCACAAATTCAGCACTAAATATTGGCATAGGTTTCAGAATTTGTGCCGTTATGGGTGCTGCCAGCAGCACCCACTGTTTTTAGGTGTTTTCACGAAAACTATGGCGGCACAAATTATGGGGATAGGATATTCTTGCGGCACAAATTCAGCACTAAATATTGGAATATGTCTCAGAATTTGTGCCGTTATGGGTGCTGCCAGCAGCACCCACTGTGTTTTTTTGGCGTTTTCACGAAAACTATGGTGGCACAAATTATGGGGATGGGATATTCTTGTGGCACAAATTCAGCACTATTTTTCCAGTAGCAACATAGAGTTTATTTTTCTGCACACGCTAATATCAACAGATCTTGAATATCTGTCAAGGGTGTCCTGGAATGTTGTTAAAACTTTTTAAATAAAGAGAAAATATTTTGACCAAATTCCCAAGACACCCTTGACAGATATTCAAGATCTGTTGATATTAGCATGTGCAGAAAACTAAGCTCTATATTGCTACTGGAGAAATATTTGATTTATTTTGGCCAAAACTATGTAATGCTATAGAAACTGTAAAATTACTCGCGCTCCCTTCAAGCGTTGAGACGTAACCCCTTCATATCCTCTGATGTATTGTGTGGGTTATAGTCCCAGTGGGTTAAAATCACACAAAGCCTTCACTCGTAACACCTTCATATCCTCTGATGTATTGTGTGGGTTATAGTTCCAGTGGGTTAAAATCACACAAAGCCTTCACGCGTCACAAAACATAGTGTCATACGAGTGATTCGAAGTTAATTTTAAATGTGTTCCCATACGCCAATAGCACCGATAATAAATTCACCTTAGCTGTTGAAGATTACATAAAACCTATTAAACTAAAAAAGTTGCTCCAAACAAGGTTTAGTTTTGATATTACTACCAAAAGACCCACAATGGTGATAATGCAGCTTAAGCTGTCAGGCTCACAAAAGAATCAATTTCCTGTGAAGGAACTCTCGAATCAGTGTATATTGGGTTATTTTTCAAACTGTGTTGTGTTGATGTGATTTATTATCACTTTACTCGCTAATGGGGGTGCACTTTCTATATAAGTTTTATTGCCCTCCTCAACCCTAGCCTATAGATTACCTGTTAATTGTTTCAAACGTAGGCCTACTAATAAAACAATAAAAAATTATTTGGTTTAACTTGTAATTTTTACCATCAAAAAAGACAATGATTTTATTTTGTTACTTCTTGACTTTTTCTGTTACCATAGCTAGGGTGGTCTTCTTGAAACACGTGGGAGACCGATGGACCTATGTGTCAAGTAATAGTATGTTCCTTAGTCTCACTTCACTTGTTGCTTGAATGTCACCGTTACTTTACCAACTATGATGTTCTTTTTATGCTGAATTTACGTCCCTCATACGACAGCGAAAAGATACGTTTACATAGCTCGATCCACTACAATCATTTTGATTGTAAAGCATGTTTAAATCAAACTTTTCGAATATGGCGTGATCTAAAACAAGAATTTCTCTAAGTACCGCTTTTTATGACTATAGCTACAACTATACTTTTATGACTATAACTACTTATCATGCTTTTTGGTTGGTGGACCATCTGTGGTTTTATACATTTTAATAATAATAATAATAATAATAATAATAAAACCTAGCTCCGCGTCTTACTACCCGTTCGGGTTGTAGGGCTACGCACAAGTACTAACTACGCTAATGGGTTAGTAATTGGAAGGGCTGAATATAGAGGAAGTGAACCCACATTTGCGTAGAGGGAGAGTGGAAAACTATTTAGGAAAAACCCCCTCCAGTTTGCTCGAGTGAGATTCGAACCTTGATCTCCCCGTCCTCGGCAAGTCTAGCTCATACACTTCACTAGCACGTTAGCTAACTACGCTATCGAGGCGGGTTTTATAAATTTTCCTTTGAAATCGGGAACAAGTTTATTGGATGAGCTTGTGCATTTGTCTTTCCGTTTTTGAATCTCAACAAAACTTTTTTTTAAAAAGTAGGCATTTGTAAAGACATCAAAAATTTATTTTATCTTCCTTTGGCTTGGTATATTGAAGAGGTGTGTCTACAGTTGAAAACAAAAAAAATCTTAATAACTTATTCATTTTATCGCTCTAAGAATCTCATAAACATTCAGTCATATACTATTATTCAAAATTCCAACTACTATAAAAATACATATGTCTTTCAAACTCTCTCGAAACATGTTATTGGAAGATCCAAGCATATGACTATTCAAACTCTCTCGAAACATGATATTGGAAGATCCAAGCATATGTCTTTTCAAACTCTCTCGAAACATGTTATTGGAAGATCCAAGCATATGTCTTTTCAAACTTTCTCGAAACATGTTATTGGAAGCTCCAAGCATATGTCTATTTCAAACTCTCAAACATGTTATTGGAAGATCCAAGCATATGTCTATTCAAACTCTCGAAACATGTTATTGGAAGATATAAAGCATATGTCTATTCAAACTCTCTCGAAACATGTTATTGGAAGATCCAAACATATGACTATTCAAACTTTCTCGAAACATGTTATTGGAAGATCCAAGCTTATGTACATCCCGGACGGATAGTAGTACTTGGGGCTAAAATTTAAAATAGAAAAAAATCATCCAAGCTCTAGTAAACAATTTTTAAACATAATTTAACGATTGTCCACCCGACACCTTAGCTCAGTCGGTAGCGTGTCTGTCTACTAAACTAAGGGTCCCAGATTCGATTCCCGGCATGGCTGAAAAATGTATCATTGGTGGATTGTTGGTTTACCCTTTCACCGTGATGAATTTACATCTGGGGACTGGATGTTGTGCATGTCTTAGTCTTAAGTTAAATTATAAGGCATATGAAGCTACGACAGGCCTAGCAAGCCGGTAGTGGAAAATATATAACTTAAATAAAAAACTGATCCTGTCCAATGAATGGAAACAGTAATGGATGTAAAAAATTATACAATAATGTTTGAATGATCTCATATCATAGATTAATTACATGTTTCGGAGGCCGCATAATCTGAGGTATTACTCTCGTTTTGTACTAGACTGCCCATTACAGGGAGATCAGGCTTAGAACACTGATTGTGTGTATCGATGGTGGTGTTTTCCAAAATGTTTTTTCATCCTACCTCCACGCAAATACGGGTACACTGCCTCTGAATTCAACCTTCCCTATCTCTAACTCATTCTCGTAATTAGTAACTGATATAGGCCTAATAGTATATATGAATAAGTGGTAAGATGCGGTGCTGGAAAAAAAATCATTAATTTGTTCCTACAGCTCATAATAGTCGGGCCAAGGATATCCAATATTTAAATTGCATTTCATTTGAGTTCAACCAAAATCAACATCACAAAGAACTCACTTATTAGTTAATATTTGTTGAATTTGTTCTTTCTGGAAAAAGTGTATTAAAAAAATATTAAAGTTTCGACATTGTTTGATACTCAAGCGATAGCACAAAACATCGATTTACACTTATATAAATTATATAAAAGATAAATGACACTATACAAATACAAGATTATTGTAAAATAAAAAGGGTGTGTAAAGGTCACTTTTAAAATGCGAGGTGAGAGGAGATTGAAACATGCAAATAAATGTTGAAGCCGAGAGGAGATAAAGTTTTTGTTATTGCTACATAACACTTATTTTATTACTTTCTCTCGACCCCTCGAAGAGAGAAGTATTGGAATTGTCAAAAAAAAAAAAATCGCTCGAAATTTTGATAACATGTCGACTTTTCATGGCCCACTGAAACCGAAAAAGTTGTTTTTTGCGATGCAGTCTGTCTGTCTGTATCTCGGACAAGAGCCGAAACCATTTTACCGATCAGGATAAAACTTGGTTTTCATAAGGTTCACTCGAGGAGTTTTTGGGATTAGATATCTAACCCTAAAATTAAGGGTAGTTTACTGAAGGGCGAAAAGAGAAAAAAGCAATTTTCTCAAATTAGGCTCTAACGATTTTAATTAAATTTTGTATCCAGGCACTGTTTAACATTACAAACAAAATGTTAGTTCTTATATTTCAATGAAATTGACTTTAAGGGCACTTTATATAAGCAGTAATTTCAAACTTTGATCATATATCCGCAACTATTTAAAATACGAAATAACTTATGAGTTATAGTAGGCCTTACTGTTCAAATCTAAAATATTTTAAACAGGAATATATTTTTTAAATCAATAGTTTATTAGCTGTAAGCAGCCAAAATATTTTTTTTAAACTCAATCTGAAAGTAAAATTGATTGTTATGCTCTTTGGTGGACATAGATGCTCCCTTTTTTTTTTTAACAGTGTATATGATTACATTTATGGTCTTTGGTGGAGTGTTTCTTCAACAGTGTTTTTTTTTTTTTCCACAAGTTTTACGAAATGTTTCTATTTTAAGATTAAAGAGAGAGAAAGTATGTGGGTGTATCGTACCATTTATTTTTAAACTATCCAATAAGTCATTTGGGTAAATGGAAACATTTTGAGACTATTTTATTTTATATGACATATCTAATGAATATGTATATCTTATGTTAAGCTAATTAATCAATAGTCTGTAGCTAAAATGTTGTTCAGTGGCTGTTATAAAATAATTATATATGTTTAAATATGTCATACTTAGTGAGATATCTCTAATCTGTTCATAATACATATAAGTTCTCTTCCTCTTCAAAACGTTTTGAAGAAGAGAAGGTTATTGTGGGTGTTGAAGTCGAAGCGAAGGTGATTTGAACTTCGACTTCAGCTTCGACATTTCAAAACTTCAGTACAACACTAAAAACCAATATTGAAAAGTGGGCTTAATGTAGGCTAAAATTTAAAAAATATAATCCATCTCAACTTTGTTTAGTACTACGCATCTCACTTCCAGTCAGAGCTTACTCATATTAGTAGTGATGAGGAAGGTAGAATTTAAAGGAAAATTTCCCTCCTTCACGCTGTGGAAAAGTGGGAAAACATCTAGGGAAGTCCATGTTGTACACTTTTCAGGACCCGAAGTAAGATATCCCTGTCACTAGTAAACCAGGCTAGATGAGACTAACAGCTTGGTCCACATGCCCACCAGTTCGGGTTACCCTTAAGTATTTTATTCGTGAAATTCGTTATATAATTTTAGCGAGAAGGAAACCACACGACGTCTGTGGTAGCGGCCGGCGTCCGAAAACTTGAGTTGACTCTGCGGGAAGGGGAGGGGGATGGAAGGGGGTGTCAAGAAGGGTGAAATAGAGGGGCCGGGGGAGGCGGGGGAGAACGAAGCCGCGACGCCCGATTTCACGCATGGTCTCCTCTCGATACATAATGCATGGACGGCCGCGCGCCCTTGTCCTAGAGCCGGGTAGGGTTTGTTTTTTTTCTCTCGAGGGGGTGTGTGGGGTAGGAAATGCAACATAAAGGTGGTAGAGGGCTGGGGAGGGGTCGTAGACAAAATTTTAGTCTAGAGCTTGGCCAACTTTTGTGGAGGAAGAGGGAGGGAAGGATCTACTGTTTTCACTTTCATCAGTCTTCCTGGTGTTCAGCATCCACTGTGACAACGAACAACGTTGCTAGATAGTCGAGAAACGGAACTGAACTGGAGGAAAGGGAAACGGGTGGTATTGGTTTTAAGTCAAATGGACTTCAAATAAAGGATTGGAACTAGAAGCTGTCTTTTTTTTGATGGAGTTACGCTTTTCGACAAACAGTTGGCCTCTGCCGATGTCAAATCCTTGAGGTTTGTGGAACATCAGCGTTGAGTGCGATACGGGCTCGAAGGCGTCAGGCTTGAAATAGATTGTATTATGGTGACGGAGAGGCTAAGTTCAAACCTCAGTTGGGTGATTAGGGGTTGTTTTGTAGTGAACATTTTTATAGCCAAATCTCCCCGTCACTGTGGGTGCATTTTTCGAAGCTATACCTTCTTGTAAGGTAAATTGTCAGTAGCATTTGTGGCGAGCATATTTACTTTAAAAAAATTCAGATCCGTTTTCTTCTAGAGAATCTAGGTTTGAGTCTTGCTATTGGTTAAAAATGTAGTTTTTCACCAAAAGATAAAACAATCGGACACAGTTCGACACAGGTTCTATATAAATTCAGGCCTAATGCTTAATTTTAAATATATAATTTTTATTAAATGGGGACCCACGTGGCTTACTGTCCATTTGGGCCCTCTACGACTCAAAGAACACTGGGTGAAAAGGCTAAACGTCTAAGAAATTCACCAGAATTTAGCCTGTGGATCATTGGGAAAATATTTAACCATTTAAAACAACTTCTATACAACCGGTCAGCAGGGAACGTTGAACCCTCAGGTCAGAGACAGGAGATCCAACCTCGACCACAACAATCCTGTGAGATATTTCATTTCTTGATGCAAGTGTTGAATGATTAACATACAGTGTAACTGTACTGCTACCCCTAAATTAACGCTTGTATGAAACCAGTTTTATTTTTCAGTTAGAATTAGTTAAATAGTTTAAGGGATTAAATAACAAAATGACGCATTGGTTGGTGCAATAAGTAAATATATTTGATATCTAATTAGTGAAAATGTTGTAGCTCTAGTAGGAAGTAACTTTTAGTGAATAGTAATATAAATAAAAAGATTCCGTCAACGTTAATAGTATTATATTACATCATTAGGTTTTTTTTAACACCACGTCTTACTACCTGTTCAGGTTAAACGCTTTTGTACTAATTACTCTAATGGTCTTAGAGATTAGGAAGGCTATATTTTAGAGGACGTGTAAACACAATTGCGTGGAGAGGGAGAGCAGAAAACCATTTTGTGAAAAAAGCACCCTCAGCACCAGACCGAGATTCGAACCTCGATATCCCCGTCATTGGCAGTCTAGTCTACTGCGATAGTAGCACCTCAGACCATGCGGCCACCAAAATGGGTCATATGGAAATTGTTTGCGTTATTTGTGTAAGTGATAAAAATATACTTTTAATGGCGTGGCGTGGAATTTTGTCAGAGAAACCAGATTTAGCTTAAATCACCCCTGTGGAATATTCTATTCACTCAGAAGAACACTCATTGGCCAGGTATTTTAGGTATAGCCTATTGATAAGCGGTCAAATGGGAACCAAGGAAGTTAGAACATATTACAGTCACAGTTTTAAAAGACTGTGCTGAGGCTGTCAACACTCCACGACACGTCATTGGTTCCTTCCTTCCCATCTCCAGTAATTTAATGATTGTGTAATCGAAGTCATAGCCCATGTGACCAATGGTGTGGGTATCCTAAGTATATGAGTATAAATTTTGGTTTAATAGATTAATCTTTGATATAGGATACTTTTGACCTTTTATCGTAAATAATAATAATAATAATATTTAGCACCACGTCTTAGTACCGTTGGGGTTATACGTTTAAGTAGTAATTACGCTAATGGATTAGGAATTGGGATGGTTGAATATAGAGGAAGTGAACCCACATTTGCGTGGAGGGAGAGTGGAAAACCATTTAGGAAAAACCACCCCCAGTTCACCCAACCGAGATTCGAACTTCGATCTCCCCGTCCTCAACGGTCGAGCTCAACACGACAAGCGCGTTAGTCAACTACGCACCGAGGCGGGTCGTAAATAATAGAATCTGAATTTAGCTCATTTGTATCAATTAATTATAGATTATTTTAAAATGTTGTATGCATTCATGTTTATTTTATGAATCGCTTTAAGTGTATATTAGTTTCGTTTGTAAGATTAAACATAGAATTACTTTTAGCAAAAGAATTATATATATTAATTTTTTGATAGATTTCTATTTTTACATTCTCGCTATCTTACAGGTAGAGAAAGTATGGTGATCGTCAAAAAATCGAACTCGAGATTTTGATGAATCTTGAAGTTTCATGACTCCCTGAATCCGAAAAAGTGATTTTTGAATTTCCGTCGGTCTGTCTGTCTGTTTATACCTCCAAATAGTGCCTAAACTATTTTACTGATCGAGTTAAAACTTGGTATCTAGGGTTTTAATAGGGTTGCCCGGGGCGGTTTTGGTATTGCAATTAAGGGTAGTTTACTGAAGGGCAAAAAGAGAAAAAGTCGATTTTCTCAAAATCGGCTCTAATGGTTTTGATTATATTTCATTTATAAACACTTATAAATATTACAAACAAAATGGCTACCCTAAATATTTCGGCAAAATGAATTTAAGGACTCCGGTGTGATGAGTAAATTATCATATTTTATCATATCTCCTAAACTATTTGAAATATGAAAGTACTTATCATTACAAATATGTATATACATTTATAATACAAATATTTTATTCGAAACATATTTTTATAAAATTAATAACTTTCAAGCGATACGCAAATATCTATATTTTTTAACTTTTCGAACACTAAAAGTAAAGTATTGCGACCGTAAAAAATAATCTAACCCGAAATGTTATGGATGTCGACGTCTCATGACCCCCCGAACCCTAAAAAGTGGTCTTTGCAATGCCGTCTGTCTGTGTGTCTATTTAAACTTAGAATTAAGAGTAGTTTAGTTAAGAACGAAAAGAGAAAAAATCGATTTTCTCAAAATGGGCTCTAACGATTTTGATTAAAATTCGTATCTAGGTGTTGATTAAGATTATAAATAAACTGGCTATTTTCATTTTCCCATGAAAATGACGTTCAGGGTACTTTACAAAAGCTGAAATTTCCGTATCTCCGCAACTATTTGAAATACTAAATAACTTATCATTGCAAAATTGTAGTACTATTAAAAATAGAAACCTTTTATACGAAATATATTTTTATAAACCAACAGTTTCTGAGATATTGTCAAATATATTAGTAATACAATTTTATGAGCTTTAGTTGTAAAGAGATACTACTTAAGTTTTAACGCAATAATTCTCCAATGCCATAGAGTAATTAAATATAAGTAAGTCTCTCAAAATGTTTGTTATTTTTCCTTAAACCCTTAGGAGTAATGTTTGTACAACAATGATCTATCTCCATTTTAGACTCAAAAGTCAATATTTAGATTTTTTATTGGTCAAAATGTATAAATAAGGAATTTAATAGCAATGCGATGACATGAAGATGTGCAACACCTAATGAAATGTCGAAAATTTGAATCGGAAGTCGAAATTTTAATAAAAAGTGTTGACCCTTGTGGACCCAATATTGATCTTTTTTATCGGTCCAAAAATATAAATGAGGACATTAATTCTTTAAAAATAAAATTATAAAATTTAAAACCACGACTCAAAAAATGTTTTACATAAATATAGTACAAGTTATGCTTGGTTTTGATAGTGTATATTATTTTGTTTGACATATTTTAAGAGTTTTGAGTAGATATCTCTATTTTTAACAATAGAGCTAGAAAGTCCGTGCGGAGTTCCGTACCATTTATTTTACTAAAGTTTTTTATTTTATTTTATCAATACTTTTATGAAACACTTTACGTCAAACATTTCAATTGGTTCAACTAATTAGTACCGGATTTAGTGGCCACATGGTCTAAGGCATCACTATAGCAATTGACTGGACATCCGATGACGGGAACATCGGGGTTCGAATCCCTGTAGCTTGTACAGAGTTTTTTTTAGTCTTACTCTCGCCCTCAATGCAAATGTGGATACACCAACCTTATTCCTCCTCAACCCAACAGCTAGTATATAGGCGTATAACCCAAACGGGTAATAAGGCAAGGTGCTGAAAACAAGTCCAACTAATTCGTGATTTGCCTCTTATTATTAATCCTGACTATACAACACATACTTCCCTCGACTTAATTTACCACAACTTTCTGAACAAATTAGCTATGTCAAAACACTGCTTCTAAATGAACTTAACAATAAACAAGAAACAACATCCAAACCCCAAAAGCTGTGAATATATATATATATAGTAGAGTCTCGGAAACTCGACCTAATGTGGACAGAGATGGTGTCGAGTTATTGAAATGTCGAGTTTTACGAATGAACTTGCATAAGATGCTTGTTTACTATGTTATGTTTACTAAACAAGGATGAATCACAGTACAGTTGTACTGTAGTACTGTACGGTACAGTAACAATAATATACGTACAGTACAATATACTACGTGTTAATATAATCGTGTACATACATGTAATATACAGAGCTGCAGTACAGTAATGTATATATAATTTTGTAATGAATCGAATAACACGTTACTGAATTGTAAAACTAACAAACACAGCACTTGTAAAAACACCACAGCACTACTGTTCCACTCGAGCTACACAAACTGTTAGGTTATACTGTTGAATGACCTTGGATTGTGATGACTGGCGCCAAAAACTGTGTGCACGTGCGCGTGTCGAGTTACACGGAATGTCGAGCTATCAAGTGTCAAGTTATATATATTACCGTGTGGTATTACTGACCGGGAGGGACATAGCTTCCAGTTAGGTCGCCTGTATGTAGACTATTAGCCTCTCTTGTGGGACAGAGCATGAGCAATGAGATGATGTGATGGTATTGAATTTGGGGATGTGGGCCAGTGGGAATCTTAAACCTAGCTTAAGCCTAATTTACCAAGCCCTGGCGACCGTTGGGATAATTTCCCATAAGAGAAAAATACCCAAGGTAACAGCAAGGAATCGAACACAGGACCCCTAGTTTCGTAGTTAGGTGCACTGACCACAACTCAGTGAAGCCAGATGGTGATTTTGTAGATGTGGGTAAATTTTGGATTTGATTTATCAAATTCAATTTTTTAATATAAGACTTTATTTTAGCACCACGTCCTACTACGCCTGTATACTAATTACACTAATGTGTTAGGGATTATGAAGGTTTTAATTTAGAGTAAGTGCACCCCCATTTGCGTGGAGGGAGGGTAAAACCATAACAAGAGAGAGTAGCGCGTTAGACCATGCGGCCGCCGAAACGGGTTATAATACGTTCCCTCCTCAACTGAGAAAATAATGTTTAATAATAGACAAGGAAACTATCTTCATTGGAGAGAGCACGGACTAAATGCCAGTATCATCTAGTCGGGCACCCACCTCGTTGGCGTAGTTAGCTAACGCGCTAGTGAAGTGTTGAGCTAGACTGCCGAGGACGGGGAGATCGAGGTTCAAATCTCGCTAGTGTGAACTAGGGGTGGTTTTCCCTAAATGTTTTTCCACTCTCCCTTCATGCAAATGCGGGTTAACTTCCTCTATAATCAACCTTCCCAATTCCCAATCCATTAGTGTAATTAATACTTAGGCGTGTAACCCGAACGGGTAGGAAGACGCGGTGCTAAGTATATATCTAGTCTAGTCTAGTCTGCTACGGGGAGGTCAGGGCCTGAATCCCAGCTGGGTGTACCGGGAGTGGTTTTATCCAAGAAGGCCCTCATTCTTCCTCCACACAAATATATGTACAGCACCTTTCCTTTGAATTCTACCCTTTCCACCCTTACTCCATGAGTATAATTAAATGTGTATGTTACGGATGGGTAGTAAGACGTGGCGGAAATAAATATATATATATATATACTAGCTGACCCGGCAAACGGTGTTTAGCCATATAAATAATTTTTAAGTAATTTCTAGTGTATGATTAATAGTTAATATGAGAGTTACACAGAGATAGCAAAATAATAATTGTCAACGTTACTACTACACTTGATGCATAAACAATAATGATGGCCGACAACTGTGTAGGGAGTGAGAGAAGTGTTATTGTGTGAGAGAAACAGGAGACCGGCTTCGTTCTCATCCCTACTCCGTGTTGTTTACTGGCTCAGAAGTCACACCTAGAAATAGGGGTTGGTGATAAAAGGGTAAAAATTTAGGGTTGTATGTATTTTTTAATGCGACATAATAAAAAAAATAAAGAAATTAAAAAAAAGTCTAAAAATTAAAGAAAAATGTTAAGGGTGGACAACCCTTATCACTAAGGGGTATGAAAAATAGATTTTGGCCGATTCTCAGACCTACTCAATATGCTCACAAAATTTCATGAGAATCGGTCAAGCCGTTTCGGAGGAGTACGGGAACGAACATTGTGACACGAGAATTTTATATATAAGATTTAATCACTCACTTTAACATTCGTATTACGAAGGAGATTGTTTTTCCTTTTAAAAAAAACTAAATCAAAGAAAATAAAGCGAGCTATGTTGTCCTGTAGTAAAAGCTTGGAGTAGCTGTGACAGAAGGCACAACATAGGGGTCCCCTTCAATAACTGGAGGGATATGTTTTCTTCTGCTCGCGTCATGTTTCCCATACCACGGTGGAGGCTTACAAGTTGACAACCACCTTTACCCCCTCCTCCTTCACCCTCCTTTTTCTCCTCTCGACCTACAACCGAAAATAAAATAAAAAAACAAGCCAGATATCCTCTCTCGGCTGCGTGAAAAGGTCCACCCATGCTTCAATACACATGTCATTCATGTGCCTTACCCCTTGGGGGAGAATGATAACCGCTAAATAAATTTTGGTGACCTATTTTTTTTTTATCCTCCCAACCTAAGATGCTTTTATTTATCTTGCGATGAGAACTTGCATTGTAATAGTTTAGGACTATAAAATCAATCACTTATAATTTGGTTTATTCCCCTTTTTGTGGGTAATTTTATAATTTATTTAAGTTTTATATTTATATTTTATTTCTTATTTATTTGAGGGTGACCTGGCGGTCTAGGGGTAAGGTGTTGGACTTCTGTGCTGAGGGTTCGGGGTTCAATCCTCGGTCCCGGTACAGATTTATCTGATTGTCAAACCCTTCCTTCACCTCTGACAAGACGTGTATTAATCACAACTTGTGAATGTGAGGAATGCCAGGCCTCCACCATGGTTCGGATTCCACGTTAAACTGTAGGTCCTCCATTTCATCTCACAATCACCCTACCATTACACATAAGCGTAAGTGCGTATAATCCGAACGGGTAGTAAGACGCGGTGATAATGATGATGATAATAATAATAATAACAGTAATTATAATAATATTTATTTGAGGCATTTAATGTGCACTTGCTGAACCGACTGATTATATCCGCACATGAGAATTTTTATGAGCGATAGTGAAAGGGTCTACCTATTGTTCCGGGAAAGATATTTTCACATACCTTGATACGTGCCACAATCGACATGGGACCGACGGCTTTACTTCCTCTCCGAAGTAAGCTGTGCTACAGATTTTCATCGTGCAAGAAAGATCCGTTGACCTCTGCTGGGTTTGAACCCACTAATGTCAACAAGTTTTCTATTAAACTACATATCTCTACCCGACCGGTTTGAACGCAAACACTAACCTCGCTAGTGGAGTAGGACTTAGGAAGGTATCATTTTAGAGAAAATATACTCACGTGTGCATGAAGGGCGAGTAAGAACCCATTTAGAAAAATGTTCTAAATACACTCAACTGGGATTCAAACCCCAATGTCCCCATCAGTCTAATCTAGCACCGAGAGTATTATAGAGTTGAATAAAGGTTGCCCAAAAAGTTACCGAATAGAAAAAAAATCATAAAAAAATTATGTGCCCTTCATCTTACTACCCACTCACGACTATCTGCGTATTTAAGCTAATTGGGTAGAGATGAAGAAGGTATATCTTATAGAAAATGTACCCGCAGCTACGTGGAGGGAGACTAATAAACAATTTACTAAAGAACATCCTCACTTTACATGACCGGGACTCAAACCCAAAACTTCCAATTGAACTTCCGACCCCCCTCCTCCGGCTACGGCTTTAACCTTGACGGTGACCTGGTGGTCTAGGGGTAAGGTGTCGGACTTCTCTGCTGAGGGTCCGGGGTTCAATCCTCGGTCCCGGCACAGATTTATCTGATTGCCAAACTCTTCCTTCACCTCTGACAAGACATGTATTAATCACAACTTGTGAATGTGAGGAATGCCAGGCCTCCACCGTGGTTCGGATTCCACGTTAAACTGTAGGTCCTCCATTTCATCTCACAATCACCCTACCATTGCACATTAGCGTAAGTGCGTATAACCCGAACGGGTAGTAAGACGCGGTGCTAATAATAATAATAATAATAATAATAATAATAATTTAACCTTGACTGCAAATATGTTTAGCTGTAAGGGGGTGGCCAGACTGGAGCGAGCGACTAAAATATAAAATAGAACACATAGGTTGTAATGAGAGGTAGCCAGACTGGAGCGCGCGAGCGAGCGACCGAGCGCTCACGTTATTTTTCAAGCGCGCGTGCTTGACCCGGTACAGTCTAGATTACAGGCGCTAGGCAATATTATTATATGTTGGTTCATTGAGTGCCAGAAAAACTTCTCATTCTGACATTTTTATTAATATAGATAGGTTTAGCACACTTGCTACTAACGGCCTAATTTAATTGGTAAGATCATAAACCATACCTATATGTATAATACATAGGCCTATATGTAAAACTGATATGTTAAAATACTTCAAATATTATCAAAGTAGGCCTTTACAAATAAGAATCACCATTAGCGTGGAAAGAGGATGAGAAAACCCCGACAGTAAATCACTTGTTAAAACCCCCCTCAGTTCACTCAGCCAAGATTCGGAGCCTCCTCGTCAACAACTAACGAGAGCTATCTGCTAATCACACGCTTGCTCGTCAGTTTGGCCACCCAGTCGCTTGCGCTCTCGCTCGCTCGCTCGCTTGTCAATCTGGCCGAACCCCAATTAAATTAGGCCGTTAGTAGCAAGTGTGCTAAACCTATCTATATTAATAAAAATGTCAAAATGAGAAGTTTTTCTGGCACTCAATGAACTAACATATAATAATACTGCCTAGAGCCTGTAAACTAGACTGCACCGGGTCGAGCGTGAGCGCTCAGTCGCTTGCTCGCTTCAGTCTGGCCACCTCTCATTACAACCAATGTGTTCTATTTTATATTTTAGTCGCTCCCGTGCTCGCTCGCTCAGTCTGGCCGCCCCCTTAGTCTGACTTATTTAATAATAATTAAAAATACTCCATGGTGTGAGCCACAAGCGAGCTATACCGAGCGAGCGACCACCACCGCAAGAGATGATAGTGCCGATATTTTTGGATAGAGGGTGTCATGTGGTCAGCACAACGATCCCTCCAGCCGTTAATCTTAGTTTTCTAAACCAAAGCTGCTACTTTTTTTATTCAAGTATCTCCTCATTTGTCCTCACGAGGCTGATTTTGACCCGTTACAGACCCATTGTTTCCCAGATACATTCTGGAAGTACCGGGGATCGCATCCGGGACCTCTGGATCTATAGCCATAACTCTGACCACTAGTATAAAGTTAAATATTTTAGTGAACTTATCTTAAATGCTATCAAAATGTGGCCAAACTTAATATTTCTGCTCAAATATGTAAGTTAAAATTGTATTTGTGTAAACAACATTATTTTCTAATTTCAAACTTTAGCTCAATCAATAGCACGTCTGTTTACTAAGCTTAGGGTTACATGTTCGATTCTCAGAATGGCAGAAAAAATGATTATTGAGAAAATTTTGGCTTCCTCTTGAATAGTGATGAATTAACGACGCAAAGAATGCGTGGTGTGTCTGTTCAATCATGAAGCTGGTTTTCAAGTCGTGTTCTGATGTAATCAGTCAATTCAGAGCCCCAGATTATTTTTTCTAAATTTAATAAATTTAATTTTAAACTATTTATAGCAATTTGGTTGCCGGGTTATTTATTATTTAGCCTTACCAGGGAATTTATAAACCAACTTAACCTAGGACAGCACACACCAGCATACACAGAACCCTTGTACCATGAATTTTAGTACTAAGGCTGTAGGACAAACCCCGCTTCGGGGGTCGTATTGTCTGAGTTGCTACACTCGCAGTAGACTAGACTGCTGATGACGGAGGGATAGAAGTTTGAATCTCGGTCGGGTGTACTGAGGGTGGTTTATCCAAAATGATTTTCCATGCAAATATGGGGCACTTCTTATAAATAGCGTAATTAGTACAAAAACGTTATGGCTTATGTGGTCAGTGATGTCACAAGCTCATCCAATCAGATGTCTTTATCCATCTGACACTACCTTATATTCTATTTAAATCGAGTAGAACAATTTTATCATATTTTGAAAAAAAAATACAACAAAATGAAAACATAATTACTCCAAAATGAAAAAAATACCTATTTCACTCCTTTTGATGTTATCAAGTGAAGAACGCAGAAAATGCACTTTGAAACTTTGTTTATTCGTAATTTTGTGTTTAATATCCCGGTTAATCGACCGTGAGATGGATTCTTAATTTAATTTAGTCCAGCCCGGGACTTCGAATTCCCTTAGAGCAGAAGTAGGTCTCAAAAAGCTAACTGAAAAAAAAGGGCTTTCTTTATCTGCAAAGTACTTGTCCTCTTGTTATGAAATGTCATATTTAAAAGAGGGTTAAATTTGTCTGCAGTTTATTAACATTTTAAACATAAAGTTGGGTTCTCTTTGGAGTCGATTAATTGAAAGAGCTCTCAACTTTGACGTAAACGTCGTGTTCTGTCAACTCATGTCACCGCTTAGCTCTTAGGAAACTCTTGGAACCAAATCGTTGAGCCTTTCAATCAACATATTCTTTTGGACAAGAGTTTGGTCATAAAAGGTACAACACAACAAAAATTTTTAAGTTTTTTTTTTCTGAAGAGATGAAAGAGGAAGAAGTGTTTCTGAAGCATATATTTAAATCCTTATCAACATGCTGTATTTGTTGTTAAAAAAATGGTTGGTTCTTTATATATAGAAATGGATTAATAAAGACAAATGAAGAAAGAACACTTTGTTTGTAATGGTACGCACATGTGTTTCTTTATTTTTGAAAAAGTATTCTTTATACGATAAAATAGTCAAAATTAATGATTTTATGATAAGTTGTAAATCGGTTATAATCTAATATTTATTGATTGGGGTTATTGATTTTCTCTGTGAAAATGGATCATGAAACTAAAATGAAATGCTAATAAAATAAGATCTTAGGTATATAACTTGTCCATATATCCTCCAAAACAACATAATTTTATTAATACTGCTTCAAGTAGGACTATTTCTCTAACCCACACAAACATCTAGGAAAATAGGTTTTTAAATATGCATTAATACCCGCTATTCTCGTGTTGGACTAGACTGCCAATGACGGGGATATCGGGGTTCGAATCTCAGTTGAGTGTACTGAGAGTAATTTTTCCAAAATGGTTTTCCACTCACCCTACACTTAAATGCTGGCACACATCCTATAAATATATCCTTTCTTATCCCTAAATCACTAGTGTAATTAGTAAATAAACGTAAAACCAAAATGGGTAATAAATGAGATGCTAAAAAAAATATATAATACAGTAATGATTTTAAGCACATATTAAATAGCTAGTATATACCTTACAACGCTGGGTAAGCGGATTAAGCGTCAAGATATTTTGGTCTTGTTTGATGGTGTCAGAAAG
Organism: Timema podura; assembly: GCA_033556935.1. Lineage (NCBI taxonomy): Eukaryota > Metazoa > Arthropoda > Insecta > Phasmatodea > Timematidae > Timema > Timema podura. The sequence continues at coordinate 26,514,131 of JAVRXN010000011.1, forward strand.
GTCAGGGTATACAGATATTGGTTCTTCCTATTTGGGTTCCCGAATTCCCTTATTTCAAACGTGGTTACATTTCCTCTCAATTATATGTTACTCATCCCTTAACCACTAGCGTGATTAAAACGTGCATAGTCTGAAAGTGTAGTAAGATGCGCTGCATAAACAAAAGAACAGAACAAGTTTCTGTAGACTGTGGCCCGCAACACGCCTGAACTGTGAATCTGGTCGTTCGAAATCGTGTAAGATAATCTCACTACCTTTCAGGGTAAACGAGGGTTACATAACTATAAATAATTATAAGCCTATTTTTATCAAAAACGATTAGTTAACTTAAAGATAATTGCTTCTTATGATTTTAAGATATAGGCCTAAGAATGTGGTCACACACGGATAGCACCTAGCTTAGGCAGGTAATAGAGCTCGAAACCAAGCGTTGCTTCATGGTGTGATTTTTCTGTATTTTAATTTAGAAAGAGTGGAATCGAGATCATTGAAATAATTTTACCATAGGCCTATTTTTAAAATATACAACAAAATTTAGATACAGCTATTTTACATTTTGAAAAAAATCAATGAACCCAATGTCACTGTTGTAAAATTAAGAATGAAAAATAAAATTTAGATGTATTTTCCAATTAGCGTTATCTTGTAATCTTGTATATGGTATTCCAGTTAATCGGGTGTGAGATGGGCTCCTATATCTCCGAATCAATTTAAATGTAAACACCCTTTTTAAAAATGTCCCTCTTCCCTATATTTCCTTATCTCCCAGTCTGATAGCAATATCTTCCTGATGATGCAACCCTCTGTGCACAGGTGTCTTCAATCAACCGCGTGCTGCGCAACCTGGCCTCGCAGAAGGAACAGCAGCAGCAACAGTCGCCGTCAGTGCCCTCTCCCGCCGAGTCCGTGTACGACAAACTGCGCATCCTGAACGGGCAGGCAGCGTGGCCTCGGCCAAACCCCTGGTAACATTCATTCTTAGGATTCACTTAACTTCCTCTAACATACTTCAGAACTGACCTCAGTTCAAACTACCGCTAACAATTATTGTGAATTTATTCTTTTTCTAAAATATAAGAGTAGAAACGTCACCCCTTGGTAAGCTCTAAACCAATCACAATATTTCGGTGCCATCCGATTGGTTTACTCAGCTTGAGATAGTTTCAGTTTTGTCGGTTCTGCTCTACGATATCTGCTTTAGAGATCCAGTATGATTAAAAAAACCAACTGTATCAATCACGCGATTGAAATATTCAAGCTTAGCATCAGTTTCTAGGTTCACCTCAGGGAGTGCAAGTGTGTACATAGGTACAAGCACACTAAGAACAGAGATCATATGCTTCACGTGATGGAATGATCAGATCAAAGACTGGCTCAGAGGTAAGGAAAGAATGTACTGTACATCGGCTGGCTGAGTTGCAGAGTTAAGTAGAGAGGTAGTCAAGTGTTACAAGTGCCAGAGCTATGCTCATGTGGTAAAGTTTTGTAAGTTAGCTGTGACCTGTGTCGGTGGTTATGGTGGGTCGCATCATTAAAACTTTTTGTGACAAAAAGGAAGAAAAATAGCTCTCGCATTAATTGCAGGAGAATCAAATAGCAGGATAAAAAGTATCCTGCATATATTAGGGCACTAGAGCAGTCAGCAAACAAAATCGATTAGTATGGGGTATATAACATCACCCAAATTTATTTGGGTCAATCAAGGGCTGGTTTGAAGGAACCGGAAAAAGTTGCGATGAAGAAAGAGTTGGATTTCATAGTTAAATAGGAGCCATCTCATGGTGGCACGTTCACTTTTGAAATTGATGGGGTGTATCACATGGGGGGAGTGGGGGGAATGAAGGGATCTGGAGTTTTTTGGGGGTGATGAACCGGGAGTTAGACCCGATGGTGGTTACGGGTCTGTCAGACAATAAG